>NW_019059716.1:16315-67992 GCF_000696155.1 Zootermopsis nevadensis | reverse complement strand
TAAATTTGAGTTCACATCTGATCATTTCTTATGATAAAATGATCTAACACTGTGCGTAAATCTGCTTTATGTTTAAATTGGTCAATACTGCACCTATCAAATACACTGATAAAAAGTCTGACGTTACTAGAGTTCATATATTCGTGTTGATATCGGTCTGACTTATACATAAATATATATCATATCGTTGTAGCCACGAACGCGTGAAATATCTAATAATACACAAATGTACATGTAGCTAACGCGTTGAACCAGTACGTAAAATGTTTGACCAAAAATTTGTGCACTGAACTGTGGATATTTTGAATATAGATTAGTTGAATTTAATTTTTACATGGCCAAATGACCGTAAACATATGAAGGTTAACTAACCACTTGATACACCGTAGAACCAATATTCGTTTCGGTAACATGTGAATGAATGCAATTTTTAATCATCATTGCTTTCGGATATTCCACTGCATTTTTCAAGCAATCAGTGGAACAGTTGCGGTCTCATTCAAGCAACACTAAAATGTATCGATACGCAAGAATTCTGTAAAACAGTAAAATAATTTTATCAGTGTAACATATCTGACGATCATCGCCAAATATTTTTATTTTATCTTAAATTTTCATAGAATTAAAAAGTGATTTATGTTCAGAATATAATCCAAATCTCACTACCTTATTTTCAAAATCCATGTGAGTTGCAGATAGAGATTTTATTGATGTGTTCTTTGCAGCAAATACTTAAATGTAGGAATTTTTGAAGACTGTTCGTTTGATCGTCTGTATCTCTACAACTGCACGCTATAACTCCAGAAGCAGTAAAAGGACTCCGAAAAAAAATTAATAATTGGATCAGAATTAAATGCTGCTAAGCTAATTTAATTTTACGTTGACCCAGTGCAATAAAGCTTCTACGTTTCATAAAGCTCAAATAATACATAATAGAATGTCTGAAAGACGATTTATCTCACGAAATATTTAACCCGTCCTAAAATGCGTGCCTAATTAAGACTGATATTCCTTTAATGTTTTTTTTCTTTCTTTCATACGACGAATTTTTATTAAAATATAATTAACAGTGGAATATTGTACCTTGAGAATAAATTTTTAAAATTGCTGGTCACTGACAAAACCTGAATGAAATTCGGTAGTTGTTTTCGCTTGTAGTTAAACCTTATGTAAGTTGATTCGGAAGTCATGTAACCCATTCCTAATACATGTTCTGTTGTCAGAAAATAAATTACACTGAAATAAAAACAATGTTATGTAAACAGCCGAAAATGTCCATCGCGTTCAGGGATGAATTCGTTTACTCTTTTTCTCATGTTTGCTGCAACTCCATTAAAGAGTTCTGTGTCATGGAAACTGTTTGCCAGGCGAGATGTTGTCGATTTCTTCGGCACTGGAGAATTGGGAAATGTGTACCAAAACTCGTTCTGAAAAGTTAAGAAAGAACGTGCTGCTAGGACATTTTCGACAAAGGACACTCTTCACTTGAGAAATAGACATCCTTGCAGTTCGATTGTTGACAGGCAACATGACTTAACCTACGTGGGCTTTTGTGTAATCGCAGTTATTTTGTGTGTCTATTAATCAAACTGAACTATTCTGATTTAAAACAATTTACGGCCTAATATTTATACCTACATCTTTATTTTCGGGCATTCCAGGTGAAAGTGTGTCCCCAGACCGCCTTTCTGACTGAAATTTTATGGGTTTCCTCAGTACCTCCTGACATATGCTACGTAGAACCTTAAAATAGACCACGTTTCCATTCATATCCTTTTCAATTCATTATTTATTAATATTTTCTGTGCTACTGACGAATGTAATAACAAAATTGACTATACTCGTCCTCCGTTATTTATCATAATATAATACTAGAAAGTATTGGCTTAGTCCCAAAGTACTAATCAAATTAAAATATCAAAGTGCGGCAGAAATCTGTCACGTTAAAGTGTTAGAACTGTTTCAGACAAGATACGTTCTGCTCGTCTGTGATGCACGTCAGCTGATTGATGAGCCGATGCAGTAAAGTATTCATGTACCACTCGGTACTGGGGTAATTTTATTCGCTACTGTACGTGTCTAACTAAATTGTGTTCAGAAAACTCGTCCACTAGCCTGTATTTCTCTTTTAGTCTACACTATTATAACTAGCGAAATTAAAAACTTTCCTACTAGTTTGTTTCGTTCTGTGACACAAACTTATCAGATAGTTCTTATTACGGAATCGACGAGATGTTAACCCGAAATGTATTGAATTACGTACGGCTCGTACATGGATTTATATACTTCATGTAGTTTTGACTCTGCACGATGATGAAAAAACAAGCTGAAGTATATAATTTCACTCAAAATTATATAACAAAATTAGCCATAAATGCAAATTCAATTAAAAACTGGCACTTTATTTGACTGTGGTAAATCACGTTTATGATTTTTAGCATACAATAACAAGGCTAATTTGAATATTGTTTAATTTTTTTACTCCATTGCGTTAGACGAACACATCTAATCAAACAAATTAACATATGGATACAAATTGAATTTAAAAATTACACTCTTTATGTTTGTGATGAAACACGGATTTTTTTTAGCATGCTATAACGAAACTAATTTGAATTTTTATGTACTACTCTTTCACTTTACTGCGATTACGTAATTTATGGTTTTGAAGAGGGGTCTGTAGCTGTCATATTACCACTGTTTTATCTGCCTGATACACATTTAATCTGAAATTAAATATCCCTAAAACATAATTATTAAATAATGTAGTTGTAAATAACATTGCATCTGTATTACTGTACTGAGTATTTTTATGGAATTTGAGTTTTTCGCTGGAGTTACATTTTTATTCTTCGCGGTTGTAACTCCCAAATATTGGAGGAACATGCTGTCTCCGTCTCGTATGTAGAAGATGGAAAAGATATATTCCTCGAAAAAGTTTGTGACCAATTCAGGCTAAATTGTGTCACTACCCAGACGGCTGCGATCTGAAAGATTAATCTGTCATGTGTAAAATGCAATATTTTTGTGACGCTGATGTCATTGGCAGAAAGGGTGCGTAGTGAATACATTAAGAGAATGAAAGATTGAACAGAGGAAGTAGGTGAAATGTGACAAAGTCGATGATTGAGAAACTTGGTTCATTCTGGCGAGAGACTTGAATTATTTTTACGACATTCAAAAAGCTCTTCACTTAGAAGTGCATGACAAATAGCTCTTAGGCGTAACATTATGGATATCAGTATGAAATGACCCCGTTTTTGTTTAAGTATTGATTTCTTCCACGTCCTTATTTGATTTATTAAACTGCACGTAAGGAAAAGAGACAATGGAATAATCTTCTTAGCTTTATTGCTAGCTCGAGTGCATCTAAATTATATTCAGACAGGTTTTATGACTTAACATCTTGGGATTAGTAATTTCAAGACTTTTTCGGAATGGAGCATAAATTACTTTTCGGCTGTGCTGATTTTCAGGCAATGCCCGTTCGTCCTTCTAGCTGACGGGAAGATACAGCGTTCGAAAGTAAATAAGACAGAGAGCGATAAGAAGTGAAATAAGGAGAGATGCTAAGCATAAATGAGAATTTTGAATTTTGTTATTAACCTTGGAAGAAAGGTGTTGATATTTTATCTAAATAACATTTAAATACTGAGCCCGTACTTAAAAGAAAACACATCAAGTATGCATTACAAAAATACGCTAATGTTATAATGAAATAATCGTACGATTATTCTGAGAATTATACGAAACCAATAAATACTCCCTGTGGTTTAAATGCCGTGTTAGTGAATGTTTTAGTGCGGTACATATAATTACCAGTAGACTGCAAACGATTAAGTGATGGAAGTATTTCTAACCCTAGGCAGCAAAACCACTGGAATACCCTAACCACTGCCTAACTAACCAACTAACTGTGCGGAGCAGAATTTTGTTTAAGTACGTAATGGCTACTGAAGTCATTCCTAGTTTGTGGTCTTCTATGTTGTCACACTGCGTAGTCTTGCCAGGGTTTATGTGGTGTTTGGTAAACACCTCCGATATTACGCGGCGTGTCAAGACGTTTTCACCTGCAAGAGGTCGCTGTTCTGCCACATCCAGGGTCATTTACATCTAGAGCAAGTCCATAAATCCCTATACCCATACCTGATGTTTCAGTAGATTACACAAAGCTATTGTTTACATAATCATGTGAATTTTAAAAAAATACTCTTTGACGTGTAGAATCGTTGCCAAGGACTACAAGATTTCCCCGATTCGAATGAAGTATCGGTCCGTAAAGGCAATGAAATCAGTTTTACTTTGAATAAAAGGTCACAATTGTGTTCCGGTTTATCTGTGGACGTACTGTAAAATGAATTAACATTGGTGAAAATTCTTTCTAAAACAAATGAAATCTTTCAAAAATGTCATTCAGCCTTTCCACATGCCGAGAATCTTGTTCGGTGAAGTAAATTACAAAAGTCTTGTTAACGTGTAAAGCCAGATGGAATAATTTAGTAGCTTACGTGATGCTACATTTGTGATACTGGTACAGTTCGTAAAAATTTCTGCTGTCGCCATATATATATATATTATTTTTTGTGGATGATCGTTCAAATTTATCTTGCTTGACCAGCTCACTAGTACGTATCAGCAGAAAACACGCGCATTTAGAGCGGTCCCAGCGACGTGATTGGAACCTATCTACTGTAACAGTAAACTTAGCTGATGAAATTGTACCGATAACATTTATCCCCTGACGTTGTTGCTTCATGGAAATAATGCTGAATCACCAGCTTCAAATGGTGTGTGTGTGTGGAATGCCGTCTAAAATATTTACGTCATAGACTATGTAATTGAATTAATTAATTGTGTGTTATATTAAATTAAGGTAGTGAATATCAAGGAGCTACAACCATCAACAAATAATTATCTAATATCGACTATAACAATATCGTATCTATAAATAATTAGCTTTGTAGATTGAACACGAATTGTCGGTAAAACGTTTGGACTAATAAGGGCAAATTAAGTGATCAGTTGAAAATCCTACGTAACGTGGAACTGTATATACCTTCACGTCATATGACACAATAATTTCCACTGCAATACATACGCAGAAGAACGTAAATCCCAAGCATGGGTTACAGCGCCGGTTAGCACACTTAAATACGTGCATAAATATGTTTATTTTGCAGACCGTTTGCATCTAAGTTTCTATGCCTGAAGATGACCTGGTTAGATCTAAACATGTTGCCTAAAGTAAATTGATTTCTTAAAAGTCGAAGTTATGTAGGCGGTTATTCTTGCAATTTAAATGTTTGCTGGAAAAAAAAATAGAAAAATAATAATAATAACAACAAAATAATCGTTTGGTTTTGCGCCGTGTAAACTCGTCGATAGGTGTTGTCATTTAGGATAATTTATCCGCCTCTGTCTTTAGGGATGAAGTTGGAGGCAGTATGTTTTCACAAAACGTTGTCATCTACGATATAGTCTACACGGCGCCGATATCACAAAGAATAACATTAACATGCTCACCGCCGCGGAAACGTCAGATTGAAAAAAAAATAATACGCGTTTATGAGACGAATTTGCAATAATGTCTTTCCTAAAGCAGGTCATATCGGTTGTCATGATGCGTCTGAACGCGTAGGTGAATTACGAAGTACTCGAGGCAAATTCTCTTTTAACATCCTTGGCGTGGAAAGGGCCGGGAAATTGCCTCTCGAACAGATAAGCCCATTAATCATGAACCGGTTGCGGTGCCAAGGGCTTCGGTAATACATAAATTATAAGCGGCAGGGTGGTTGGACAAGTTGGCTCCTCGATCAGACGTAATCTGGAAAAATGTGCATCGGTACTTAAACTATTGAATAATGAGAAGGTTCATATTCGTACTTTCCACTCCCCTAAACAAATATTTAGTTATCGATTATTCAAGGAAGTCGATTAAGCAGTTACCATTAGACTTTTGATGGATTAGTATTCGCTCTGTTCATTTACTAAATGTGCCATGGCAAAATAACACAGAACGTAGAGGTTTAATGTGTCTCTAATGTTCGGTGGATTCCGGATTCGAACCTCAGTCCGAATATGACTCATCCTGCCTTAGATTTGTCGTGTTTTTCCCCCTTGTCATTCCATGCCTGGGATAATACGTAAAAGTAGGTTATGTTCTACATCTTTTCTAATTCATCATTCACAATAATTCTGCAGTTCAGATCTGTATGTAATCGAAGTTGAGTGCGTTCAGTGATAAAGTTGAATGCAATTGACACCTCCCGGCTCCTGGCTGGAAGTGCATGACTAATGGCGAAGTACTATAAGTGATCCTGATACATCAGTGATCTGAATGATTATCTGAAAGGAATTTGGAACAAAGTTACATTGCAGTATTTGCTTGGAGAGACTGAGGAAGTCCTCTACAAACAGATTTTCTCTGGTAATCCAGTACAGTAATGTTTATATCACGCTGCAGTGTTTGTTTAGAAAAAATAGAAAAAAATATTCAATACGTTGGTTTTCTTCCTGTAATGTGAGATCTGATTCCACAACTGGATAAGCCATATTTATTAGTAAAATACTTAGACGTATTTATTAGTAAAATGAACTGGAAACAAGTGAATCACAATAATGTGGTGGCAGTTTGATTCGATTTGTTACGTCACAGACACAAGATGGCCTCATTATAGGGTCTGTCAGTGATACTGACCGCTCCTGTATTTGTAGATCCTAGTGACGTCAGTGAAATTAATTACTGTTGCTTCCAGCTCTATTAGATTCCTTCCTAATTAAATTGCTGGGCACAGCTGTTACAAAAACACATTACTTTATTGACAGACGAATTTATATATTGCCTTTCTGGCATCCCACTGTTGTAGCTTGAATAATGCTATATTTTGTTACTTTTCTAAATATTCAGACGGAAACCCACCCTTTCACTTCTAATGGTCGTTATTTACTGCAAGTGATCTTAATTATTTTACGTTCTACAGTACATGTCGTGATTTGATACCACATTCGAAACGAGATATCCCTTTAACAAAATATTGAAATTTAATATATAATTGCTCGTAAACTCGAAACCATGAGTGCCAAAGAAATTTTAAATGAAACATCCGAGTGTATGTAATCTTATAACGATTGATCCAAGTATTGTCAGCGTATCACGAATACCTTTCTCTGTTTTGCGGTATAAAACTTAAAGGAAAACACGTACAGTAGCCGGGGCAAATCTCTGCGTTCCATGTCCGTAGAAGTATATGACAAGGGGTTTAGAGGGTGTAAGGGGTAGCATGTACTGCTGATACAATAGCGACAATAGTTTATAGCTTACTGTTTCATCGCTTTTGTCAGTAATGTTTTTGGTTTACATAGCATATCCTTTTTCCTTCTACCCACAAGATAGTGACTTAGGAAAAATGCAGTTTAGCCCCGAGTCACTTAAATACACTATTTATAAATTTATCGAGGAAAAAATACACAGAAGTTGTAAAAATAAATGGTGGGGTTTTGTAAGCGGATTTGTGAAAATAATTTCTCATTGTACATTGTAGTTTTGTTTACATGAATCGCAATTTCAAAAACGTTTTTGTTCATGGTACTATTGTTGATTCTATTCATGTCGAAAGGTTTTTGTAACGGTATTACACAGCGTCTGTATGTAAGTCATTAACCACAAAACGCAGAAACTTTTTCTGAATCGGATCTCATCGCAACACAGCCCTGCAAATATAGAAATTCTACTTTTTAGAAAAATATGTGAATAACTGATTAAGTCAACACGCGCCTAAAGCTGGGTATTGTAGTAGGAACTTCATGACAAGGTCATAAAACCCCACTATTCTACTGTGTAAACCTTGTATTACGGTTCTGAACAGCCGTTCTTATTTTATTGGTTCATAATTTTAAATGGAATGGAAAGAACTAACACACCTGAACAGACATTGAATGGTTGGATGTTCGATACTGGTTAGAATTTATAGCGTTCGTAACCCTGAGGGTTCAAAGCCTGGTGGGAATAGACCACTCGGAAGACCTTGGCGTAGATGGGAAGTTGGTACTAAAATGGATCTTAAGGAAACAGGGCTCGGGGTGTGGATTGGTTTCAGCTGGCACAGGTATTTTGTTGTTGTGAACATTGTAATAATTTTTCGGGCAGTTTCTCGACTAGGTATTTGAGGTTAATGTTAGATTTTCAAGAACTCTGTTCCATGTTTTTAGGGATTTTTGTCGCGTCAAGAGTGTGACTTATCGTCTATCCTAAGTAAACGATAATTAGTTACGGTGCAGTATAGTATAATAGACTAAAACAATTTTCACTAAACCTGATGCTTTTTTATTTTCTAGTTGCGCCAGCAAAAATCATTGTCAGATGAAGATTATATGTCTTCTGTCTTGGATGAAAATTATTTACATTTGTAATCCAAAAGAAAGCCTTCAGCTATGTGACCATTCTTTACCGCGTACTCATTTGTATCACTCCGCTTTCACGTGACAACCTCAGATTTTCATTTGCCGTTCCCACAAACCGCGTTGGTTTGAGTGAATCTTAAAAATGCGACAGATGAAAATCATACGAAGATACTGATAATCCGCACTGCATCATCCGATGTAAATGAGTCTCTCTACTCTCCTGTTCCTTTCCAACCCGATCCAACCCCACCGTTCCAGATAATAAAGCCATGCCACTGACCACACAGATCAAAAATTACTGGTGACTTTTTGTAGACGGAATGAACACGATCAATATTCCTTCACACACACAGTAACACCAAGACACAAACATGTCCTTCTGTAGGGATTGAATGTTTACAGGCTTATAGGTTATATGAATGCAGCGAAAATTCATCCTTTTATTTCCTGAAGTTTAATTGGCATTCATGTTTGATTTTCAAAATATCTTCTTAGTTTAAATAACGAATAAATTTTATTTTATTCATTAACTGGTGATTTGTTATGAATTGTGTTTTTACCGTAATTTTTCCCACAGTTTTTCTTATTTCGTAAATAAATCGTAATCATTAAATGAAGTTTCAAAATTCCTTATTACATTTGTTTCTAATTGCAGATGTGTCGAGTGACATGTGTTTATAATCAAATTTCGATACTTCAAATTCGAGAAACACAGAAATAATCATTAAAACTATAGGAGGATAAATAATGTATAATAATTATGTTATTTATGATTTTTGTAACGACACTGTCTTATGCTCAGACCTAAACATTGAAATATAGGGCTATTAATTAATAAGACTGAAACGGTTTACTCTCTTGAGTAACTAAACTTCCATACGTTTGCTTTACTGCACGTAACGGACGATGACGTCAGCATGGAACGAGGCATAAGGCACAGGGTGAAACAGAAGGTTTCTATAAATGTGAGTGCGAAAGTCTGATGAGAAGATACTTGCGGGAGATGTAGGTGCAGATTAGAATTGAATAGCAAATTGGATGTAAAAGAAATTGGATACGTTTGAGTGAATACTATTTTCTCAAGAAAAACTCATCTGCATACAGACCACCTAATTTAACAGTCAGTAACTCTGTTTTCTTTTTGCCCGCAGAATATGTTTATGAGTTTCGTATGATGCTTAGAATAAACATTTATAATTACCTTAAACAGCATCAGACATCTGACATTTGTAACGGTATAGCGTATTGTTTTCTTTGAGGTACGGACTGAATTTTTAAATATTATTTAAACGATCTGCGGACTTTAAAATGTTAGGCATTTTTCCATTGGCGGTTTCTTTCTGATGAAAACTTTCAAAACACATTAATGGATGCCTGTGAGAAAGTAGCAGCCATTGAAGAAGTAGGGGGCGTGGAGGCAACGTTTTTAACCGCCATGTCTAAGAGAGTGTGGGCTGTGATGTCATTCTTATTCAACGGTGAAGAGATACGTTCTAATGATGCTTCTAGAACTCACACCTGTTATTCTGTTCTTAATCCTGCATGTTACTGGCCGGCCGTTCAATGTACCGTGAACAAATAAACCGTAATAAATCATTAGCAATGACAAACGTTTTGGACATCATCCATTGTCGTTTTTTAATTAAAATTAAGGCACTGGTTAATGTTCAAAAAGTTTGTCATTATAATGATATACCATCGTCAGAAAGCTTTAGATATACGTAATAAATCATCTTGCACGGTCTAGAAACTTCTGCATAAGACACACAAGATGTGTCACATGGAAAAAGTTGCACTTTGAATCCCGGATATGCGAAAATATTGTTCTATAGTTAGGTGCGTGATTCGCGGTTAATGTTTAATTTGTTAACCATAAAATTGCGCAGAAAAAATTATTCGTATCGAACAACACACAGAATTTCATGAACATCACTATATGATACAGTGCCAGAGAGATTTCTGCCCCGTTCTGTAATTTACTGTTCTCGTAGAAGCTTGCATGTTGAACGCATTTCCTTGTGAAAGGAATTGATATTCTGCTTGTACTTCACCCATTATTATCGCTTCACCGTTTCCGTGCTCCATAACTGTCGTTCATTTCAATACATTTCTTTCAGTTCTTCTAGTTCAGAGATGTGAAATCGTTTTTACTTTGGGGCCGGTGGGGCTGTTTCAAAGTGAAGATATTACGTTTCGAAGAACATTGAGTGGAAACGTTTGTAGTGTAAATATGAATACACGTGTTCAAACACACGTAATTAGCCATTTTATAAGTAAAATCTGCTTTTGACTGAATCGGTTTCAGGCAAGTTAGCGATTAACACACATTTTCAAAAAAAAAATACAGGATAAGAATAAAGCCTATATATAAAACATTTATCCTACTCTGTGACATCTATTGCGTTCCTGAATAAAGTCAGTTACCGGAAATTGCGTGGGGGTTCTCGTCTTCTGTTTCTTTCTGTATCCTTTAATGCTGGGCTTGTTAGGACGAGGTGCATGCCCTTTTGAAGTTGTTTTCTGCATCGCTAGTCCATTAGAAAGCTTCTTCACAGACAAGTCTCAAAAGTTTAAAAAAAAAAAGTCTCAGTTCGGAGAAGCGATCGCGTTCGTTTGCTATTTACTTTCAGCTTGTGTTCAGAGGGAGTCACTTTGACATGCAGTCCTCCGAATGTAACTACGGAAAGCCGAGTTCAATTTAAAATTAAGAAATTCAAAGCCTTGTTGATACGAAGCCTTACAATGAACAGCAAAATGTCCTGTGAATTTACAGCGGCTGTTCAACTTGAAGATTAGGGCTCTGGTTTTCTTCCTGAAGATGGCTGTCTTCTTGGTTTATGAGCGGCGTAGTCTGGTAGATATTTACCGACGTTTTAGAGGTCTGCATCATCAGGGAGATTAGGTGACTGACGATCAAGTAATTCTGAGTTTCTCCTAATTTTATGCAAAAAGCAGGAGTTCTGTCATAAAAACAATTTTAATTCATTTATGATTTATAACCCAACTCTAGCCGTCTAACCTGTAGACGTTTACCATAGGGACATAGAATTTTTTATGTCTACCAACTATCAGTTTCCATGTTACTCACTCACGTAGAAGTAAATGTTACATTGGCCTGAATTTATTACGTTTTTGGGGTTACCACCCTGCCTCTAAGTTACCAGCACATCTTTGCTGAGCTGCAATTTCTGAGCTGTCTTTACTCGCCTGATCTGCTCTGTTCGTGTTCAAACGTTATAGAATTTTGCTGTGACCTTGAACTATGCATTTTATTGACGGCTGCTATAATCGTGGCCTTTCAACAGTATAAAATTGTAAATACTTACCACCCACAGACATTATGCTTCAATGAGCAATATCAACAGAATTATTTTCTGAAACGTTGGAACACCTTCAGCGGTCGATCGGATTAAACATCGATTGCCGACGTTACCCAGTCGAAGTTTATACATTATCACAGAAATATATTAACTTTAATAAATATCACGGTTGTGGCTTGAATATTTGTTATCGATCATTTCGAAGAAGTACGGTTTTATACGTTTATCAACTTTTTTGGAAGAACATATCGTCTCCGAAAACCAAAGAACACTATTGGCAGTTTAATCGCATAATTGTTTCCATTTCTCTTTTGTATGACGTAATTGCTTTCGCGTGCAGTGTTACACGTCCATGCTTCACTGTATCACGAAATTAATATATCTAATAACTTAGTTCAGAGTAAGGCTGTAAATTTAGAAGCTTCTCGTCATACATTTTCTTCGTTCCCCCGTTCTCCTGTTAGTTCACTTCTGTTCGTTCTAAATATTCTACTTAGAAATTTGTTCTCATACGCCTTCAATCTCTGATCCTAGCTCGGAGTGAGTTAATTCGTGAATTCTTAATGTACGCTGTCTAATTGTTTCATTAACGTGAGAAAACGTGACTTATCGCCTACAGCGGCTCCTGCAAACGGACATGCGCATTGCCTGCTATTATTGATACTGAGAAAAAGAAACATTCACCTCTTTACTTACGCACGTACTCGCTGAAATCTTTTGGTCACTACCTTTCCCAATTCACATTGTCATCAAAAGTTCTATCGCCACTTATTTTCCTCAGTCACCTGCATCCCGTTCTTCATATTCGCTAATCAGATCTATCATACCCATTTGCCGCCCCCAAAAAGCCCAGTCGACACATATTTACCCTGAAGATGGCAACAGAAATATTTGTCGAAACGTTGTATAACTATCAACATTCGACGTGGTTAATCTCCGAAAGCGGAAGATGTACATCCCGTATCATAGTTATAACAGCGGTCGTTAGTCTTGGTTACTTTATGCACATTAACATAATAGTTTTAGTTATCGCATTAAAGTCTTCTACTGTCTTCTTTGTACTAAGACGAGATACTGGTTCACGTTCAGTACAAGATTATTGTGTTTATTGTATTTGACAGTCTACTGTTTTATATTCACCTCTTAAAATGGGCTGTGGGAGAATATATTAGTTACTGGTGTTTTATAGCTCTTACAGATTCTGTAAGCTCAATTATGTAGGCCAGGACATTGACGAATACACAGAAGAACAATGGAAGGGTTTAAATACACGGAGAAAGACGGAGGATATAGAAAGAGACGATAAAGATGAAAGATAACACCATAAAAACAAATACAGTTTTTTGCTTTTATATTAAGGTATTCCCGTAAGTGTATTGTTTTAAAAAAAACCGCTCCGTAGACATTCACTTGCTCCAGATAACTTGAGTTTGAATAGAATGTAGAGAAGAAACAAAAGGTGTGTATACACATAAGGGAAAACTACCTCTACAAATTTACCTGCCCGTGTTTATTTTATCCTTCCCCTGAGTTCAGAGCTTGTAGCATTTCAAGAAGTGCCACTAGTACTATTTTACTTTAGGACGTTCGTTTCTTTCGTTCAATATTTTCAAAACGCCATCATCACCAGTTTAGTAGACAGGAAACAGTACCAGTTTGCTCCTAGCTACTCTGTCTTGAGAAGTATGTAGTCATAATTTTACAACAGGGATTTTCAGGATATATCGCTACGTTAAACAGAGTCCTCGTTTCGCTGTGACACAGCTTATTATTTTTTAGAAGGGAGAAATAAATACACTGCAGAAGAGAAATAGATATCTCGAAATCTGTTAACTAAGAATTAATGGTGCCTAAAGCAAATATGAAATTATACTCGGTCTAATGACGTAAATATTTTACTCTAAACCTCTGTGCTTGTTGACTGGATGTTTTCTTGTTTTCTGAAGGTTTATCCTTGACATATTGCATATCATTGGTGCTGTCGTCTAGGGTTCGTATCTTCTACGTGAACAAATATCTTGTTATTTAAAAAAATAGCTAAGCACCATGAAGTTAATAAAAGTTACATACTTGTTTTCATTAAAGAATATTAATGTTTCGGGCAAGAATTACAAGTCAATAACGGACTCAAAATCCAAAATACTGCCATAGTACAGGAAATTTAAATTTCTTAATCACTTTACCCCAATGCATGACAATTCGGAGAATGTATTAAAAATGCAAAAATGAAATGTTTGATGTATAGGCATATAACATATTTGTAGCTACGATAATATTTGGAATTAAACAAAAAAGTAGCCATTTTTACCTCAAATAAAAAAAAACAACTTGTTACTTTTTGATAAGCCTTAGTTCAAAGTACCGGGACTGTGTTATTTTACAGACTTCGCAACGAGCGTTCCATAATAACTGAAACGACGTACATTTTAAGTCCGCTGTAACACTGTCAACATGAATTTAATTCCCTGTGTCCTAGTCAGTTCTATTGTCATTAATTCTATTACCTTAAATTCGCAACTTTTGCATGAAACAAAGAGACAACAACATGATCTCTGCAGAGTAATTTTGTACAGCATCGCATTTTTGATAGCGTTTGTTTTATTTGTGCGTTTCCATGTTCACCACGTTCTGTACTTATAAAGGAAAACATTGTTTCGAGAACCATAAGCCTACAATGTAATTTACTTCTCCGTACGTCACAGTTTCGAAGTTATACCTCTGATTTATTTTTGGATGTTTCCGGGCGGAAACACCGGATATCTTGATGGAAATTGTTTGTGGTTTTCTGCACTTTATTTAGGCAGATGTTATGGTAGTCACTTAAAAGGGGCTACAAATAATTTCTTCCACATTCCATTTTAATTCATACTTTACGTTCATAATGTGTTTCGTGCGTCATTAAAATTTTTCTTTGCATTTCTTTGAATATAAACATCACAGAAAAAATATTATTAAAAATAATTAATCTTGTTACGATTCAGAATTCATACATTGGTGTTTAGAAAATACATTTTTCTTAGAATGATATTATATTTATTTTATTTACAAATTTCAAAGAATGAAGTTTATTTTTGTATAAAGTAAGGTAAGTTAGGGTTTCGACATTCTGTTGGGAAGTAATCATGGCTACAATTCTATATAAATGTTGTTACACTTATGTTAACGGTAATAAAGTTATTACATTTATGTGTCTTTCCTCCATGTGGCATGCAGAACAAAGCAGGGGTAGGTAAATCCTTTTAAACACATTGCTTACCCTATACGTAGTAATTATATGCTTTTAGCAGATTTATAGCTTCGTACACGTTCACTCAAAAGAAGGTGCTAAGCCACTCTTCATACGTGCTATTCAAAGTACGTGTCTGCTATCTAGTTGTGTTAATCCGAAAATGCTCTCGAAAGGACCAGGAAATTAAATGTGGATTAGTCGTTTTAGTAACGGGTCTTAAGTGGAATAAACTCTGATCATCATTCGTGAGTCATAAAAGATATATTACAAGTCTTAACGAAAATTATAAATAGTGTTAAAATGTGTTCAAATATAAACTACATTACATTATTTATCGTTTTGTGAGTACTTGACTTGGTTAATGCAGACGCACAACCAGGCTTTCAAGGAGTGATGAGGAGAGGACAGGTGGCTATTTAGGACGGGTTGAAAAACGTGGAGGTTAGGATATAGAAGAACTAGGAAAAGAAGGAGGAAACGAATATGTATATGACCTGTACCCATTGATATTTGTGTCGAGAAAGCCTCTGGGTTGTAATAGCGACCACTTTCCACATTACTTAAGCTTTCCATTCGCGTTCACACGACTCCCGAGAACTTCTGCTTGAAAATGGTAGTCGGTGGGAATATGCATTTTCTCCAGCTGTGGCACTGAATTCGCAACGCAGTTTCCATGAATTGGTAGTCGTCATAGAAATTGTGTGAAATTTATTCCGGTTTCTTGTACCTACTTTGCAGACGTGTAATTAAGTAAGAACTATTACGCTGGAGAATTTGAATGCCGTACAAGGTTCTCTCTCTTTACAGAGGCTAACGACGATCACAGTATTTCATAAATAGTCGTGTTATGCATAATTGCATAGCCATAGGGATGGTCAGATGTTTCTTGTGCTAATATATAACGCTGTAAACATAGTCATTCTCTTTGGGACATTATTTCCTGTCCACTGCGTATCATCCGACATAGAAATAAATTTTTTGATGAGGAAATCATTTCTTATTCTCATCACAGAGTTCAGAGTCTACCACAGCAAATTAAAACAGTTTGAACTTATCAATATTTCCGACAGTATAAGCTATTACGTTAACTAATAAATGCGTTATATAAAATTTAAAATGTCAAATAATTTTCTTTAAACTTTTAAAGCTCTATGGTCACTATATGTACAACCTGTTTTAAAAATCACAAGCTTTGCATTTTGTCCACAGAGTATATTCATGTGTTACGTAATAGCCTACAAATAAACAGCTGTTACTTATATAAATAGCATTCTCCGGTTGATGTTTGTAGTAAATCGTATTGCTTATGTTTGTGTTACTTGGCAACATTGCTAGAAGAAAAAAACACGAAAATGGCTGTCTTCTGGGTTGTTGAGCCGTGTAGTTTGTTCGGAGTTTACCGACGTTTCAGAGGTCCTTGCCGCCTCCATCATCAGGGCGACCAGACTACACGGCACAGTAACCCAGGGGATAGTTAACTTCATTCTCGCCGCCGCAAGAATTTCAAATCTCACTCAATAAAATATACGTTTTTGTATTTAATATTCGTTACAAAATGATAATATTAAAGTGTAAAAGTTTATCATCTGCAATATGGAATCCGCCTACACGTTAAAAACATATTAATACGATTTGATGATTCTCTACGACCGAACAAAATCTGTTAAAATTTGTTAAATTATTGTACGTATTTCGGGGCATAATTTATGCACCAAAATGTGCAGCTAAATGTATGAACGTCTGGTTTGTTATCACTTGTTATTCCATTTGGAATCAACGTTCTGTGCAATAGTACTCCGTGTGAGAATGGATATCTTGTTTGTCCTAGTTTAGCAAATTAATGTGTGTTCTCCGACCTATAAATTTAGACTTTGTATGTTAATTGTCTGTGTAAATTGATGCTGAATTAGTATAGCAAAAATGAATTGTTAGCTTTTAACATGAAATATTTCAGCTACATTTAAACTATTGTACATTACATATGAGATAGACGAGCCAGAGTATACTGTTTCTAGCTGTGAAGAGTAGATTTTAATAAATAAACTAGATTAACTGTAATGTTATTGATTAATAATACTCATGAAAATGTAAGATAAATTCATGTGAAAAGTAATATAATCAGTGTTAACGGAAAAAATAAAATACATAAATCTTAATATACCCTGATGATTGTCTTCTTACCCACCGTAGTGAAAATTTAAAACCCTAATTTAGACACCCTGGTTTATAAAAGAAGCAACACGTAGTTTTAAAGTTCGCACTAGCATTTATATTCACTTCCAAATTTTTTTTTTATTTAAAATGAACTGAGCATTTTTACCACTTGGCGAAGAAGCAATATTTCGAACTATTTACACACTTTAATCGTGATATTCATTTCTGAATTTTACCTAGGACGGAACCCAGCTCAGATGTCCATTGATTTAGTAACTTAACATTTACTTTGTTCTCATGAAAGTCACCTCACTTTCCTACACTTCAGCGTAAACACACGCTTTCTTTTCGTCGTTTTTTTCTGTTTTTCAACAATGTGAAAAGACTAACTACGTTATCAGTATGCGTAAATTTGTCCGCTGCTACATTGAGCCAGAAAATTAACATTAAAACCAACAACTGTCTTTATACAAACGACTCAGAATTCAGTTCAATGTAACCTTCGCTAACAAGGCTTGCTAATAACATATATAAAATTGTATTCTAGACAAAACAGTTTATATTACTTCAACCCACGGGAAAAAAAACCTTTCAGCAGAATAACAACACATAGCTCGTTATATATATTGATATCCAGCCATAAGAAGACCCTTGCTTCTACTTTTAGGAAAGCCAGCTTCTGAAAACAGTCCCTTCGCCTTCCTTATATATGTATATTTTAACTGTACCAGGAATCTAAAGCAACTACAGATCCAATTATGAGTTCTAGCGATTATGCCTAGGTGCTAACATAATAACGTGTAATCTTGCAGCAATTATCGTGGTGGACCTTAATTCTAGAGGCCGCTTATTCTGTAGATTAATTAGCCTCTCAAATAAACGCCATTAAATACAACCAAGATTTGATGGCAGCTCTGTACAGCTCAAATAAGAGTAAAAGTGGTGAAAGTAAAGTCAGTTAAGTAGCTTGCAATAATCTATTTCTAAATTAAAATGTTTTCGTAATTCTCTGGACCTCAAATCATGCCTTATATATTACCGGTCAAACTCTTGTCTGAGGAGTGTGTAGCATGTAATTGTTATGAAGGAGAAATTTTTCTGCCAAAATTCAGGTTATTAAACGTTTGGGTTTGGAGGTTAGATTTCTTTGTTGTTGTTTATTGTTTTTGTTTTGTGAGTCCATACTCACACGTAACTTTATAATTCTCACGAGTTTTAATCACACAAAATCAATTAACGAGTGAGTCATTACAAGTACAAGGTCTTAAATTTATTTATTATCTGAATAAATTAGGCACATTCTGATAACAGGTTGTAAAAATGTTATACATTACAAAGTTTAGCGAATTTCGATGTACATATCTTTTTACCTTAGTCTGAATACAAGAGTTCAAATTTCATATTTCTCTCATTTTTAAATGGAAGCGAAATCCCCGACTAGAATTTATACCTGACACTATGTACAGAATACGCATGGTTCTTGATCCAGATTTATGGATGAAGCTTTTGGTGATGAAAGGCACTTTGGCGTTGTCGGCTGTTCAACGCTCCATCTCTGATGTCTTCTCTATTATCTGGAGAGACTTACTTTCGTTACATAATGCTTGAAATTCACACATGTGAATACAATAAACGGAGTGGAAGACTAAGAAAGGACATAGATTTTAGTTGGATAAAAAAACGTCTTAAGCTTGTTTCCAGACACAATTGATAAAAATATCTCTTCTTGAGTGTTACACCATGTTGAAGGATGAATATTGAAAGGTACTTAAGTATGTGATTGATGGAATTTATCTCCAGTTGAGTAACTCGTTCAATAAAATTCTTTAAATAAAATTCCTAACACGAATGCACAAGGCCTGTATGTAATTCAACCCTTACCTCTGTTTTATGAACACTGAAGGAGCCTTGATTATGGCTACCGTTGGGTATTACGTTCACCGTATATAATTTTCTTAATCCATAATGTATATATAACTGGCGGCTCGCTAGTCACGTCGGCACGAGACCGCTTCTGACAATTTCCTCAAAATTATTTGTGTATTTGTCACTAGTTACTATAAGTTCGTTTATTTTCTACCTCGAAGGGTCTGAATATAATTGTGATTCGTAACTCGACAGCTGTTTTACAAGCAAGCGCCACGCCTACCGTAAAAGTTAAATCTTTAAGGTAAAAATAAATAAGATACCAGATGTAGCAGGAAAGAAATTTAAAATAATGTAACTATGTAGTAATTTGTGCAAATTACAATACAATTATATATGAACGCAGGTACTTACTACCTTAATTTGTAATTTCCCAATAAATATTGTTCAAAATAGAATAAAAACAAGTTTTAAAAATAGTTTCAGGATCAAACAGAAAACCTTTCTTGGCACAAGGAAGAATTAAGTAAACCTCCCTGCCTTAAAATTGGATGTTTTATGAGTTGTTGCGCCGTGTAATCTGGTAAAAGTTGTCCAGCGTTTTAGAGGTTCTTGCTGTCTCCATCGTCAGAATGATCTGCCTGATAAATAAATAGATGCATAGAAAAGTATGTTTTCGAAATCGATTCCGCATCACAATGAAGTCGATAGTTGAAATTCTTAGAATATGTTGTTCTTGTTTGTGTATGGTACCACCCATTACTGCTGGTAACACAAATGTGAAGGAAAACGCGATAAACTTCGTAAATATTTTTAGTTCTCGTCATTTCGCCATCATTACCATAAAAGTTCAGTTATAATTGTGTAACCATAGCAACATAGCGAAGCAAATATGATTTTAAGCAAAGCTTTGCACTCTGTCTGAACCAGATTATTTCGTATGCTTTCTGTTACAGGAAAGCAACTGTTCTTGTATCAAATTCAAGAGAAACAAATAATGTGCACTGAGTCTTGGCATTGTATCTACAGTTTTAGTGCATTAGTATGGTGTAATATGAATGAACTTAAGTCTTATGAGCAAATGAGTACTTAATCGCCTTAACTTATAATCCCTCTAGAATTAATGTTTCTGTACTTCAAAAGCGTTGATGCATCCAGCACATTCGTAGCACATTTACACATATAGTTTATTTAATTCAGTTGACGAGGCATACTTACTCCATTGGAAGTAAACATAACATCTGAAGCAAATGTGTGCATACCCCTAATGGGAATTGAACTCCGACTTTCAGCCCATAACACGTCATTACAGGCGCATTAAACCAAAATTATAATTGGTAATTAAAACACTGTCTTTTTTATAACCACAATGTCGTGTATCTATTGATTTTATCTTTTATTTTACTTGTCTTAATATTACTTTATTTAAGTTAATTTTATTGCATTATTTATTTTATTTAATTTCACGCGGTAAATGTTATATAAGATTTATTTTTTGCGCTTGGTATTAGCCTTTTCTTCTACATACGTATTCATGAACTGCGTACAACATGTGTGGAGCTAACTAACTAGCTAGATGGCTTACCGAGCCCGAAGGTTCATCACCGAATTAACCAAAGCCCTCCGCTGGACCCTGTCCCGGGCCAACGAAATCCAGTCTCTTTCAACTCCTATCTCCCATACATCCCGCCTGAGATTATCCTCCCATCTACGTCTAGGTCTCCCCAGAGGTCTCTTCCTTGCTGAAGTACACAATAAATAAGATGTTTGTAATGACATAAACGTAAGAAAGCGATAAAACAAAACTGAAATTTGCAAATACAGAGAGCAACGGCACTACTTTCTTTAATCTATCAAATTTAAGCAGAAATTTGTAATTTATAAAGAAACTTATGTGGAGCTCTAATGTAAAAGTGAAGATAAGTCAGTCCTGGTACTAGGCCCTAGTTAAGTGATATTATGTTAAGATCAATGGGCCGGTAACGAGAATGACGAAAACATTTTGCATTATTTTTAAAAAATTATAATCTCAGTTATGCATAACGTAAGTTCCTTCGCTGTGTCGCTAACAAGATTTACAGTACTCCATTATAAAATACACTGCTGGAAATGAAATAAAATCCTAGCTTCTGAAGACGCCATAAAAAGTTGTTTTTGTTACCTGACTCAGTGCGTAAAATTCACGAGTATAAAGCAAAACTAGCCACTTCTGCTGCTACGACGATCACTAAATTTGGCGGTTAAAGGTCTGTCCAGTCGGGAGTAAATGGGCTGTAACCCCCCCTCCCCCACCCCAACACCAGACACCGTACTGAGGTCTTCATGGGTTTTTCAGGTCGATCCAGGGTGACCACACGCGTCAAATTGTGCCGATAAACGATGCAGCTATGCGGGGTTCTCTATGCACAAAACTCTCTTTTCCCCGCTGACAAATTTATGAATTGTGTCGAAATAAAAGAGACTCAGAAAGCGAGGGTTAACCCTGTACCCTCACTGAACCGTAACCATATAGAATGTGGCATTTTTCTTGTTCCTTAGTCTTTGGAAATTTGGCCTTTTGGCTTGTTCAGACTTGGTTCTGAAACAGTGAATCCTTTCCACACCTACTAAGAAACCCTTAAAGGGAAGCAGCTCATTACAGGTTAACGCAGCGTTTTTTTGCGACATTAAAAAACTGCGTTATTCTCTTCGTGTCTGATAGTAGATTAGCTTTATTTTGTGGGCTTCAGAACAGTATTAATGCGTCAAGCTTTTATTCTAGACTTCACAAGAAACATCAACAGCTTCTTGTCCTTTTCGGGAAGGTTGATCTAGAAGACAGTTTCTTTGTGATATCAAACAAAATTTATCGCTTCTTTGCCTTTGAAAGTTCTTTTAGTTCTGTTGGAAATAGGAACAATACTAATCCCTTCTGCTATTTCACGAGAATTTGTTACAAAAAAATTATGCACATTTCATTGTGGTTTTGGGAAACATTTTATTAGAATGCTGAACTGTAGTCTATTCCCGTTCTCAGAAAGACCAGAGAACCCGTAAATTGACGGGTAAACCAGCAGAACTGGACGGCTCTACGTGGTTCTGCTTATAACACGCTACTGTAGTTTTTTTAAATCTCGAAGTGCGTGCTTCGTTACCAGGCTAAAACCAATGTTATGTAGCACATAACACTAATTTTTTTATTTATAAATGTATAAAACATACAAAGGTATGCAGAAACACGTTATATCGTTGAAATATTACGGATTTTGTTAAAATAAAACGCTACAGTTCTGACTTGAGTTTATAATAGATTAACGACATGTTTAAGAAATATACGTACGTAATTTTGATGTGGACTTCGTTTTCAGTAGGACGGAGAAACGTTGAGTCTGAATGTTGTAATTAATTCGTTTACCCCATGATGATAGCCCACGTTTATACGCTTCTGTGTCTCACACAACAATGCTGAAGTTTGTGGTGATTTATACAGTTGCTTAACTTTCTGCCAACGTCTGTACACTGCTTCAAATGCATAGTATAAACTCGCTACGATTAATTTTGACTCACGCAAACTGAATTTTAAGTAACTGCTGTTGAATCGCTGAAAGTTTTATGTATGTTTTATGCAGTTCATTTGTGAAACTTTTAAATAAACTTTCAAATGAAATAAATATTTAAACGGACACAAATACGTATATATTATTTTTCTCCTTCTTCAAACGCTGGTTACGTACGAGCTAACCATTCATAAATATCCATATGTTTGTAGCCTTATAACGAATTTTTACCGGCGTGAAATTTAATTTTACTTTCATGGAAGAACATAGGCATAGATTGGGGAAGTTTGTGGTAAACATAATGCACATATTTGCACAAGAAAAATGACGACATTATGAGAAGCTTCATATTCTACCTCGACGATAAGGTCGGTGAGCTATCGCCGTGATGATGGAAGCATAAAGTACCTCTGAAACGTTAGTAAACTTCCACCACACTGCAAGTCGAGACAGCCATCTATATACGCCGCTGTAAGAACCTCAAATCCTACACTGTTCATTATTTGTCTCACTCATGCACGACTTATTGCGGTGGTAGTAACCCACTTTGTTGTGAGACAATACGACACGAAATATTAAGTAAGACGCGCTTAAAATCCCCTGTTGCAAATTTAACGAAACTATTGAATTACTTGAAACCGCTTCTTTGCGTTTTAGGAGTCATCACGGAAACGCGAAAAGCAGTGCAGTTGTTCTGATTCTCAAAACTGCTGCTTCTGCTAGAGACGTCTTAACGAGATTTCAGAACGTCGCCTCTGTAATTCGGTTAGCAATACTGGAGGTGGCGATGCCACCCAGAAACTAGTATTTGCTGTCCCCCCCGCACACACTTCGCTGCTTTCGACTTGCTTCTCGCCTGCTTAGTCTCTTAGCGAAAGAAGTCTGACGTCATAAAAACTTTGACAATGGCAGAACAGTCAGAAACTTCCAATTGCTAAGACATCCCATGTCACTGTCTACTGTGATTCTTTAACATTTGTGTTAATGAATTATTTGTTACATCGATATTGTGTCTGAGACTTCTCATTTTGTGTGTAAATAAACCCTCTTTCAATTTTTGACTTCCTTCCTTGTGCCACTAGGTAGGCTGTTAGTTTCAGACGTGGGGAGATGTAGTGTGGAGTCCAATCAGAGACAGCACGTCCATCCCCGTTGCTTTGCCCGGTAAATCACAATCGTACTGTGGGCGGAAAGCCGGGGGACCCAATCAGCCCCAACCGGACAGTGCAGGTCCACGCATCTCGTGTGACTTTGTTCCGCAAGCTGCCGTATTTTATTACTCCAAGGTTTGCAGCTCAACCAGTTCCGGCGTACTGAAAGGGTGGGCAATTGAGCTACCCCCAGGAAAAGCAGCTTGACCCGGCCTACGGTTGAAGTGGTAGTAGTCATTGATTGCCGCAAATTGAAATGGAAATAAAAAAAAATTCTGTGACACAATGGTCACGTAGTGTCTAGAGAGAAATATAATTAATTTTCTGAACATGAAATATGTTTGAGACTATTGTGGATGTGATGATGTCTTCAAATAATTTTTATCTTATTTTCCGGCAGGGAATCCGTGTTAGCCTGGCTAACACGGTTCCCGCCCATGATGTTAAAAAGTATTGTTATTTTCTCTCTCATTTAAACACTTGAGTCTACCAAGCGGCGAGAAATAGGGCATTTATCATGTAGTTTTCTTACGTAGAAAATAACTGCGGTGGAAGGAGTTTATATTTTACTTTTATTGTCAGTGTTTAGTAACAAGGTGTTCTTTGGAGTATTGAAAGCAATGAATATCCCTTAATTTCCCTCAATTTTCTGTTGTTCTTCATTTAACAGTTAATATTTCTCGTGTTTATTTTAATATAATTCAGATGTTTATTATTATATTCAGAATACCCTCAACCACTCTGTTTAATGTCCACGTAACATCATCATTCCATCTGTGCGTGCAAATTATATTTTAAAATTTAACGTAATCGTAGTGTGTGGTGGATAAAATGTAAGCTAAATAATAAACTCATCTTTCCTTTGTATCTATCAGTAAGTTTTCTCTTCTACGTTAGATATCCGTAACCCTTACGTTTCTCCGAAAAGTTGGAATCTACGTATGAGTGTACGCGGTCCCAGAACACAGACTAACATCATCCATTTTCATATGGCTTCAGTTCTCGTCAAATAATTTATTTAAAGCGAGAAAGATATCCTCACCGGACGTCCATCCCGCCTGCATCAAACACGGCTGTCAGGTAGCAGCCAGCTCAGTCCATATAATTCCCATTCCTTTGATATCGTCAACCTTGCAATTTGGCTTCCCTTCGTTTGTGACCTCCTCTGTAACCAATTCCCTGCTCTCGGATCACTGCTTGCTGCAGCCATTTGCAATAACATCGCGTCTCTTATTATCTACTGCTCTCGTCATACAAACATACAGCGTGCACTACGAAATTGCTGCCTTGTCTACCCATATCCTTCCTTTGGCGTCGTCGCCTGTTCTAGCGTCCCATTATCAACGACTTCTGAACGTTATACGAACTTATGATGTCGAGGTCTCCCTTCTCTTCACTTCTCTAGTCCGTGTGAAGCAATTCCGGTTGAATTTCTATTACAGAAAGGATTTCATTTCGTGATGAAGAGAATGTTCGAAGCTGTATTATGGAATTTGCTTCGTAGCCACGATCGTAATATTACACTGTAGTGCGATGTTCCATTAAAATATTTAGCACACAAAGAATAATTTCTTACTTCGTGCTACGTGTTTTAGCGATGTTACCATCGGAATAATTCTAGTAACTGCAATAAATGATCACAGAGACAAGTGAGATACGAAAAATAATAAAGCATTTATGAACTATATACCTCTACGATATCCCTTTGAATACACCACTCTATTTAAATTTATATTAATTAGAATTATTCCTGAGCTCTGGATGTCAAATACACAGGTTCTACTAACTTTAAGTTTTGGTATCATACAGTGGTCTTCTGTAAGCAAATTAATTAGCTTGGTTAACCTTTTGAAGCTAAATTAGTTAATGAGAGAAGAAAAAGTGGAGAGAGATAGAGTAGCGAGAGAAGCTACATTTAATGGCGAAAACAGACAAATTTTCGGCTGTGAAGGTTCCCAGGAAGTGCCCGCTTGTCATTCTGAGAAAGGTGCAGAGAAAGACTTTTGGGAGTGGTGAAAATAAGAGCATCTTAATAACATTTAACAATTTACTTTCTACCTCAAAGAAGACCCATTACGTCTCAATTATAAATATCATCTGGTCGATGATGTTTAACAAAATAATAGCAGTTTATTTTGAAAGATTTAAAAAACTTAGAAACACACTTTGTAGACGTATTTAAGATTTAGTTATTGTGATGGTACATAGCTTACAATTACCACTGGCTTTTGAAGAGTTAAGTGCTCAAGTGTGTTCGAATGTTTTGAAGTGGGAAGGGCAAATCTTGACCAAATATGTTGTCATCAATTACTTCGAATAAGTTTATAGAATTTGAAAAAGGATTGTTATTCTGAAAATAGTTTGAATGTGGATGCTCTGACATAAGGTGTAACCTCAATAGTTATAATTTATGATTGCCAAGGCAATACGTATCTGTAATGCTTCATGTTAGTATCTTTAGTGTCAGTAGGTCCTGCATGGAAATAAAACATTATTTCAACTCCGACATGAAATATTTTCAACTCTCTAGCAAGACAAATTGCAATAGCTATAAAACCTGTGCTTTTTTGTATTTTAATGTGGATCATATTTTATACTAGACAGTCAATATTTCTGGTTTCATGGACAGCATAATCCGATTACATTTCAGAGCGAATCGCGTTATACCAAGGAGTTAATCCACTATGTCATATTGTGCTTATGTTCATTACCACCTCCATCCAATCGCCAATCGATTCTACATATATTTTGTTACAGTATACTTTATTTTCAGCCTAGTATGGTTTCGTGTATAGCATTTTGTAATTAAGTAATATCTGATTATATTTTAAGTGAGGGGGTTTGTGGTCTAAACGACATGAGTTCAAAATTAAATTTGTGGGAAATCAAAAACAAATCTTTCAAACAACTGAACCAATGAAAATTTCTTGAATTTCTTACTCTGTGTAAATTTTCACGTGCTGCAGCGTAGATTTGCGATTTTACAGGTAGTAAAGTTTTCTACAACTTCAGGGTAAATGTTTTAATTTGCCTCGAGTTTGAGTTTTTCCTTCTGACATGTTGCTTAAACATAGACATTTAAGAGATAACTTAACTGTGCGTGTTCAGAAAACTCAATGCAGTCTGAATATGGTCATAAGTCACTGCATTGCAGCGACGTGGTTGAGTGTAGGGATAACAAATTTCCTATTAACACAGAAAAGGCGCTTCATTCAATCAATTTTATTCTAGGTGTGTATGTTAACCCTTTGAAGCCGAAGCTCGTCTAAATATTATTTAATAAATCAGTCCGTACCGCGAAGAAAACACACCACTTCACCATTACAAATGACAACTGGTTGACGCTGTTTAAGGAAATAATTCCTGTTTACACTGAGTACAATACGAAACCCATACATACAAAACGGAGAGTTATAAACTGTGTGAATCAGGTGGTACATATAGTTACCACTGGGTCCTAAAGGGGTAAAAAAATGTGTTGAGTTTTGTGTCTCATGTTGTTTCAAAAGTTTTCTTAAAATCAAACTGTACAGTATGCACACCGTCAATGATAATAATCTCAGCATAATTAGAATTTTTAGGACTTTTTAAAGATTTATCATGTATTTGTTTACATTCTTGCGTCCTTCCAAATTCAAGTTCCATGAAATTTAACAAGTAGTAACATATATTAATATGTTTGGTGATAATTACGATTATTTGGAGACATGCGGACGGACATACGTTTCATCTTTATTACATCTTATTCTATGTACTTGAATGAATTAACACGTAACGAAACGAGTATTGGAAATAAACGTATATGGATTAAAAATGGCTGTCTTTTAGGTTGTATGCGCCGCGTAGTCTCGTAGAAGTTTACCAACTTTGGCAATCATCGTCTTGATGATGGAGGCAGCAAGTACCTCTAAACCGTTGTTTCTGTTAACTAGATTCAACGCTTCTTTCAGTATTTTAAAACAAGACCATTATGTTTCGGGAGCTCCTGCCTTCAAGTGAAAATGCCTGCTCTTTGGAATGGGACTGGTCTCATATAAGGGGCCCAAATACAGCCCTCAGAATACATTTGTTCCGCGCTATTTCACGTTCACTTCTCCACTG
Source organism: Zootermopsis nevadensis (assembly GCF_000696155.1). The sequence goes on along the minus strand of NW_019059716.1, from coordinate 40,235 downwards.
CTTTGTTGTTCCCGGTAACTGTCGTAGCTTTTTTGCGTCTCGTCTGTCGTTTTGGGTTGTATCCTCCCTAACCGTTACCTTTGTCTAATTCTACTTGACGCTGAGATGTGCACTTCTGTACTTTAAATTAGAGGCCATTAGTCTAAGCTCGTTTCATTTCCTCTTTATATTATAAATTTTAATGCTTATTATATTTTCCTCTTCTCGAAGTTCTGGCTCTATCAATTATTACTACCACCTACTCTAGCGGTTTATAATGCTGCTGGATTATTAAATATTTTATGCACTAAATTTCTGCGCTACCAAAACACGTTTTTTCTTCTCGAACCTAATACACATACTTAAATCACTACGCTCATTGCTTCTAAAGTTTTTGCCCTAATCTAACTATCAGGAGCATAACGTGTCCTTTTCTTAAATTCAAATAAGTTTTTAAATAAATTATGACACTTATGTTCAAATATATTTTTCAGTATTAAAACTATAAATCATTAATTAAATAATTTGCTGCTCAGTTTATGAGCAGAATTTTAACTAGTATGTATTATAAATTTTATTTGAAAAATTCGAATCATTTACGGCAAATGGATTAGATGAAGGTTTCTCCGTAATCTTCGGTGTCTTACGGAATTAGTTTCCACATTTCTAAGACTGTCTCTGATTCCAGATTTAAGGAATTACCTTAAATTTCTTAGACATGGCCTTCAAGTCTTGTTTTGTCGCCATATGTAAAACTGCAAGGATATAAAAGCAACTCTGATACTTAAGTTGTGTATTTATAACATCTTTATACAAAATGTAACCTATCTAGATTCATTAACTCGATGTTTGTGCCGATTAAACCGAAGCTGAGTAAAATGTTCGTGGTTTAATAGTCATTGAATGTAAGACAGCAAAGTGAATAATATTTTCTTGTCGTGAATCAAACCGACCACATCACGAACTACGTGGCCGACAGACCTATTTGCACTGAAAAACTAACATTTCTATAATTCATATAACATAAAATTAAATTAAAATAACAAAAAAGAAGAATAGATACTGTAACAATACAAAAGTCGTATTAAATTTACGCTATTAAAATTTCTGGCACTGGTGAGGGGAGGCAAGATCTTATCACATCAAGTTGCTAGGTAAAATAACTTTCGGTGAGAATACATACTTAACATTTATCTCACAGTGAAGCCTGTACTTCAACTGGATATTTTTATATCCATCTACATGAAAAGTAATAACAAATATGTATAAAGAAGAAAAGAAGGGAGATTGGATCACATTTTGCCTTATAAGATGCAGAGAGTGACAAGTTAAACTACCATCATAAAGTCCACATAACATGAAGCTTCATCTGGCTTTCCTAGAATACAAGCTTTTTTATTACATCACTCGGGACATAGCAGTTTTATGAAAGTTAAGGAGTTAAGTTGGCAATATGCAGATATCTGTTTTCATACTCTGAAAGAACTTAGTTTTGCTACAAGTCTGTAAATGTGACAGCGAATGTAAGCATGTCTTCAGAAATTGCGCAGAAGTTTTATGGAGTCGTATTCTCTGTTGAGATTATTTGTATTTTAAAGTGTGTATAAATATTTTGAATACCTCTGCTTTACACTGAGAGTAACAAGTGTTTAGTTTATTTGACACAGTGTTATTATTAGAGTAAACTTGTCATGACATAAAAATAAAATTCACTGTTCATATATTTTACGTGTTTTATGGTCACATGGAGTATTAATCACCTAATTTCTAAAGATAAAAATAAAACAGATCTATTTTAGTGTTTTAATACTAAAACCATCACGGAATATATTAACACCTAAATAAGGCACAAATATGTCATTTAACAAAATAAATTGATTTTAGAAATATTTCATTATAAAAAAGTTTAAACCACATTTTTAGTAATACATTTTATATCTACAAAGTCACAGAAATAAAACAGAAACGATTGTAAATTTTAGTACCTACGTTCATAAAATCTTTTTTATGTTGTAATTCATGTTGAAACCTTCTTACAGCTGTTATAAAATCAGTTAATCGTAGGTAAAATCTGTACTCACTTCGAGTATTTTTAATTTCTACATTTTTATAAATCTCATTTACTTTACAAATTGTATTTAGCAGTGGCGATTGTGACAATGTGTAATGTGGAGACGGCAAGTACCACTGAAACGTCGACAGATCCTACCAGACTACACGACCTAACAACCCAGACGACTGCCGTGTTCTAAACAATGGATTATTATTATCATCAGTATGTAGACACATAAGTTAAATAAATATTGTGTGTCAAATTTCACAGAATTTTTTTTATTTGTATCGTGAAGCGATTTTAAACACGCAGGAGTTTTAAAAAAAACAGTTAATTTGAATTTATAATTCTATAGCATCACGACTAGAACACGTTCGTTTCGAAACGAGTAAACTGTGCAGATTCTGCGTTTTTTGCAGCGGGTAATGAACTGTTGGCAGTAGTAGGATGAGGGAATGATTTTGATCACTGTGCGCTAAATCCGTGTTTACTGATACCATCCGCATCGCGTATCATTAAAACAGCTACTCGACAGTGTCAGGTTGGCATGTTCGAATGAATGAGCCGATGACACAATGGATTGTGTGTATGTGTGTAGTGATTGAGATCAAATCAGTTCGTGAATCACCGTTTCTCAGTCGAGAGGATATAAAGCATATTGCATGTTTTAAATTTTTGTTTCAAAAGAGAGTTTGCGACTAGGGGCTGCATATTCTGTCGCAGTTTGATGTTGGCTGATCATTTTAAGCAGCGCGCTCGAAAAGGTTCCGTGCATTTTACAGGATGGTTAGCTAACATAATTACGCATAAAAAAATCCAACGACTAGATGAATGTAACATGGAACGGGAGCTTTATAATTTTTTCCCTAAACCAAATAGAATTATGTTGATAAAACGCAGAAAGAGATTTGGGATACATGTAGGACGCAGAGATTAAATGAGAAAGGTATTCAGTATTTTAGTCCGAAAATCTCAACAGGAGAGAAATATTTGGAGACGTAGTTGTAATTGGTAGGATTACTTTAATCACCGTGTTTTGAGGCGGTCTTGCAATAGATATTCACGAATTCCTAACCTAACCTAACCTCTGCTCTAGAAATAAGTAGCTAGCTGCAAGCTCTTATGGCTTTATTCTCTTAGAAAGCGCAACTGTTATCCAACACATGTTCGTATGATAATAGTTGATAATATTCTGGGCGTCACTGCGAAGATAAAATTATCTTCGCCTGCCGGGAAACGAAACCCTGTGTCTGGTTTGTAATTAGTAAATTACCTGAAAATGATTTTCGAGCTCCGAGTCCTAAAATAAAACTTTTAAAGTAGACTAGGGTCTATCCTATACAAATTTTTGGCTTTCAAAAACCTGTATAAACGTAAATAGAAATTCAGTTATTAATGCTTAAACATTGTAAGCTTTTTCAACCATATCGTACACGATTATAATTGTTTATGTTTTTCATATCATTATACCGTGTCGTATGACAAACTGGTGATGTTGGATGGTGTTTTCTACGACATGAAAATTAAGGACGGCTCGCTAAAGAATGATTGATGAATCCAGTTCTGGGTTTATGTACGTCACACTGAATGTATTCAACCTAACACGGTCGCAGTTTTTCATAGTCATTCTAAAGCGTGCAAATTTCTGTATAAAGGGTAATCAGCATGGAAGTCTTTTACTATTCAGCTGAACGAAATGCTGATATAATGCATACATGTGATAACATCGCGATTTAATTTCAAAGTTAAGTCAAACCCTCAAATGGTTGTCATGAACACTCACACTTTAATGAGAACATTGAAGATTATAAACCCCTCAGATAGGTAATAAAATTATGAAAAAAATAGGGATTTTTAGTGTACATGATATAGAAGATCTGTTTGTGGCTGTGAATATAATACTGTAACGAATCTTAGATAAATTGGTCGTGAAGTGATGGACCTGTTTGAAATGGTTTGTAATAAACCCAAATGTTGAGATTCTCTGAACAACGTCAATAATCGATCGTATCTCCCAAAGGATAAATTTTGTGGAGTGGATGAATAAATACAACATAAAATTCGCAAGAAAGACTACTCACCATTGATTTAGTTAGTTATCTGTGTGAAAGAAAAATTATCCAAAGTTTAAGAAAATTAAACTCTTTTGTTAATATTAATTCAGTGTACAACTTCGACTTTCGGGGATGACCAGCGTCGAGGTTTTAGAAGTATTCATTATTTTTATTAAAGATTTTATTAGGCAACTAGAAGGCGAATCTGATGAACATAATCACCCTGAAGATGGAAAATATAATATTTGGCGAAGTGTTGTATAATTTCCGGTATTCGACGTGACTGATTCCCTAAATCCGAAGTTGTAATTTCAACCGCGGAACAAGATTTGAAGATGACGAGAGCGTGATTCAAGCAGTGAGGACATGGCTACGGGGACAGGACAAGAGCTGGTACCGGCAAGGCATGCATGCCCTTGTTCCACGCTGGCGTAAAACCGTACAAGTTGATGGGGACTATGTGGAAAAATAGTATGTGTAAAGGAAACATTGATTTATATTGTCACTAAATTTGAGCCATCTTGAATAAATATGTTCTGAGGAAAAAAATGTGGGGCATTACTTAATGAGCGACCCTCGTATTTAAAACAATCCTTCATTGATATTTTCTGTTGTTCTTTCTTTGTTAATTTGTTCTTTTTCTTGTGTTTTGTCTTTGCGCTTAGTGGAAGTTTCTCCGCCTCTCAGTTTAGTAGCTTGTTTAATCACTCTATTTTATGGCGTCCAGTCACATTTGCTTTTGTGCTGTACACACTAATATCTGCCGAAATTTTTTTTTGTTTTGGAAGGAATCCGTCTGATGCAACAACAGTTTGTATGAATCTCAAATCGAAGTTATTAATTCTCGTACAAAATCTCTCATTGCACAGAATATTTGTGTGTGAAATAAAATGCAGGTCTCATGAAAGTCATAAAACAAGCATTTGAAAAATTTTCAGCGTTCTTTAGATTTAATTAAATACCAGGAATACTTATTTCTGGTTTTATGGAATGTAATTCAGCATGTATGCAATGGTATTTGCGTATCAACAACATATTTTATCAGCAATAAGTGAGAACCAAATTAGTCAACTATGAGAACTACCAAGAAACTCTTTTCATCTCTTGAGCTGTTCTTTCTAGAGCGTCCGGGAAAGAAAAAAAAGGGGAAGAAATTGTTTCAAAAAGTCGCCTATTTGCATTGTCGTCTCTTTTCTTGCCAGCTTGTCTGTCAGCATTTAACATCTTGGGACCTGCTGAATGGATTTTCATGAAGTTTTATGCTATGTCGTCAGTTTAAAGTTTATTACTACATTTCTGTTTTTGTTAAAATAAAATAACGGCTACTTTACTTGAAGATCCACATGTGAAATTATGGACCATTTATGGAAATAATAAGGATTGATAGAGAAGTCTTAAGGAAATACGAAAACAATTTTATTTCCATTTCTTCGATGTGGTTAAATAACAGTCATATTAACGCAGTGTTATCTGCAGAATAATTAAAATTACTTTCATCTCGTTTTATCCTGGTACGTTTCGTTCATATAGCTCAGTCAGTATAGTGACTAGCTACGGGCTGGACGGCCGGGGTTCGATCCCTCCTCTACAATGGGTACCGGGGTCCTTTCCCGGGGGTAAATCCGGCCGGGGCGTGATGCTGACCACTCACCCCCATCTAATGCCGAGGTCAAGGAAGAGAGGAGCTATACCTCCACTCACCCCAAACGCCTACATGGCGTATAGTGGGACAAACTTTACTTTACTTTTTAAGTTTCGTTCATATAGCCACCATGTTCCATGGTATTTATAGGGAAGAAATATTAATTAATATTTAAGAATTAAAAATCTAGAGGCAAAAGAAAATCAGTGCTGATAACATGGGGCTTATTAATGGACAGATTCCTTGGAGGATGAAAACCAAACTGTTTTAAACATGTTTAACTTCATTAAAAGAAAGAAAAGGAAAAAGACTCATTAAATTCAAGATATGAAATTCCCTGTAGACCGTCTCTGTTCCAATTCCTCTAGTATTTTCTTGCTTCGCGCGCAGTTGCATTACGTAAGGGAATGTAATTACTTTGCTTAGGTTACACCTTCAAAGATAGGAATGTGTTTAGTTAAAACCCTTACATTTCCACTTCAGCGATATTTTCCAGGCTCTGCTCACCGAACTAATGCACACGATGCTCAAAGGAGAATCCGTTTGTTTATGGATATCTAACTTCGTTTCAAAAATGCTCCGGGATCGAATCTTGGTCCGGACACTTTTCACCCTGACCGAAAATCATTATTTTTCCTAAATATTTTTAATTAATGTGTGAGGTATTATCTAATAATAACCGCCAATAGAAGAGTCGCTTACATTAAATCTTGCTCAGAAAAATTAAGTAAGATAATTTTTATTGATGTTTGCATAAGGCTTGTTTCTTCAAAGAAGTTGCTGACAAAATAAAAAGGGTGGAAATTTATTTAATCATGTTCAGATAATTTTAATATGAAAATATTTGTGTGAATCTTTCAATACAAATTTAAAATGTAAAAAAATCTTCAAATGTATGTGGAAAAAAATTACAGATTCATGCACAAATAACAGACCGCCATTACGGAATCGAAGTATAAAATATGCATACATTTTAAAATATTAAAACTTAATATTTGTTGAGGTAATTAGCATAATCGACTGTCTCTAATACGCTTTTTAAAGGACTATTAATTAGCACAGGGATTTGATATATCGTATATGTGTATTTAATATTTTTGCCGGGAGAATGCTGGACATATATGGAATGTCCCACTTAACGTGGAACCCGACACTACCGGACGACGAAGCAGAAGCAAGGGACCTGCCGGAAAATGAGTCAGCCAGAAGGCGGCGTGGCGCTAGGTTGTTCCGAGTTACGTGGGGCACTGTTTTTTTTACGCTTCGCGTGTTAACTTCTTCACCGAAACATATCCACCATTTGTCTGTGGTTTTTAAGAGATTGAGGGTATCCCTCAGTGAATTACACGTAATTATACGTCGCTGAACTTAAATCCCTTACCTTGACTGGTAGCGTCCATCACGGAAACGTAGTAGATGGCGAAGACCACCAGCAGATGTGTGGCCGTTCCTGTCCATCGGCCCATTTTTGCCACTGCCAGGTTTTTGGCGGACTAAGAACTGAGTAGTGTCACAGTCTTGAGGTCCACGTCACCTGGGAAGTGATCGGAACACGATAACATCCTTAACTGTGATCCAGAAACATCTATCCATCTCGGCGGATACACATCACATCACATCACTAAGCACACAACACATCAGTACACTTGTCACACCGTGAAGCAGTCAGTAGCTGATCTACTTTCCCGATGCACTAACAAATAATTAGTAGTAGTATTATTATTATGCGTTGCACGTATCGAGTAAATGTTCCCGTAGATTAGTCTATGTCCTCCGCGTACTAAAATTCTCAGCGTAACGCAAATTTAAATAGTCCACTTTGTGTTTATAAAATCTCTGGCGCGTGGGATTCACTACCCGTTTCCTTAGAAGAACCATGTACTGGAGTATTTCTACGTGTTGATGCCAGAGAAGAAAATTGTACACATTTCTTGCCACTGTAAACGTTAACACAATTACTGAGAGAAATAAGTTACGTAACGAAGATAATTACATTATATCACAAGGAGAAATGCAAAGTACAGGCTTTACAAAGATTAGAAATTACTTTAGACACAGTCAATTGTAAGTTGTAACTTTCTTTTTTCTAAAATACTCTAGTTCTCAAAGAAGAGGGTAAAGAAATAATACAGAATGAAAGTAAATGCAGTGGAAGGTGAGGGAACTTCAGATATAATGGCTACAGCGAGTTCCTGACCATTGTCGAAGTATGCGTCACACATGTCGCTTGATTCACACGAGGCACCACGAGGTCTGACTGGCGCCTCAATCCGGTCGTCTTTCGGGAGGGGCTCGGTGTTCATATCTGCGCAGACGCTGCCGAATCGGCAGCATCAGGGTTCGGAACAGAGGTCACCTGTGGCGATTTAAGGTCAAGTCATGGGTACAGTGGACCACTTCAGTTTCGGACAAGAGCCAATTTCGATGGAGTGATTACTCAATCGCCAATTTCCAGTACGGCTAGAACATGGCGTGTTTTCCAGCGTGGTTCTACACGAATTGTCATATGAATGGTTAATCGGCGTTTCTCAATTGCCTATTTAAAACGGGAGTAAAGGACTCTTTAGAGCAATCATAAATTTTCCGTGAAAAAACATCGTTTCTTCTTATGAGAATTATTTCTCTTGTTATATTGCATGGAACCACTCTGTTATTTTTTATTATATTCTGTCTTTTACTAAACCTAATTTTTTATATATAACGGTGATGATTATTAGTTCTATTTGCTTTTCATACAGAATTAATTTTAGATATTCTCTTGGTTCTCAGAATAAATTATGGGTCGTTTATTCATCTGCATGCATGATGGTTGAAGAATTCTTCTTGAGTGGATGATCGTCGCTCAGCTGGCCAAAAAATAACTGCCCTATTATTTAATTTGAAGGTTCATTACACTGTTTACAAAAGTTTACCACCGGGCACTGAACCGTATCCAGATTAATCCAGTCCATATCCTTCCACATTCTGCCTTCAGCATTTATTTTAATATTGTTCTACTATCTACGTCTAGATTTCGTAAAAGGTTTTCTCTCTTTGGGTTTCCCGATTAAAAGTTTGCTTGCATTTCGTGACTTCCCCCCGCGCGTGGTGGACTAAATGGCAGCAAGAATTTTGGGAACACAAACTACTTGGAAGACTATTGTCTTGTGAGCTGGTGTGCCGTGCAGTCTGGTAGAAGTTTAAAAACGCTCCAGAGGTGCTTACTGTCTCCATCTTCAGGGCGATGAGTGATGATTGAGGCTGTAAGTACTTCTGAAACTTCTGTAAATTGCTATCAGACTAAACCAGAAGTAGTCTTCAAAATATCCGCCCTGAGAACCTGAAGTCATAGAAATTTTTCTTAACTTCCTTGTGAATGTTTTGTTTCTTTTTTGTTGTCGTTACTGGACACACAAGTATTTCCATGTTTTTGAAGGATTATTATCTACTTTACATTAGGATTTATCATCAGTATTGTTTACCGCTTGATATTTGTAACAGAAACACGACGCAGTATCATGTCCGAGGCACTGTGTAACACGGTAACCTCCCCCCCATGACGGATGACCGCCTCTCATCGGCTTCTCTGTTCGAGACTACTTATGTATTGCAACTGCATCTGCCCTCTACCCGAGGTCGTCTGCTCTACTTTCAACCTGATAAAGATACACGCCCCATCAAACATTACCTTAACGAGATTCAGCCATTAGAATTATAAAAAAAAGAAAGAAAAATTTGTAAATTTCCGTGTAAAATTTTTAAGTACAACGACTTTGCATTTTTCACTCACGAGTTTCATAAAACAGTATTAACCTGTCGATCTTTGTAATTGTAAAGTATCGTGTTTTCTTTGCGGTACGGACTAAAATCCTTAAATATTGCTTGTGTTGATAAACTTTGGCTTTAAATTTTGAAGTATTAAACAGTATTTGAGACACTCTGACTTCGTATTTCATATGCCTTAAAATTCTATTCAGCTTTCTTGTAACTATATTAGTAATTTGCAACGATGTTTTAGCCATGAAATGTTCACTAATATGAAAAAAATGTGTCTCTTCATTCACGAGTGACGAATCAACTCTGTTTTACGCTTGACAGTTTGTGATTTAAGTAATATTTCTTGGTTTAGTGAACCACGATAGCAATCTGTATTTCGTAAAGAAATTTTAAATATTGCGATGTATGTTTTGTCGCCAAGTCGTTGGAAGTTAGGCGTATTTATTGAAGCGTAAGTAATATTGGTATTGCTGATTGAAATTATGTCTTTATTCTGCTGAATGGAATTTTACTTTGTAGGATATTACAAGGAGGAAAGTTAGAAGGAAGTGTAGAAAGAGAATAAAGATATACGCTTGGGGAAGAGAGTCATTAAGGAAGTTCTCGACTGAGGACCTTACAGTAATGGCATTGCAGATTTTGTGACAGTGTTTTAGTATAAACTTAATGCTTGTTTCTAAGTCATTTTCAAAGAAATATAGAGGCAATCTTTCGAGGTTCGTAAATTTTGTCCCACTTTTTAAAAATCATGTTGTAACCGATCTACAATCTTGGCAAAACAAATTGTTATAGTGTAATACCTTTATCTTTATCAGATATCAATCCGATTTACGATAAAATAACAGATTTTGGAGTTCCGAAGTTTGTGGAGTAATGAAAGTAGTTTTCTCTACGTTCTTTCAATAATCACTTTGTAACCATGTATTGGCACTGAGATGTTCCTTTAATATCAGTCTCGTCCTCTTGCAGTAGTGCCCTTAAGTTCCGGAGGTGTTCTCGTCGAAAACTGTTCGCTTTACCTTCTGTCCACAAAGAGTCCATTCGTGGTTTTCCAAAGTCTCTTGCTGGATAGGACAATAAAATAGGCCATGTCTCCCACATTTAGAATTCGTAACTAAACGCCATTAATTTTATATCTTCCATTTCATTCTTCATTTTAATACATGTGATTGAAAAGGAGTTCTTATGTAATATTAAACTTAATTAAGTACCCCGTCTGCATAATAGTTCTGAGATTAAGCCAAAAAAATTTGCAGTTGGTGCAGTATTGTTACAATACGCTGACAACTCTGTTACCGGAACAGTTGAATCTTGCGTATTACATTCAACACTTTCCAGATTTGTTTGTAGAATTTTAAACTGGGTACAAGGAACTTAGAAAGAACATATAGCAGGTCGTTCTGATAATAAATTTTTATGGATATTTTTTTTGTATACGACATTACTGTGTCACGTGTTTCTCCAGCATTTATCATTATCAGTGTGATTTAATAAAAAGAATTGAATTGAATTGAATTAAATGCGTTATTCTCACAATTGCCATACTGACATTTTAAAACGGCCTTAGTAAAAGTTACATACTTTATCATCATGAACCACTGCATAATTTTTCAGGGGTGTGTATTGACAGTGAGGCTTCTTTGTCAGAATATTGAAATTCAGTGACTCTATATTGAACCCACATAATGTGTATATGGTTTTGTTTAAATATTATTTAGTTGAGTTTTGCTTCAAAGGGTTAATCATGAATCTTAACGTTAGTCCTGAGGACAATGTCCATAGGAGTTGAACACCAAACGGTGGTCTGTGTGGGCATGAAGAAATATTCTGCTCTCATGTCAGCGATGTAATTCGATACCTATCGACTTTCCACCCACTACCGTGAAGCAGTCGACTGGAAATGTAGGGTGGTGTAATGGTTACTGCTAGCCAGTTCTTTACCCCCCACACAGACTACACATATTTTGCATCAAACAGATAAACCTCTATGAATCTCTTCTCAGTTTCTTGTATATAGTCTGATTTCCATAAACATGACCTCATTTTATGGAACCGTATGCTTATGAGAGACCATAAGTTTGCGAATGACAGTCGAAAAGGAGAATAGGAACAAAATAAATATTTCAGAAGACTTATTTCGAATATTTTTTTAACTTCAGTGTCGCTTGCCTGGAAATATTTACTCCGAACCCGTATTTGCTTTGTTTTTAAAACGAGGTGGTCTATAATTCTGTAATTGGTATGACTGTCATTAAGATTGAATTGGTTTGATTTCCGGGTGGGAACTAGATTTCGTAATTGTACAGATACAGTCAACCCCGAAGATTGGGATTGTACGTTCTTCCCAAACGTTAATTACTAAATTACACTGCGTCATAATGAAAATTGCATAAAAAGATAAAATTAGAAACTAATTTGGATGTAGAAATCTTATTAATACTTCGGTTTTACAGCCGAGTGCGTGAGAATAAAAACTGCTTATGAAACATACTGTGAGTTGCAGGAAGCCATATGAATCCCTCGTTCTGTCTACATACTGTCAGACTGAAGTCCTATTTGTGCTGCGGGGATTTTTCCAAATCCCTACAGCACGATATTATTATTAAACCGGCTCTGTCCTACGTTAATTGTCATCGAGTTTATATTTAGGTTTTCTGATGCTTATAGAATTGCTATTGCTCAATTTATTCTCATTTTAACGGATTATGGACTGCAGTTTGAACGTAATTATAAATGAGCTGTGTATAATGTGATCATGCTAATTTCCCTCGTGGCTCAAATGAATACAGTCGGTCTCAGCATACCTCAGTTTGTAATTAGATGACTCTTTAGGCGTGTATGTATATGGCTCTCAGCGATTTTAATGTAGAGCAACGAAATCGCATTAAAATAAAAATACACATTGCTGTGAATTTATCAACTTGGAAAGAAACGAAGTTGGAGGTAGAAACAACCGCAGGCAAATTGTTTTTTCATTGTTTCCAACGGCTGTACACCCATGATCACGAATATTCTGTTTCTGCTAGAAGCGTTGTCTGTGACATGCTTTTTTCCGTGATGTTCTGTCTCCTGGAGTCGATCCCACTACATGTTACTCTGATACATTATTTTACATTTTACTCAAGCGAATTTCAATTTTTAGTTGTTTTGTTACATAGGTTAGATTACTTTACGAATTATCTTAATATTTTATATATCTTTTTGTTCTTAGGATTATATAATATAATAATATCTATGTTTAAAAATTTCAAACTGACTCTATTTCTTAATGGAATTTTTGTAGTTTTACAGGTTACGATATATATGTCATTCTTTTACTATTATCGTACATCATCATTAATAAGCTGCTCACAAAAAAACAATATTTCAAGAATATATTGGCTTCGTCGTTTGTATTCCTAGTATTGAGGAATTTGGTCGTTCGTCCCACACATTTGCCTATTCTCTCTTTGAACTTTGAACGTGGAATCGAGTAAATTAATGGAGGAGCAAAATTCATCAAACGGGTTTTGGTTCTCTTACGGGCTGGTTCAGGTAATTAAGGCACTCAGGTAAATGGATCGGACACTCCACGTAGAATCTACTTTGTGTTATAGTATCGACTGGCGCCATCTCTAACCAGACGGGAAATATCGTTGAGGAAAGAAGACTTGCTGGTTCCTTCGGACATGCCATGCCCAAGGTACAGCTAACCTCCTGTACACTTTGTGAGTTCGAACCGTATTTCAATTCAGTTAACTTATATCGATCAATCTAGCTTAAAGGAAAATTTCAAAGTGTAAACAGTTTTGTTTGTATGGATGTTTTATATTAGAAATACCTGTTCTCTGTTAATCTTTGGGTGTAATGAACGGGAAAGAAAGGAATTTTATACATTCTGTGCATTACGTAGGTCGAAACTGCAAATCTAAACTGGCATCAAATGTTTTTTGAAGAGGACTGAAGTAGGACTAAAGGGGTATATGGAGGTATAAACATGTCACGGTGTCTAACCCTTTCCGACACCCTCAGGAGCAGTCTTATCTCGCCTCACGTTGAATTGAAACTTACATGTCGCTTCGTTTGCTGGCTTCAAATGGAATTCCTTGGTTCAGCTGTAACCCTAGCAGAGGGAGTCACAATGCCGCACGTAAAATTATTTATTGATAATAAAACAATTATCTGATTTATGACACTGTTATTACATATGTAATTTTAATTTAAGAAGTTTATTACTTTGATACATAAAATGCTAGAGTACATTTACTAATGTTACTCTATCCAACTTCTTTTGCGTTATATTCCATTATAAACGCGTTTGGATCCTTATAAATTGCCTAGTAATATCGCTGTTCTTCTGTTTATACCGATGAAACAATTCGAACAGATTTTAATGAATTTTGGCAATTTTCAGAAATTTCTCATACATCAAATTTTCAAGGAAATGCACAAATATGATTACGTAATTTATAAAACTTTGGCCAAAATGATAATTTTCTTAATTTAAAGTTAATATGAAATGTAGGTTATGAAATAGCAATCACATTTCGACTGTAATTTTTTAACTTGCATATGTTTGATCTTGCATAGTTCAATTCTTCTATTCATTCAGAGCAATGTTCATTAATAAAAACTCGTGATAAATAAATTCAATTTTTTTTACAAACCCTCTTAAGCCTCAACTCGTCTACATAGTATTTGTAAATTATTACAACAAACAAAACACAGCTCTTCAACGTTACAGACATTAAATGGATTAATACTCTTTAAAGGAAATAATATCTTTTTACACTGATGACACCTATAAACGCAAAGAGCATTATTGCTGGTTGTTGAGGTAGATGGTACATATAGTTACCACTCGACTTTGAACGGGTACAGTGTTTTTCAACAGCAAAGAGCCTATGACGGGCAAGCAATATACAATAGGACTCTAGACATCAAACAAGAACAAATGAAAACTAATGTAATCTAAATATAAATAATCAATCTAAACACTACACAGAGCAGAGAAAGTGCCTTTAAATGAGACATTGTTTTTTTTGTAAAAATGCAAATTTTGTCTGAATGCAATTTGCAAAATTAGCGCACTCAACTGCAAGGCACGTCCAAGTGCACTGTTGCCTGTTCTAATTTTCCGTGTTGAACACAGTAATAACACGTGTGTTTAATTTATAAACGAAGGCCGTATGAAAATTACAAGTATTTTTCACAGCCAGTCCTCAACTATGGCCACCAGCTATTTACATTAATCGTAATAAGACTCATAGCAGGACAGATGTAAAGTTTTGTTATGTTTCGTGTTGTTTCTCATATCTTGAAGAAAGGCAGCAGATATTTGTGTAAATGAACAGCGATTGACGCTTTCTATAAGTGTGTATTTTGTAGCAGCCATAGAGTTTTATTTAAAATGAAGGCATGTTTATTGAACGTTTCCTTGGGAACTGTCGTTTTATAGTTCTTGTACACGATTTGATGTAAAATAAAACTATATTAATCAGTACTTATGTTATAATTATTTATTATTACAAATTTTAAAGTAAAATAATGTTCGCGGCGCGTTAAAGCAATATGCTGTTGTAATGTGTATACATTTCGTTAAATGATTGGTGGCTTCTAGCGTTCATTGGGCCTAATTACGAAATAATATAATTCTTGTCATATATTAATATATTTGAAACATAGACGAGTATGTCTCAGACGATTATGTTATGTCACGTGCAGATGGTCGTTTCGTAGAATGGAAAGAACCTGGAACACGAGGTTTTGTTTCACAGACTATTGTTTAATGACTACGTATTAAATCTACCGATTATTTAAAAGCTAATTCCTTTTATACGCATACAAAATTTATCAGGAACTTTGCTCTCATTTTAGCCCCTTTTAGTTAGAATTTAGAAATCCCAAGGGACCAACAGATAACGTCAACACTTCCTCTAGCCCTCCCCGCCACTAGCTGCGGTTTGAGTTCAAGCTATTTTCTTTTGTATTTTCCGAGTAAATACCATGATAATATCGTGAACTTGTACATTACCTTTACCCGTCAATATTTGTCAATATAACATGACTGCCTTCTCATTCTGACTTTAATTATAAAACTACTTTTAAACCCTGATATTTCATCACGACACTGGGCATAGTCATGTGTCCGTGAAGCGTAATTTTCCACTACTATTAAAAGTAATACATTTAGTTTCATGTATTTCAGACGGATGTTTTATCTCGTAATCACACACAATATATAAACACACTTCCACTTATATTTTTAATATTTGTAGAAACACTAACCTAACTTTTTATCTGTTTCGTATTTTTGGAATCTGGTACTGACTTTGGGCGCTATCGCGTATAAAATGTTTACGAAAGAGACTTTTTTTTTGCATCACTTTGTTAATTGCAGTGATACGTTCAGGGTAATCCTAAAGCGAAGAGAAGCAATTTGTGTAGCCGTAACCAGGACGTAAATTAAGAAATTAAACCATATCTTAAACGAATTCGTTGTATACGTATATTTTACCTACGCTTTGTTAAAAAGAATAATATGTAGCAACCTCAATTATTATATGATGATAATCGGTATAATATAAATCAATATAAATATTTTTTAATTCGTCTACCGATGGCAAAGTTTAAGGAACATTACTTTGAAATAAAAGTACCTACTAGGTTGTGAATAAAAAAATTATTAGAGGAGGGTATGCTGACCTGTTCTTTCATTCCCTGCAAGACGTGGACAATCTATGAAATGGCTCTTTTATGCCACGAATCTCTCAAATGTTTTCTTGGTCTCCGAGACCATCGTTTTACTTCTCCCAGAAGCAGAAACCCGGTGAATTGCCCTTCTTCTATACAGAAGAACCTAATACCATTGTAAGAAAAGAAAAGAGAATTACAACGGAAAGAGGATATTTCTTACAGAACGGTCTTTCTGAGATGCTGTAATCATATTAATTCATGCCGTACTGCGAAGTCTATCCATTACCGAATTGCCTTTTCCACACATCTCACCCGATCCAAGATAACTTTAATACCATTTATTTCAGTAGCACAGAATACTATCTACTTCAACCGACACGTTATTGCAAATGACCAAATAAAAGTACAGGAATAGGAGGAAGGAATTTTCATTGTAATTAAATGGTGTTATTACTTAACTCAACATGTTATAATAACTGGCTTTGTAACACATCTCCCTACTCAATACAAGCACGGTAATTTATTTTAAAGATCAGAAAATTTAATTGCCAAAAACGAGTATTTTTTGTAATACTACTGGAATCTCTGTGCAGTGGGGTAAATAGGCTAACCAGATACCTATGACATAAACTTATCCAAGTTTTGTATTACGTTTCAAATACAGCGTCTCCAAAATGGTTCATTCTTTTGAGATTTTACAGCCAAGATGTGCAGTATACATATAAATTTCCTTTTTTCAGTAATGTGTTTTGCATATATATATATATATATATATAACAAAAAATATATGTATATATATATATTCAATCATGTTAGTATTTCTGATAACTGAATTTCTGTAAAAGCATCATCACGTGTATTTGGTTAACATACGATACCAAATTTTAGGTTCATCGTAAATAAATACAAGTACAAATATACATTGTAAAAGTGTAGTTTACCGCAGTTCCAAAACGAATGGAAAATTCGTGTTCACAGAGGTGACTAAGGTGGGTAGAGGAGTTTTTTCTCTACCAGTCACGACCCCGTGCACGTAAGCTGATAAAATGTTTAAAGAGGGACTGCGAGCCGGAACCATAATTCACAAGTTGGGTCGGCAGAAACAGACACGCGAGTTCAGTGTCAAGTAACAGCCTCATACAAATAATGGATTAGGCATTTAACGTTTAAAATTAATTACGTGTCTTTCAAAAGTATCTCATCTGCTTATGATTTATGTAAGGCGACATTACATTTTCTTCTCTAAACCAGATATATCAGAGATTAATTTTTAACTTCAAGAAGCAAGTTTCAGTCTGCAACTAAAGTACTTTTCATCGTTCGATATTTACTGGAAAAATATACGTTAATATCCACATTCACACCAAATGATTTAACAAAATTAACACTTTGAAAGCAAAAGCCAGAATTTAACCATTACAATAATTACAACGAAGCCGCCATTAGACAGGATACTGACGGATAGCACAGTTCATTTGTTTTTTTTAAATTGTATGTCTCTGTTTTATTAACTTTTACACAAAACTGAAAAGCATACTACATTACATTTTTTGGTTGTTACTCGCACATCATTAACCTTCGAATTTTGTTATTGCAGACACAGATTCGTCTTTACTAGAATTACAGATATCAAAACTCACGACTAAACATTTTCTTGTAAATCGTTAATATTCATCTATCTAAACATATTTCAAATAAAGTTTGTACATGTTAAGATCCATACTGTGTGGTAAAAATTTATTTTCTAAATATTAGCTTAAAGTAATTTACGTTAAGATAAAAGGTGTTACCCAAGTCGATACGTTAAATAAAATTACAATGCTAAATTTATTTCATAATTATCACTTTAAAATAATTTTATGTTTTTGATAGAAGCGGTGTACGATAATTTTGATATTGTATCGGCGCCGGTATTCGATGTTGTGTCTGCATTTCTTCTTTTTTATTTTAATGACACTTTATCAAAAGCTTAGGTTACATACAGACAAACTGATAAATCGTGAATTGGGAAGAATACGTAATGAAGACATTGTGGTTTATTTTAATGTATTATAACATAATTCTTTTGGAATGACTGATGATAACCAGTATTTCTTCAGTCATAATATCTCATTTGACCACGATCTGAACCCGAGGCCTTTTGAATTCAAAACATTAATACTGAGTAGATTTGAGATTCTCACGACATCGTGTATAAAGAAAGCGGTGTTGTTGGTTGAATTTTAGCGACGTTTCAGAGGTGTGTGCTACATTATAGAAGCTATATCATCACTCGCGTAGTGTATACAGAAATCTGTGAAATGTAAGTATCAGATTTCATGAGCTGAACTGTTCCTTAAGCGTCTAACTCAGCGGTTTTGTCAGGTGTCAGAGCTCGCTGCGTGACGTAGGATGCTGATGCTACTTTTCAGTATTTTTCTCACGTACCCCAGATAACTGAGTATGTCTGTAAATTTTATTTATGTCACACTTATATCCGTATGATGAACACGAGCTGCTACAGTGTCTGCCGCTCGTGACTTCCTACAACTCAATTTGCAGCACAACGAAGAAGTTATCTGTCCAGAGCCGTGGTTAGGCTTTGTTCCTCTAGAGAGACAACTTTCACGTCTGAATGTATTCTTGTTGCTGTTGTTGCTAAATGCGCACCAGCTGCGAATACTCTTTGCAATGATTTTGACATCTTTAGTAACCATTTGCTTACTCTTAGGCTATCCCAAAGTAGATGGTATTGCTTCATCTATAATTAATCATGTTTTTTTGCTTTGTTTTAATTATTAACCTGTCTGTTTGCTAGGAACTTTATTATTATTTATATATTTATTATCGCAGTCTATACACAAACGTATTTAAAATGTTGTTGTTAAAATTTATATAACACTATAACATCTGTAGTATAAAATATTACAATAAGTTATATTATGTTATATTATGGCGCTTTTATCGTAGTATGATGTTACATTTATTATGGGGCTTATTATTAATTGCACGACATGTTTCGATGTTTTATGACATCATCTTCAGGTTTATATCGTCGTTTTTATCATTTTAAAACTATTATATATTTCGATGCAATGCATTTATTGATTTATAGGTATATTTGTAGATTTTTCTGTTTTCATAATGCTCTTCATGTCTGTAGTTATTATTATTATTATTATTATTATTATATGATTATTATATTTACTTTCTTTTATTTGTGCTGTATCTGTAGTTGGCCATCTGGCTTTTGATGCAGCACTCTAATAATAAAGAAATGAATTGAATTATTATTACTACTACTATTACTACTCAATGTATACATTAAGGGTATGTTAGTTGGAAACGTAAATTGGAATATTCCAACACAGTTATTTTTATTTAAAACGCAGCGCCGACTACTACATGTAAACACTTAACGCAGGAGAGGCGAAACCAATTGTAAAAAAGTAATCCATGTAGCATCAAATAGATCGACATGGCCATAATTTCAGCAGTTTTGTCGGTTCACTGAGCACTTGCAGCAGACAAACAGGATCTGTATCGCGAAATTTTATTGTCAGTTAATGTATTACTATTTTATTCGGTATTTCTATGTCAGGATACGTGCATTACCAAACATTTCACGAACAGCAGACAATTTGTATCGACGCGAAAAAAATGTTCGAGAATAGACGATGTTTCGCAAGTGTACAGCTTTTGCGCAACTGACGTGAGCAGCGGCCTAGTAACAAAGGTGACTTTAACATTAGTGTTTGGGAAGTCGGTTGCACGGGGGCGGCATTTTTATACCTTAGTATATGATTGATTTTGGTTTGCGTTTTAATCTCCACACTATGGTCTGGAATGATATTTTGAAATCATGCACCTTCTAATTTACGAACTAAAAAGTGACAACAGTAAGGACTTTCAAGTACGTTTTTGACCTATAAGCAGTTCAACATTCCTTGGCGATGTGGGGGGGGGTGATCCTCTATTATAAGAGCACTGAATGGCCACTAAGAGTGGACGTGGTATTTTGGTGAGACTGCTGAATAACTGAAATTCCGAAACCTCTTACTGATCTGGGCATGGGAGAAATATTCGATTACGCGTTCTTGTATGGGATGAATTGTCGTGGCTTCTCGACGCTATAAACAGACGAAAACGGGAACTTGTTGACACTTGTCGACCGTGTTTGAACTGTAGTGGCTTTATATTAAATGTCTTCCGTTTGCCACGGTAGATTGTCATTATATTTCAAGTACAGAAATGAAAAATGGTGGCAGTTGTACCACCATCGTCGTTTTAATTCAGTATTTGTGAGATGGATAGATAAAATTCACATGCAATGTTTAGATGAACCTATTATTTTTGCTGATAGTAAAGGAATAGCAATAGTCCTAAAGTATGATTTAATAATTTGTATTCAATGCAAATTGATTTTCGGGGTATTTAAATAACATTGATCTAATTGCATCAGTTTTAATGTAGAATGATAGAATAAGTGAGAGTGTCCAAATAAAGTCATGTTACTGTCGCATTATTTGTCTGGAGGGTCTGAGAAGACTATTAAGAATCTCGATAGGTGCAGTTAATTTCTGGACTGAAGAGACGTCTAATATTCGGTAAAAATTAAGTAAAGACGAATAGAACCATTCTGGATGTTTGAAAATGTAGCAGAGTTAACATTTAGGAACAACTTTAGAAGATCATTCATGATTAAATTAAGAGAATACTAAATTTTATGAACACCTGCATAACGAGGAGCTTCATAACGTGTAGTCCTACTATTAACCGATTATTATTATTATTATAATCAAATAATAGAGAATAGGATAAATAATGCATTTAACTTACGTGGAGGAGATTAAAAAATGCACAAAAATGTTTGTTCTAAAGTAGAAAATTGGAAAAGGACAGTAAATATTGATACACAAACTGTATCATTTTTAATTATTTACTGTCCTAGGGAGTCATATTTAATTATAGACTGAAGAATTACATGAATAGCTAGCTTCATACTCTCTCACTTTAATTTATTGTTTTTGTTAATGAAGTATGAAATATATTGTTTCCAGTGTTGGCATATTTCCCAAATCGCATTCCATCTGGTTGAACACTGTCCATAAAAGGCGGAGTTTCGAGTGTGTATGTGGGGGTCATGTGGCTAGTGAGAGGGAGGGACGAGTCGAAATTGCATTGATAAAAGCAGAAGCTAATTTTGAGTTTTCCCTGGGAGGTTTCGCGCTGTCCGGGTGTCACAACATCACACGGACTAAATTAAGAGAGGAATAAAACGTCTCCACGGAGACCAATCACCACAACTCCTCTTGTTTCACATAAACAAATGCACTGATGCTTCTGTTTATAACCATATTTTAGCTAAAATATTAAAGCATGTATGTACAAAGGGAAGATATTACTTCTTTCCCAGGTGAATTTATATGCCTCAAATTTGCTCGTATTTACAGGCCTCCTAGTTTTTATTCTTAATCACATATCCACGTTTTTACCGCGTATTTTCTCGCCATAATTTATTTCTCAGAATAAAATGGTGAACTGACAATGAATACTTTAAAACATAATGGTAACTATATGTACCACCAAAAATTCTTTATATTGTACATACGTGTTTCGTATGATTTTGGCAATAAGTGGTAGTAATTTCCTTAAATTGCATTAGCAAGTCGATATTCTTAATAGTCAACGGTTGTGTTTTCTATGCTATCAGGACTGAATACTTAAATGTTACTTAAACGGGCTTCGATTTTCAAGGGTTGTTCATATATAACCATAGTGTAGAATGATCGTAACAGAATATCAAAGCAAATTTACCGCAACAATTTATTTTCGGTCGGAAATAAATTTGAAACTCTCTCTTGACAACATTTATAGATACACTAAGTACTTACTTCTTCTACATAATAAATGTTAATTACATATTAATTATGTAATTGTTTTATTTAATATATAATGAAAATTTCTTATGTAGACAAAAATATACTTTAATATATCATATTACGGAATACCATGTCTTGTTTCAAGAGCATTTATAGAGTTTAACTGTGTTTTGTTAAGGAGATATGAAGGAGAAAGAAGATTATTAATTTGTTCTACTACAGGCCTTTACGTAAATTTGTTGCCTTTAGATGCCAGCCTAAGCAATGGCGGAATTGGCTAAAAGCCCTCTGCCATGCTTTACAGTCATCATAGTTCCAGACTGTGTCTGGAATCCGTGCAGTGAGAATAGATGGTTACCAGACACGCAAAACGAAAATTGTGATGTTCCTTTTGTGTAAATGTTGTTGTGTGCTTAATCGATTTTTCCGTCAAGCAAGGAAAGTAAGTTGTCTATGTCAGTGATGAGCAGAATGTTCTACGAATCCTATAAGTTTAGTAATGCATAAATTTCGTTACGATGTTTCTAAACCTCTGGTGGCAGAACCCGAAAGTTTAACACCGCCATTGCCAAACCCGCTGTTTAATATGACTCTGAACCAGTTACACTCCCAAAACCTATTTCCATTATATTCGTTTTAACCATCTATACTTTCAGATTACTTAGATTCGTCATATTCTGGAATATATTTTGTTGCTGAGGTGTGTCTCTGTATTTGTAAAGCTAGGAATAAGTCTCCCATCTACGTCTAGGTCTCCCCAGCGGTCTCTTCCCTTCAGGTTTCCCAACCAGTACCCGGTGCACACCTCTTGTCCCATCCATGCGCGCTACATGTCCCGCCCATCTCACCCTTCTCGACTTAATCACCCTCACAATACTGGGGGAGCAGTACAGATTTTTAAGCTCGTCATTGTGCAGTTTTCTCCACGCCCCATCGTCTTCCCTCTTAGGCCCAAATATCCTCCTCAACACCCGATTCTCAAACACCTGCAATCTGTGTTCCTCCCTCTGAGTGAGAGACCATGTTTCGTACCCATACAAAACAACAGGCAAGATGGGAGGATAATCTCAGGCGAGATCTATGGGAGATAGGAGTTGAAGGAAACTGGATTTTGTTGGCCCAGGACAGGGTCCGGTGGAGGGCTTTGGTTAATTCGGTGATGAACCTTCGGGTTCGGTAAGCCATCTAGTTAGTTAGTTAGGAATAAGTCTAGTTAGTATGAAAAGTCTTAATTATATGTTACCTATTTTATATTAACGTTCGTAATATCTATAAAACTTATTACTTTAATACGGAGAGTAAGTATTTAGCTGTTTTTAATGTCATGTTTAGATACTTTGTTTGTTATGTTCTTCATTGACAAAGAGGTTAATGCCATATAACAAACGAACAACTTGTTAACTAGAATACGTCGCAAAAAAACACGTGTCTTCAGGCGGTGGTAGATCGTGAGATAGAACCACGGACAGTAAAAGTTTTTTTTTTAGTGAAACTTTCGTTCAGAACAAATTGGTAAATAAATCAACGTTGTTATTTTGACTACAAACTCCCGGAATAAAAACAGAAGATGAGAAGATGAAATTCTAAGAACATTTGAGTTTGTATTTAAATGAAAAGTAGATTCTTGTCATAAATTTAAGCTTTTTTGTTCTTTGATCTTCAGTTTGATCTTAAGGCCTTCTGTATATCTGTATTTGCATGTTCCTTTCTGTTGCCTGCAATGCGAAAGGGCTGGGTATTGGAAAGGCGAACAGGCGGTATTTTCGTTTTAGTGACTCGGATGCTTGAAGCACTGTAACAAATTCCAATTCGCGAAGTCACAGTAACTCGAAAATTCCAGTACGTCCGTCTGTCCGTCCGTGCTCTACACATGAAGCCGGTGTTTTGTGGACCGGAATAC
>NW_019059715.1:372598-421356 GCF_000696155.1 Zootermopsis nevadensis | reverse complement strand
TTGGAGTGTGCTAGTGTGACTGAATCCATTGTCAGCAGTGGTCAAGATGTTACAAGCAGTTTTGACAATACTGAAGTTGTAAATTACAGTGAAGATGGAGATCAGATTTCTGATAGTGGGCCATTGAAAAGACGGAAAAGAAGTACTATGAATGTGCCAGAGCCTGTTTCATCATTCTGTTCATCAAAATTGTTAGAAAAGTTAATTGTTTTTGAAAGAGAGAAAATAGAATTAGCAAATCAACTTGAAACTTTGGAGTCAAAATTTCAGGAGAAGGAACTTCAGGAACTCCTATATATTGAAGAAAGCAGTGTGGCCAAGTTGCACTGTAAGGAGCTTGAAGGAACTTCAGGAACTCCTATATATTAAAGAAAGCAGTGTTGCCAAGTTGCACTGTAAGGAGCTAGAGGATAAATTATTGCAATTAGAGAAGGTTAGAATAGAGAGGGATACTATTCTTGAAGAAAAAAGTTACCTTGAATCAAAGGTTGTTGACCTGGAACATGAAAATACAACATTTCGTAATTTGCAGACAACACTAAATACTGAACTAGCAAAGGAAAAAATTGCAACTGAAGACAGATTGCAGCTTGTAAAACAAAGGCTTGAAAACGTTATTGATGAGAAAAATTGTACTGCAATAGAAAATTTATTTCTTGATCTTGGAAATAAAGCAAAAGAGGTTGTATTTTTGAAGGAGAAAATGAGGTCACAAGAACAAACTTTACAGTTGTTAAATGAGAAAATACTAATTTTAGAGAAGTCTAAAGGAGAATATGCAAAGAAAATTAATTTGTACCATGAAGAATTGGCTAGGGTCCGTTCTGAACTTGAAGAATCATGGAAACAGCATAATGCTACCAAAGAAGAACTAGGAGCTTGTAGGAAGCAACTTGCTGTGCTATGCATGCAGAAGGAGCAGTGTGAGTCTAGCAGGAGCCGACTGTTGCAGATGAAGACGGGTCACACTGAAATCACTCCTGTCTGTAGTGAGTCACTTTTCATTTCATTTCAAATGCAGAGTTACAGATGAATGTTTGATCAGATAGTGAAGTAAATGGAAATGAATATGAAGACAAAGAGCTTATAATTATTGAAGCCAAGGACTTTACTGTGGTTTGTTTGATCTCATCTGTTCATTATTGGGTGATGTAGTAGACTTCTTTATGAGTGTTTCAGAGAACTTGACAATTACCATTTTCAAGAACTGATTGACAGATTGCTTTATTGATATTTTTTTAGTAAGATGTGTATCTGTGTCCTTTTTAATTTTAACTTGTAATTTAAATATTAATGTATTAATTTCCAGCATCATCACAGGAGGAATTGCACAGTATGTTAAAAGAACTTGAAATTGAAGTTGAAACTCTGAAAAGTTCCCTGGAGGATGAGAAAAATCATAATGAGAAACTTACTTTGGAACTGGAAATGGTTCAGAAGAGTGATAGTGCAGCAGTTCATTCGGGAGTGACAGATGTTAACAGCAATGCCAGTAGTGACAGTGGCATGCTTGAATTACAACATAAGCTGGAACTCATTCTCCGGAGCAACACAGAGTTGGTTGCTGAGAAAGAGTCTCTTCTTGACAAACTTAAGAATCAACAACAGTATGTTGGAATGTTGCAGGTATATTTTATAAAAGAAAATGAATGCCCTTGACTCCCTCCTGCAGTACAGAATTTGTTCTGAAATATGGCCATATAGTACAGATTTCTTATGTGGAAACTCATTGTTCTGATTTGAGTTCTATTCATTTCTTAGTGTTGTGTAGAAACTTCATCTGTAATATTTGTAATTTGTATACATCTGTTAGTTTTGTTTGTATGCCCAAAATAGGTAAGCATTATTAATCTAATTTTTTCACATAATTCAGCGGGCTGGAGGATATGAGCAGGTAGAAAGTTGGATGTCAAATCTGGACAAGCAGCAGAGTGACTTGATGGCTGAATTGCGAGCATATCGAGAACAGCACACAAGCCTGGCAGAACTTGTGGGTTCCACAGGAGTTTTACAGGAAACATTATACAGGCAGAAACATGAATTATTGCAAAAGTTTGAGGTGGGTTAATACATAAATCAAACTTTAATGCTTTTAATTTGGATTTAAACATCTTGATCACATGTTTTACTTTTGCATATTTGTTATTTCTTAAGAAGACCGGTGCATTTTCTGTGAAGCTTTGGTAACACTTCACAGAGCATCTAGGTTAGTAGTGTAGAACAATTTGAGTCTGTATTTCATCATCTCTATCATATTTAATTCTTATAGTGCCTGCATCAGTTACATTTGTGTAAAATGTAGAATTGTATAAAAATCTGTGGTGTTCTTGAAGACTGGTCTTGATGTGACAACTACATTTAAGTCATAGTTATCTTTGTTTTTGAAATAAGGGTGTTCACCTATTCTTAAGCTAACCACAAATGAAAGGTTTTGTCAGTTCCTCCAGGTGAATGTTTGGAAATGGACCACATCTATTTTGGTGTGGCCTTTTCCCCTTCATGATACATTAAAAATCTTAGACCACATCTATTTTGGTGTGGCCTTTTTCCCTTCATGATACATAAAAAACCTTCTCATTTCTTAAGCTGTAAATAAACTTGTCATCTCACTGAGATATAGGGAAGAGGAGAGAGACACCTGTTAATCTTAAGCTGTAAATAAACTTGTCATCTTACTGAGATATGGGGAAGAGGAGACAGACACCTCATTTTTCTTCTTCTTCTTCTTCTTCTTCTTCTTAGTATTATACCAAGGTCAAAACTCTGGCTGTTGGACATGGCATGTGGGGGCAGAGCTGGTCTGGAAGTGATTAAAAGATAGGGGAAATAAACCTGTTGGGATTTTGACCCTGGCCATCCAGCCTGTAGCCAGTTCCTTTAACATTTTTTGCATACTACATTGTGCTTGAATATGAATACGTTTAATTTTGAATTAGGAGATGAATGTGATCAAGATAATGTTGGAAAATGAGAGAGAAGAACTGAAGAGTGCACAGCTCAAGATACAGATGATGGAACATCAAATGCTAGAAAAAGATAACATTTTCCAGGTAAGTTGATTATTGCGTTTGTTAATTAACTGACTCTGCGGTAGTAGTATGTGAAGATTTGACACCATCCTACGTCAAGGAGTTAGGTGACTCATTGCCCATTCCAGACTTATTCATCGCACAGCCTCTTGAAAATTCTTCTTGGGTTCTTAATCTATGTAGTTTGTAATATTTTAATAGTTTTGGAAGTCTGTCTGTTTGCTTTCTGTTAGCATGCTGAATTCAGTAAGTAAATAAACAAAGTTCCGAAGACCCTGCTTAGTATGTTTCTCTATATTGCAATTTGGTGTGTTATCTTAGGAGCTAACACGCCAGAAACGCTTGTTGGAGCAGGATCTTCATGAGATTGAGGACCGACTACGTGACCAAGAAGACCGACTACAGACACAGAAGTTGGCATTGGAGGCTGAGATACGTGACCGTGATTTGCGTATCCGGCACTGGCAACTGGAACTCAGGGCCAAGCAAGTGTGTAGTTCAAAATTCCATTTTTTGTTTATTTAACAATGCTGTCAGTGGCTGAGACTATATACCATCAGATGTTAGGTTGATTAATAAATTAGAAAGGATATGCAAGGAGGTGGTCATGACCTGGTTTAGGGTACTGTACTGGAAGTAGAACTGCAGAAAATATATTTCAAGATACCTAGTCTCTAGGTAAAGATTTAAACCAGGTACTTCATTAGTATTAAGCAGGAGTGCTGATGACTTAGCCTCCTTGCTCAGTAGTACTGAGCAATGTAGAGGGATATTTTTACAGCCGGAGTTCCACTGCTCTTCTTTTATCAGCTAGCATTCGGTCAGCAGAAACATGAGGTCCTCTCAAGGACCTCTGAAACTGCTGATCATTAAATTGTAAGAGTACTTTGTAATTCAGATGGGAGAACAAAGTTCTCAGGACCTTGCCTGTTTGCAGTTTCGTTGCATTAATTTATTTGTCATAGGTTGAAGTAAGCTCTGCAAGGACTCTGGAAGGCTTTGATCAGCAGTCAGACCAATCCACAGTTGAGAGTGATAACACTGGTGAACAGGAGAGGTTAGAGTTGATGCGTTCCCAACTGGAAGAGGTGCACAAGCAAGCTGTAGCTCGCCTTAAACTTTATTTGGAGGAGCAGTTTACTATACGTGAGACAGAACTGCAGAAGAATTTCATGTCAGAAGTGCATACACTTAAGCAGCAGCACACAGAACAGGTAAATGCAGCTATGTCTGTGCCATGACACATATATACTTTGGTATTTACTAATAGGTACACAATATACAAGACTGCCATATTTATGTGATGTCAGATGCAAGACATGCGTGTATTTTGAAACATGATTTCAGGAGAAATTAATCTTGGTTGTGCTGTACACAGATTTCAACCAGAAAAGTATGTGTTTTCCTGTGTGGTCATACTTGAGGATGAGGGTGTGAGTGGGGTATGTGTGTTAATTTACAACTCCTTGGCTGGATGTCATGGTAAATTACTGAACTCAGTTTTAGTTTTATTGTAAGAATACTTTCTTTTTGTAACCTCACTTATGAAAACCAGGGACAAAGTCATATTTACTAATACATAACTATTTAAGAGAGAAGTCTAAAGTACTCAGTTTTGAAAAATGGAATTTGAATTTGGTGAGGTATGGCACTGAATGGCATGCTGCCTATTCCACCATCACAGATGAAATAAATTATGCAATTTGGATTTTCTGTAGCTCTTAATGGAGTCAGTATTTTGTACTAATATGGGATTATAAGTAGGTTTCCCAATTAAGTTGTATTTTTTTTAGAATATCTATATTGGTCTCTTTGAGGTGTCTGTACATTATTTTACCTCATATACTATATACTGAATCTGAATTTCAGGTCTCAGGGTTAGGTGTTTCGTAGTTTTCTATGCCCTGTTCTCATGTCACTGTCTAAGAACGCAGAACTCCAGTAAATAGCGGGCCTTGTATTTGACATATGTAATATTAGAAATCTTACTGTGATAATGATTATTAATTTATATGAATTTGAGGTATTTTTATAGTTCTCCGTAATAATGACGTGTGGTTGTGTATGTAGTAGCTATAAAAAGAACTGAATTCTGAAACTGCCATTGTAATATCAGGTTCCTATGTAGTTACTGATGTATTTCTGAGGTTTCTTTAACGGATCCATTCCATTGTGTGATGCATTTTTGCTTACAAGTTGTCTCTCCATCCTTGAGAAGCAGGTTCCTATTATGATGGTCTGTCATGGCATTTGACATTGACTTTTGACCAGAGAGTTTTACACTTATTTATTTATACAACTAGAACTGATAAAGTATTGTATATGTTGTAACTAGGGTTGCCTGCATTGAGAAAAATTAGAATTACGAAAAATGTTCTGATGTTTATAAAACAACTAGGGTTGCCTGCATTGAGAAAAATCTGAATTACGAAAAATGTTCTGATGTTTGTAAAATGATATTTTATTTCTGTACTATTAATATTTACTTGTTATTTCTTGACTGTGACAGCAGTCTCATAGCCTGTAAAGTCATTGAGGTTTTGCAGTAAGAGTTTCCAAAAATGATGTATGAGGTGCCCATATAGTGTGACTGTAAAGTCATTGAGGTTTTGCAGTAACAGTTTCCAAAAATGATATATGAGGTGCCCATGTAGTGTGAAATATTGTGGTTCAAATAACTGAAGACGAAGTGGAATGAACAATGAACTGTGTGTAGTATTTTCTCTGCAGCAGTAATTCTACTTGATATATAGTCCTATATTTGAGAAAAGTGTTTATTTTTTGGACATTTTCCCCATGATATTCTTACCTTAGAGTCATTCACCATTTTATGGCAAGTGTATGTGAGCAACTTTGTTTACAAGTGGTTGGCAAGCAGAGAAGATACACTCTGCCATCTCCTTACAAAGTACACTTAGTATTAAAACTTTGACTTGAAGGTTAATGTCAGAAGTGATTGATCTCTTGGAGGCTATTTTACATGTTTGAAACATGATTACTGTTAACTCTTTCATCTCCAGTATTTTCAGTAATACTCTGCTGGAAAATGTTGGTGTTAAAAAGTCACAATACCCAATATTTTTTTACAAGGTAAAGAAAATTAACTTTTGTAAATGTTAAGATGTTGGTTAATAGATGTACCTGACTTCACAGATGCAGTATTAATGTTAAGAAATTTGTTTTTAATCAGGCAGACATGTTTCAAATGATATTTCATATTACTTCTGATATGTTTGAGACTTATTTTAAATGCAAGTTTTCTAAAACATAGCTTCGAGTTTTAATTTAAGTTAGTCATAAGTTGTCTATGGTTTGCTGTGCTTGATCCTAGTGTTATTCTTTGAGACTTTCCAATTGTTTCTTCCATGAGCTCTGGAAATGGCATATGAGTTTTATTTCAGGAAAGGGGTTAGAATTCATAATTCCTGCTTAATTTAAAATAATTGATTATATATTATTATGCATTTATTGGTTTGTATCAAAAGTGCATGCCATAGGCTTGCTTTAAGAGAGATAAAAGAAGGGGTATTTGTAAGGGTTGGAATCATGTGTAATTTTTTTTAGAACAGTATTTATGTAGTTTAATTTACTTTTTACAGTAGTTTGATTCTGACAGTAAAGATACTCAGATTAATTTTAACTGTATGAGATGACATGGAACATAAAACCATATATTTAGTGAACTCATGCATTATTTTCGATTTGTAACTTATACATTCTGTGCTGTGTCAGAATAAGGTTATACATGGTAACTGTACATTTTTACTGTTAAGGTCAATGTTTAATGTAAAGTGTAGTCTGGGTCAGAACTGTTGCCAGCTTAAATTTTTAATTTACAGATAATCCATCTATCTTTTAAGCCTTGGCATAGGTTGGTGCTAATATTGTAGGATTTGAGGTTTTCACAGTAATGTGAATATAGATGGTGATATCTTGGTTATTGTGCTATGTTGCATTTTGGCTGTGTGCTGGAATTTCTGAGGAACATGTTCCTCCACCTTCAGGACAGAACTTAGCCCTAAAGATGGAGGCACAATGTTCCTTCAAAATGATGGCACAGCTAAAGTGCTACATGGCACAGCAACCCAGAAGTCCACCACGGCTTGGGCTAATGTTGTGTAATTCATTTTGTTTTCTGCTTTTCACAATTTGTTTAAGGCACTTTTATGGCTCAGGCTTAAAGACTGATTTTGTAAATAATTATACATATTGGGAATAAACATTTTTTTATTTAAAAATTGATTGGTTTTATGTATTTTTATAAAAGAAGCTGTGCTCTTCTGGCCCAGACTGTCAGATTGTGAGCATTCTACTGAGCCTTGTTCGGTTACCATAATTATAGATACAGAATCCTGCCTGAGGGTGATTCACATTGGTCAAGGTTTATTAGAAACCTGGCCATAGCGTATCATTTGCATGTAAGGACCATGAAGTCTAATGACTCTTCAGTTTATTACAAGATGTTAAACATTTTCTATACAGTGCATACCTCTCATCTTCCTATTTTCATTTAATGGACCACAGCTGATGCTGGACACTGAAGTACAGCTGACAATGTATGATACCTTTTAAGTGCAGACTGCAGAATACTGCAGGAAAGACATCAGGATTTGGTAACTCAATGGAATGCATGTCTCAAGGCATGTGTTATCAGTATAATTTGGCCAAACAGAACTCTAGGAATCACTCTCTG
The DNA here is from genome assembly GCF_000696155.1 of Zootermopsis nevadensis. Next base: position 413,634 of record NW_019059715.1, on the reverse strand, counting down.
GCAGGTTTTTGTTGAACTTCCTCTATACTTGCAGTATGTTTAGTGTATATAGATATAGTATTTAGAAATTCTCCATGAACACACAAAAATGGGAATGAGTCAGAAGAAGAAAATTAAGAAATTTTTTGCATTTTATTGCTTCATCTTTTCTGTTTTTACAAAATTACTTAGTTCCCTAAACGGTTGCTGCAGCTATATATATGATCTGTTTGGTATTTGTATAGGCTGTTGGTCTTATGGCAGTAATGTTATGATGCATAGTGCAATAGACCACAGAGTAAGTACATGACCAGTGCACAATTACATTTCTAGACTGATGAATCGGGCAGCAAGCTAATATTTTTACACACTCTGTACCGTATTGTTTCACTTTACTTCACTGAAGAAAACTTTTTTCAGCTCTTGTAGATGCACAGTATGTGATCTGAAGTTTCATTTGAGTTAATGAATTTACTGGCATACGTTTCTAGCTTATGAGTATACAGCAGCAGCTGGATGCAAAGGCAAAAGAGGTGGAGGCACTCCTGAACTCTGAACTGCACAGTCAGCTTGGCATCAGTCAAAATCTAGTCACAAGACTGGAGGCAGAAGGAATGGCTGCAATAAAGGTGATTTTATGATTGTCTATAATAAGTAACACACTGGTACTCAACTTTAATGTTCTCATTAGAATGGCTGTCAGATATTTGAAAAAACCGCTTTGTGTAGCAAATTGCAAAGTTACAGGATGTTCATAATTTTCAAGCATTTAATTTTAATCTGAAAGGTAAAAATAATATTTAAATTGTTTAAGAATAACTGTACCTGTATCGAAGTTCTGAACATTTTTCTTCTCCATTTGCTCTGGCTATGGGAGTATCACCATGCTTTCATTACACACACACACACACACTTAATAAAAGTTTGAATTTGCTATGGATTCAAAAATTGTTGATGGAGTAATCTGAAATTGTGGTTAAAAATGCTGCTTCCAAATGGGAAGGAAGGCTTAATGAGAACACCATTTCAATGCTTGTGTCCTGATATATTAAGTATTGAACCCATGAAATGTGGAATTAAGTCCATATTATTGACAAACATCCAGGTGGCATACTTTTGTTGCAGAATTTTGAGGTGGAAGAAACTCCATTGTCTTCAGTGTAGAGTTTTGCAATTCTATATTGTTATTAATAGATATGGTACTTAGGAGTCTGATGAATGTTCACTTAGGAAGCTATTTTGATGTGTTGTAATGGAACATACAATTGTGTTTTGAACTATACAAATTACAAAATGCTGTCAACATAATACTTTCATATTTATATGCACTTTGATTTAGCACCTTCCATTTTGTGTTTGTGTATTTGTGCTAGTCACCTGAGTGGTATTTACAGTTTTATGGTGGTATATGTTGTTGTGTATTGAACTGTTCAGATTGAAGTAATTAATGCTGTTTGAGTGGAATGTTGGAGTGCTGTGTTGAGAGCATTTATTCGTTTGTAATCCCTGACATGAATTCTTGATGCTTTAATTTATCTACTTGTGTGGAAAGTGCAGTAAGAATGTCATTGATTCTTTTAACAGGAAAAGCAAAGAAATGAACTGGATAATATGAAGAACAACTTTGATGAGCATCATACTGAAATATACAGTGTGTTGAAACAGAAGTTTGATAAGTTTGCTGAACAACAGATTGCCATAGCCTTGAAAGTTATCCAGGTATGTAATCTTTCTATCTTTTCTGAGACTAATATTTTATACTTTGAAGATACGTGTAAAATAATGTTTTTCATTCATTATCTTTTGAAAGCATGAACATGAGTCAGTCCACCAACAGAGAGTTTCCAACCTCATCATGAAACATACAGAAGAACTGAAAGTTTTGCAAGCAAAATTGGAAAGTCAGAGGCAGGAGGAACTCCTGCTGCTTCGCCAGGTAATGTAACTGTGATCAAGTTTCTCATATTGTTAGTTATAAAAGAATTCTCATACTCTATCTCTGATACTGTTACCTACATGATTGTATCTCAATGTCTTCCTTATCATGATGTAGTGTACCTAATTTTGTCTGAGCAGTATACCCTTACTGCAGTCAAGTAGATTGAGTTCATATTTTGTGGTGTTTTTGTATGTTGTATACATTTCTAATCATACACACAAGCTTCTTACCTTCCTTTAGGAATAGTTTTAGCCTGAATTAAGTAACAAATTATTGTAATAAATGTTGTTGTTAATATGATCTGGAAGTATCCACGTGGTGGAAATATATATTATTTTCTTATTTGTTTCAGGATTTAAATAAAAAGCACAATGATGAACTGAATGAGGTAACAAAAGGGTTAAAATTAGAAATTTCATTGCTCAAACGACCACATGATGGCAAGTCGAGTCGAAGCAGTGTGCACCAGTTGAAACAAGAAATGTGCATGGAATACACATCAACTCTTAAGGTTAGATTTCTTAGGTTTTTCAAATTAAAGAACCAGACTTAAGGAAAATGTGAGCGAGTAGGGATCTGATTTAGCAATTATGGACTACTGTTAAAAACTCAGGTCTGTATTGTTGTATTCTGATTTTGGCTTTCACAGACTTGGTCTGTTTCTTATTTCATAAATGATTTAATATATAAAGTATTTTTCTTATAGGTTAAAATCAATTTGTCAGCTGTAATGTAGGTTATGCAGAAGAAATTAGGTCATCTGTGACATGTTTCAGGGATGGGTTCAAACCTGGTACAGTGATTGTCAGGAACAACTGGAGGCTCTGAACAGGCAAATTTATGAGGTGTGGCAGCAAGAGGAGTCACAATGTCAGCAGTCAGATGCTGATGGTCCAGGAAAAATATCTGTAACTCATATTGACATTAGGAGGCTCCTTGAGGGCAAAGAACAACTACTTGCACAGGCAGAAGGTAAATTTGGGTTTCTTATCTATTTTCTGTGTTGCTGTTGCTCTTCAAAATTTGGTTATCACTGCACTGTACAAGTGACTGTGAAAATTAGGAATAATGTGACCAAACTGCTTTGTCTCTGATACATTAATGTGTTTTTTTGCTCATAAATGTTTAATGCTTGATTACTTAGTTGTTACTGTACCTGAACACACTGATGCCCAGGTAACTGGAGAACTAGTTTTGTGCCGAGTCCAGTCGACAGAGCGAAGAACACATATATTTTAATAAATTATAATTCAACTAATGATTGTTTAGAATCTGCTGTGTTGATGAAAGATGCATTTGTCCATCATTAGTGATTTATGTCAGAAATTATAAATTTTACTGCTTGCTATTTGTCAGTAACTCTTCATTTGCTGTAGACATATTTTGACTGTGTATTTATTTTTTGTTAATAGATTCTCATCTTACAGCAAAATAAAGTAACTAACTGAAGCTGTGTAGTGCCTGGAGTCAACTTAGACCTGCATTCAAATCTAATTTGTTTAAAAGACAAGAGGGTGCAGCATTTTTAAAATAAATTCTTTGTGATATTACATATCCCTCAGATTTTAGTATTTATTTATTTGCTGATAAAGATCTTTGAATGGGTCATATATTATTAAAGGTTTGTGGGTTACCCTGTTAAAATCTTGGCTAGATAGCTGACTCCTGACATGTTTTTATGATTTCCCTGTTTCTTTGTGTGGTTGTTAAGATAATAGCTTGCCTTGAAATAGACCACAGTTACTCCAACAAATAAATTGTTACCTACTGTCTGTTTATGACTATGCCTCCATTTTATTTGATGCTGTGCAGTTGAAATTGTATCATTGAATAGCCTAGGAATCAGTTTGTCACTTGTATTTGCATCTTGTTTCTCTGTAAGCAGTTTTACACACAGAAGTGGCAAAGCGTCACATGGGAGCATTGCATAGTCTGCAAACTCAGTTAGATGCTGAACATTCCAAGCTTGTAGAGAAAGTTGAACACATGAAAAGAACTGTCCAAGAAGGAACAACAATAGCAAGTCTACAAGATCAGATAAGCAAATTGACTGCAGAGAAGGAAGAGCTCCAAGACAAACACAAGTAGGTCTCTAATGTGAATGAACATCTTGCATACTTTTGCAGCAGAGAAAGGAAGTAATGTTTTTTAGTATGTTTTGCTTATTTTATCTGTGGCAGCTTTACCTTTAATTTTGCTTTTGCATATTCAAAGCTTCTGTGCTGCTGTATAGCATGATTTATAACTACAGCTTCATGCATTGCTGTTTGTATATATATTTATTTTTGTAATGTTTTATGCTGGCATGAAGAACTGCCATATTTATTTGCACAATTCTTGCCTTAGCTATCATGCTTGTACTGTGAAAGAAAAGATAGGCAATAGAAGCACTGTGAAATGCATATACACCAGTCAGCATAAAATTTCACAGTAGCAGTTACTTTTTTTAAAACTGATTTTTCATATCTTGTTTTCTATATGCAACTGCTGATTAATAACATCATCCGGGCTGTGAGCTGTATCAGTTCATAAAAAATTGATATTTCAGGATTTAAATGATAGGAAAGCAACCTGTTGTGTGTTATAGAATTAATGGTACTTTGTATTGTAATCGACAGTGAAAAGTACTATTATTATTTCAGGATTTGATGACATCATATCCTGATGATGGGGAATGTCAGTTTTTAACAAATTGATTCAGCTGATAGCCCAGAAAGATTTTATTAATGTTAGTTTCTGTGAAAGCTTCAGATCATACTGTTGCTGATTATTACTTTATAATAAATAATTTCAGAACCAGAATCTAATTTGTGTTTAAAGTCATAACAAAACAAAACTATGATTATTTACTTTTTAACCATTTCATTTTGGGTTGGCTGAAATTTCAATACTTTTATGAAAATTGTCATTACTTCAATACTTTCTGAAGGTAAAATATGTAATATGCTGTATGTAAGTCAGAATTTCCAAATAGTGTTTTGAACAGGATGGTGGCTGGGTATCAGTATTGGAGACCTAAGCATAGATTGGGGATAATATTAAAATTGATGAGGTGAACAGAATGTACAGGTGTGGATTAGGTTTGACTGACTTCAGATATGGTCCAGTGACAGGCATTTGTGAATGCTGTAATGAGTCTTTTGGTTCCACAAAAACAGGGATTTTTTTATCAGTTTAATAACTATCAGTTTTTCTATAAAGACCCTATGACATTGACTTAGATGACAGTGGATATTTTTAGTACATTGACCAATTATAGTCATTCCTTAAGAAATGAAAATATGACAGAGAGAAAGAGTATTTACCATAATGAGCCAGCTGAGTAAATTCTTCCTGTACCAAGCAGCTTGAAAGCATAGTATTTTGTGTGACTTAAATTCAGGGGATTTGTATCTCAGACGGCATTGATTGAATGGGCTGAAATTATTTATTGATTTTACTTAGTTGTTCCAGGCAAACTTTTTACTTATTATTTGATGTTAGCCTTGGTTTTTACTTATTATTTGAAGTTAGCCTTCTTCCTTTTCAGTTCATCATGTATAATCGTAATAATATCTTTTGATGCTAAATAATGTTAGCATTGTTAAATATCCTATGGACCAGAATTGTATAATTTGCTTCATTATTCAACATTGAATGAATTCAGGTAATGAAGTCAAATAGTTTTGGTGTTATGAAATAGCACATAGCCACATTGGAACATATTGAAAACTGCCATGATAAATGCATGGATTGTGTAAGTAAGTACAATAGTGTATGAATACAGAATATGGTTTTGTTTTGCATTAGACCATCTGATATTACATGAAGTAGTTTGATATTTGCACCTCTCACTACATGTAGACTGGCTGTGGACTTGCTATCCCATGAGCACAGTGTCGAAGTGGCAAAGTTGCGTGATCTCATAGCAAATGTGAAATGTGGCAGCATTTCTGGCCTCACAGAATTGCGTCAGGAAATGGAGGCTAAACATGCCAAGGAAATGGAAGAACTACGTCAGTACTTTGAACAGAAATGTGCCGATGTTGAGAAACAGTAAGTTCGTGCCTGTTATTTTTATGTCTGATTGTCAGACATGGTAGTTTGTATTGTTGGTGCATTTTGAAGTATGTGTAAAAGTATGCATTTTTGTTGCATTTTTATGTGTGTTCTTAGGAATGAATATTTTGATTTTTAAATGTATTGATAAGACCTAGCTCTAATGTACCTATTTAAATTTCCTGTTTTCTCTTTTGTTCAGTATGTGCAAGTTAAGTACATAAAAAACTATTATGATTCCCTTTTTTGATTAATAATCATTGTATATTCCCATTGTTATATTTTGTTTGTGAAATAGGAGAACTAATTTTCTTGTTCTTCCATAAAATCCATTTGTCCTCAAGTTTATTGTAGCATATGAAACACCCTCTTCTACACAAAATACTCACATGTTAGGCACATTGGTAATGTTTTATATTGAATACTCTAATAAAAGCATTCCTTTTCTGTGTAATTTGACTTCATCAATATTACAGTCTGCATTTGCATTATTATTTATTAGAATCAAGTACACACAAAGAAATGGAAAGTTGAAATTTGATATAGAATTATACTTGCTAGGATTTGAGGTTATCATGGTGGTGAGTATGAAGATGGCTGTCTTCTGGGTTATAGTGTTGTGTAGTCTGGTAGAAGTTTACCAGCATTTCAGAGATCCTTGCTGCCTCCATTATCAGGGAAATCTTGTACAAAGCAATGTGGCACTACAACCCAGAAGACAGCCATATTTGAGAACCACTTGTCTAGGAGGTTCTGTAAAGGAATGTTACTTTGTAACTAACCAGTCAGGAAGATGAATGAAGTACCTAACTAACTAACTAACTGATGGAAAAGGGAAAACTTTGGATATCAGTAGATATTCAAGTGATTAAGACATTCCTTATTACAGAACTTGCAAGGTTTGTCCCTTTCAACATAACAGTCCACAGCTGCACCTTATCCTGAGAGCCATTTCAGTCAATTTACTACCTTGTGACCCATGTCCCTAAGGTCCATTTTTATGTTGATTTAACTGCACTTGTGTCTCCCAAGTGGTCTTATTTACATGAAAGTTGCTAAACAACATGCTTTTTAAATTTTATGAATTAAAAATGAACTAATACTATCATCATCTGTGGCTGAGATTGTCTTTTCTCACTTTCCCCATTTAATTGAATCATAATAAAGTACTGCATTCAGCTATACACTTAACACATGCAATTTTCAACTGGTGATTATTTTTATATATTTCTGCTTCTTCATTATAAATATACACTATTGAATAGAATTTTATTAACAGGCATTTGTTCTCTGTTGTACTAATCTTTGTGGTAGGCTTTAATGATGACTATAATTTGATTGCATTTTATTTATTTATGTTTCCAGACAGACTATTTAACCTAACTTTTTAATACCATCATTGTCATTATGCATTGATATTTTAGTTAGGTTAGGTTGTCTTATGATAAACTTCCCAACATTCTTCTCTCTCCTTCTGTGAGCATTCTTTTTGTATCTGTGTTCCTTTCCTTATCCCCAGATTTCTCAATTTCATCCTTGGTCTTCCCAGTGGTCATATATTTAGCTGTCAAAGGAATCTGTCATCCATGTGTAGCATACATGCTGGTGGCAACAAACTTTATTTGTTTTAATCTTAACAAACTTCTTATGCTACTGATAGTTTTTCTGCTCTTTTTTTGATAACATTTATTTTGTATTATCTACCTGGATTAGCCTTTACTCTGTTATTGTTTCAGCTATAATTTTAAGATTTTAACCTAAAATATTTAAAGTATGATGTTGATGTTTATGAAATGTGTTTGGAATACATGAATCTTCCATTCTTTCTAGTTGTTCCCGCGAAGTCCTGTAATAGTTTCTAAAATTGTACTGCAACTGATTGATTATATCCTAGTTTGATGCCAGCAGAAACCTTAGAATAGTTTAAAAACCCTGCCTGGCACGTGTTTTTGTTTCCAGATGTCTGTTTCATCATACCACAAGATATGCTAACACTGATTTGTGTTTCAGTTATTCGGAGGAAGTGTTTAGTCAGCATAGCCGGAAACTTTCTGGGAGTAGCTCAGGCTTGGAAAATGAAGAACTTGTGTCTGACATGTACTATACTGGGGGAGATCACGGTCAGCGTCTGACAGCTCTCACACACATCTGTGACTCTTACAGTGTGGAGCCAAGTTTCAAGTAAGACTTCATTTATTTATTTGTGCAGCATAATGATTACGTATCAGTAGGGGAGTTCTTGGCCAGCTGAATAACAGTGAACTGTTAGAGGAAGTCCATGTGTCATGGTATTTTAGACATTTATAGCAGTTTTCTCAAAATGACTCATTGTGTCAAACAAGTGTATATGAATTAAAATTTCTTTCTCACTGAATCTGAATCACTGATTTTGTAATTATTTCAAAAAGTTTTAGAAATTATTTCTGGCCGTTAAGTGAAGTGGTAGATGTGATCAGGTTAAAGTATCCTACTTGATTTCAAATGTGGATCATTGTAAGTGGCAGTTAACATTTCCTGAGATTTAAAATTTTTATCTGTAAAGTTTAATACTCTCAGCCAGAATTGAATGTTTTCACATGTACAGGTTAGCTTTGACATTAGATGTTATTTCTCATACTTTTTATTTAAATTGTATCAGTCACCACTACACTGACATAGTTAGCAAAGTTTTCAATTTTTGAACTGTCTGCACATCCCTAATAATGCTGAAATCAAAGGTCATAGGAAATTACTGACATTTTTTAATTTGTGGCATTTTGTTACCGAACATCATGGTCATGTCGTTAGCACTCCTACTTCATATTCAAGATGTTCCAGGTTCAAATCTCAGCTTGGACATCACTTATACTGATTGAGGTTTTTTGTGGTTTTCCTCAGTCCCTCCAGGCAAATTCTGGTACAGTGCCTTTAATTAGGTCATGACCACTTCCTTCAATGCCCTTTCCAATTCATTATTCAATATTCATTTAATGCTGTATAGTCTGAGATACTGAAAGTGTCATTAATAAATTAGAAGTAAATAAAGTAGACATGTAGACATTTTGTTTTAAAGTGTAGCTACAGGTACAGGATAGAAAATATGGAATCTTCTGCCCAGGTAGGCAGGTGTTATGAATAATTATCAGATTTTCAATTTATATAATTTATTATTTTAAATATTTCTAGGGATTTGGAAGAACATTATCGAATAGACTTTGAAAAACGTCTTGTTGAATATCGAGATCAGTTGGAGTCAGTCAAGCTGGAAATGGAAGTTAAGTACCAGAATGAGATGGAAGTGTTGAGGGAGGAGTATGAGTCAAAGGTAGAAGACCTAGTAAGGGATTTATCTAATACTCATAAAACAGAAATCCAGAATATAGAATTAAAACATGCAAAAGAGATCCAGAATCTGAAAGAAAAGTTACAGTTGGAGTCTGCCAAGGAGTTGAGTAATGTCCATCTAGAATGCACAAATGAAATACAAAAAGTTCAGAAAGAAATGGCAGATGAGCACAGAAAGGAACTGGGAAGAATGAAGGACATGTTTGAAAAAGAGTTAAAAAGGCAGATAGAAAGTCTCACATACAACATGAAACAAGAGGAAGAAGACCATGTTGCAGCCATGCAGTCTGAACTTTTGAATAAACATGTTAAACATATTCAGAAACTTGAGGATTCAATTGCTGATCATGTTGATAAAATCGGAAGAACAAATACTGATGTGATTCTTCAAAAGGTGAGGTTAAGTTATGATAACACACATGATTGTGCTCCTGTGGTTGTAGTTAATTTCGTTATAAAGCTTCAAAGTAGGATATTTGATGAACAAAAAAGAATACACGTAGCCACCAGCAGTGAGTTTACTATGGTGTGTGTGTGTGTGTGTGCATGCGCATATGAAAGTATGAAATGCACTATTTTGCTGGCTGAGTTACCAAGATTGCACATTTACTTTTACTTATCAAAGGTCCTTATGTGATTCTTATAGTTCTGTGGTAATAAGAAATTAAATGAGGAATTACTACAGTAACATTTTTTAATTCCAAATTAAATTAACAGCATTTTATTTGTATTCAACTGATAACAAAAGTTTTGTCTATTGTTTTAAAAATTGCCCTTCATTAAAAGAATATGTAATAATAAAAATGTATAAATTGTGGATCTGTTGTCTGCCCTTTTCTTCTTCTTCTTCTTCTTATTTCTTTACTGTTTTGTGTGTTTTATTATTATGAGATTGTTGATGGCTTCTTATTTAGGTTAATGTGGTACAGAAAGTTCAAATGGATGTAAAACAACAATGTGAGGAAGAGTACAAGAATAAGTTAACTGAATTGAGAAGTCATATGCAAGAGAAGTATGCCAAAGAACTGGAGGCAACTATTGAAGCTGAAAGAAAATTAATGACAGAACAATTTGATGAACTTACAGCTATATTGAAGAAAAGTGCAGAAGAAGAACAGGTTTGTTTAACCTTCACTCCTGTGCAAAACAAAATTTTCCCATACATCAGATGTAAATTCTATATGATAGATGTTTTTTAATTTACTTCATTTCAGACTGGGTTGAAACTTTATAACAGAATGAACCCACTTTGTTGCAATAATTTATAGCATTCATACATTATAATTCCATTGGACTGTTCAAACCATAGAGAGGACTGTAGTGATTGTTTGAGAGATAGCTAAAAACTGTTGGAAAGTTTGAGAGAGTGTTTTAAACCTGGACACTGTCTGTTGTTCTGGTAAAAGGAAGAGATGCTTTCTCTGCGGGGCTCATTTGATAAACTGATAAAGCTAGTTCTTATCATAAGGCTCTGTAGCTTTATCCAGTGGAACTTTTCTTGGCTCTTATCTTTCTACCTGAAGTTTGAGAAAAACCCAGCCTTCAAAACATTATGTCTTTGTTATTTGGAGAGTTGAAAAGGTTAAAAGAAAATACAAACCTTTAGAACCATATAACCATGCAGTTGCTTCAGCATAATTAAATAACACACAAACCATTTATTTTTGATAGGACCGATACATGTTAATGAAAGAAATATTATAATTTTCAGGATAAATTTATGACAAATCAGAAGGAAATGATGTCAGATTTTGTAAGGCAACATCAACAGGATGTTCAAGCATTGAAAATACAACATGAAGCATCTATTCAAGCAGTTCAGGAAGAATGTCAAAGATTATGGGAAGTTCAAATTCAGCAGCTGAAAGATAAACATAAACAAGAGATTGGAGCTTTACAAGAGGAAATTGCAAGGTTCATACAAGAGAAGAATACATGTCGTGTTCAAGTGATGAATGTAGCAACATCAGCAGTGTCTGCAGATGAAACTTATGGCACTGCAGACTTAGACTCCGCAGCTGCCAGAGAAATGACAACACTGCACACTATTCAGCACTTACAATATAAAATCAAAGATAAGGTACAGCTTTTGAATCTTTATTAAAAATTGTTTGTTATATAAAATCAAAGATAAGGTACAGCTTATGAATCTTTATTAAAAATAGTTTGTACTTCAAATCAGGTTTCTGTGGCCAGTGAAGATGATATAACTGAGGACAATCTGGAATGTGACGACAGGGTATTGAGTTTAGTTGTTGCTGTTGCTGTCATAAAGTAATATAAAAGAATTAGAATAAATATTAGATTATGTAATGTGAGCTTTTCTTTGTGCCAGAAAGATTTTTAGTTCCTACCCATTTTAAATTTGTAGAATGTGTAGTTACAAATGTTTTACAGAATGCTGGAAGATAAATAGCAATGTCAACCCAGTTGTTGCAAATAATTATTGAATTTTTAAATATATAAGATTAAGAACAGCATGGTTTCAAGTGCCACATTCAGACATTTTATGGAACATAATTTTGTCACATACATTTGTAGTGATTCTTATCAAGTGGTATTTAAAAAAGTGAACATCTTGCACTCTGTATACAACTCACGTAGTCCTCTGTCTTTCACTCATGCCTTTCATGTGTTGCCTGTGTATAACATTTTGTTCACTGTACCTAGTGTTTTGTGTTATAATGATTGCTAATTTGTTTATATATGTTCTTGATGAATAACTAATCTAATAACTTACTTTTAAATTACATGTTTTATAGCTAGTTGTGCTTAGAAATAGTGAATTGTGAATTAAAACGTTTCTGTTCAAATTTTAATTCATTATAAAATTGAGTTGAAAGCTACACAACCGGGATTGTTGATAATTTCTTGTGATATCACAGGGAGACAAAATTCTGAGTTAGTTAAATTGACAGAACATGTATTCCTTTTGTGCTGGATTGCAGTAACACGGTGGCATTTTGACTGTAGTTCATGTTTCAGTGCCTTCAATAATTTGATTATCCGTCAAGCATTCCTTCATGTGTTTTGTCATTTTTCACTAATTTGCTTATATTATGTTGATCATGTTACACAATTCTGTTTATAAAATAAGAGCTCCAGTTGCAATCATAAGTCATAGGTCATAGTCTTAAGCCCATACCTATATTGGTAATCACATACAAAGTGAAAGCCCAAGAAATTTTAATAGTCTGTGTGGTACTGCATAATATAAAAATCCTGTTTGCAAGTAAAATGTGTACATAATTAAACTAGGTAAATATTTGGTTTAAATTTTCATGTTTGAAATCGATGTAATTATTATTTGATATTCATTGGAATACTGAACAGCAGTACGATGTAATTATTATTTGATATTCATTGAAATACTGAACAATCAGTTTATGTTTATATGAATGAAGAGCCTTTGGACAGAACTGAAATTTGATAGGTATGCATGTGTGGTGGGACTTAGGTTGATGTGTTATGTGTGTCACTAGAGTGATTAACTGTTTGACCATATGTGTGCCACTGTAGGATGCTAAGTTTGCTAGCGCCATTGCAGAAATGAAGGAAATGCATGAAAGTGAATTGGACCAGGTGAGAGCCCTCTGTGAGAGACGACTGCATGATGAAGTTGAACAAGCAAAGCATGACATTTCTAGATCTCTGGAAGAGCAAATACAGGTACTTCCTGTTGTCTCTCTCTTTTGGTGTTGGTCATGGTGCAATTACATAGCTGATTTCAGGTGTGGACAGCTCTTAACCCTCCCAGTGCCAGCATTCTGAGACCCTACAGGCTAAAAAAATAATTATATGAATTTATTAAAATGCAAGTTTAAATGTAATATGCTTCCTTTGATTGCAGTGAAATATTCATATATTTATTTGTTTGCATACAAGTGACATAAGATGCAAATCTGATGAAAAGTTAGGATTATGCTTCTGCCTCTGATGGTTGAATGGACCTTTGTTATGCCACGTTTATATTGCATAACATCATTCAAATTTCTCCATGCAGGTGCACAATATTTGTGTTTATGTAAATAGAAATAAAGAGTGGAAATTATTATGTGACTTTTTCCTGTTATGTTTTCTTTAAAAGTTTTAATTTGTTCATATATTTATTTAAAAATACTCTCTTTCCTTGAAATACAGAGTATTAATTAAATAGTCCTGGTTTACCATGGCCCTAAATTTTATGGCAAATTTTCTTCTGACACCACAAGTTTGATAGTTACACTTCTTCTCACTACACATTTACATCTTTGTCTTTAACTTTATGAGTCTCATGACACATTGAAGTGAGTAATGGTATTGGAGATTATTTGTATCAACAACTGATAGCACCCCTTAGATAGTTTCAAGTGAACTTTGATCTGAAACACTTAGCATCAGCCCTGTGTTTCATTATGGTGTACATTATACCTTCAGTAAATGTATTCTTTTCTTTCATCTTTATAATTCAATATAGCACAAAAATACTTAGAGACTATTCATTTTATATAATTTGATATTTTGTGACTCACTTGTTTCAATAATTGCAGTTCTAACAGCTGAAGGGTCAGGAATCTGGGTGTTATTCCATCCATCAGTGAATTCTTCAGATTTACATATTATTGAAGTTTTAAGTATCTTTTTCATACTGTGTAATTTTTATTGGATAAGTGGAAAACATTGCATTTATCAACAACTGGACAAATTTTGCCAATTTTTTGCATGCATGTTCCTTGTCTCTTTGGATAATAATCCATAGTAGTCAGTACACTGCTACTGCTTTAACAGTTAAAATCAGATTTCAGTTAACATACTTTAGATACCAAGTAAATGATGAAAAATGTTTTTAATGTCTGTGCAGAATTAACATCTCTTGGATAATTTTGGTGTGTAATTACTTTAGAACTTGTTCTTCAATTTTTTCTCACATTGCTTTATTAGTATTCAACATTTATTGCAGAATTTTTTATTGTTTTTAATATTAAAACACTGATCATTGGAACTTTTGGTCAGTATTTTATGTAGCTTGGCAATTATATATGTATTGACCCTTTCCATAATGAGTTTGCTTTGGAAATTAATATCTTTGATTGTGTATTTACATCTGTGAAAATATAGAACAGTTTGAAGTAGCATGAAATTGCATCATTGATATAAGCAAACAATTAAGATATTCAGAGCAAAAGTAGCTGGTGCTTCTGAGCAATAAATCTCTTTTGTAGCGTGGAAAAGGTTAAAGTATGCTTTTAATGAACATGTTTTTGCTTGTCCTGTTGCTGTATTTGTGCTTGCTTGGTTTGATAATTTGCGCAACCAATAGCAGAAAGAAATTAAAATTGACATATTAATACTGTGTATCATGTTCCTATTTAGGCCCTTCTGTCAAATGACTGTAAGGATACTCCTCGCCCAAAAGAATTAATTGAGCTTGAGGAGAAATTTGCAATTCATTATAAACAAGAGATTGTTATCCTGAAAGAACAGCATGCTAAAGAAGTGGCACAATTAAAGGCTGATTATGAAACAGAGTTGCAGTCTCTGACAAAGAAGTTCAGTGAGGACATTGCAGTGCTGGAGGGACAGATGGCTGCTGAAACAACAAAGCATGAGGTACAGGTGAGATACCATTGTTTGCAGCATGTTGTTATACTTACATGTGGCAGAGCTTGTACTGAATTATTGTGTTCCAGAATTCTTACTGTGGTGCATTTATCTCTTAAAAACTTGTTCACACTGACCTTTCCATACATTTTTTCATAAAGATTGTTTCATTGTTTGCACATGTACTTATTTACTGCTTGTATTTTTTTTACATATATTTTTATATTTTTTGACAATATAAAGCTGTGGTGAAGATGCTACATCTATCACAATTATAGCAATTTTTTCATTGTTGTATTCGTATATGTACTTTTCTTTAACCTGTTAATGAAATGTGAACTTATTTTTAAAAACGGTCTTACATGCAATTGTGCATCCACTGTTATTTTAGCTTGGTGCACTATAACTGTTATGTAACATGAATTTTTAAAACAGGAGATGGCACTACTAACACAGAAGGTTGAATTCGACTTTACTAACAAAACCACTTTCATAGACAGTATGGTACAGGAATTGCAGTCGTTGAAGTTTCAGATCATTCAGGTGTGTTTTCTGATAATTTTGTCTGTGATTCTCCTGTATTACTTCCATTGAATCAACTCTTTCTTGTACTTTGTGTTGACTTTTAGCTTGTGACATAGCTCTAGCAGTAAAGTGAATGGCTGCAGACTGAACAGCCAGGGTTTGATTCCTGACAGGGCAGGCACTCTCTCTTTGCCATCATGTTCTGATTGGTTCTTATTGGCTGTGTTGCCTTCTTAGCCTCATATTAAATTTGTCCCCCATACTTTACACACAGAGCTAAAGTAACTGGAATGTGAGGCTGACTTCTTACCTCTATCTCTTCAGAAGTTTAGAATGCATGGAGATTCCCCCCCCCTTTTGGTCCTTCATCTTTATTGAGTGCTGCTTGTATAAATAAACAGTTTTTACTTAGTATTTAACATAATACTGAACTACTTTATGTAAGATTTGAAGCTGTTATGGCGACAGTGTAATGAAGCTGTCTTGGGTGATCAGTCATGTGAAGGTGGCGTTGTAATCGGACATTTCAGGGACTGTCTCTACCACCATAATCAGAGTTTATGTGGTGAGTGGTATGACTGCATGTGTATTTATACCTACAGCTGGCTATCAGAGCTCTGTCTCCTCGTTTGTAAATGGGTCAGTGTCAGAGTCAGGCAGTCAGTCATCCCTGCCCTAACCAAGTTCATGTACAGTTGGTCATCCCATTACTCCATTCTCACATGCCTGATTGTCCAAGAAGAATCCATTGTTATATTACCTGAATTACATTTTATTAACTTTTCACTGCTGTGTAGGACAGCAGTTTTCTACCGAGAACTTACAAGTTCTCTTATGTGAACAATGCCACTGCAGAAGGATCCCTCCAGACCTTTTCCTGGTATGATTGAATCCTGTTGACATATTCCACTTCTTATTTCCTTGTGATCCATTTTAATGTTATTTTCCCTTCTATGTCTTGTTTCCCAACTAGAGATTTAAATATTAAGGTGAATACCATTAATAAATTAGAGACTATACATTTCTAAATTTATCTTTTAATCATGTGTTATATTTCAGTTGGAGAAGTGTAAGATTGCAATGCAAATTAAGCTGGAAGGTAGCTCAGATCAGGGAACTGAGAATGTTATCTCGATCCTCCATGCAGATCTGGAGCAGTTGATCAAGGAAAGGTATATTTGGTCGAAGTTATTTGTTGTCATATCTTCATAAGATAGTGTTTATTGCTGATAATGTGGTATTACTGATTTATTTACAAACATATTTTTATAATATGAAGGAAAACATATTGGGTTAAATTAACAGTTAGATGCATGTAACTTGTAATGCTAAATTAAGTTAGGAAGATAGGTTAGTCTATTTTGAGGTAGTTTAGTTTATGTAATGCTTTTTATTAGTCTTATTATGCATTGAACTGAGAATTGTCACAATTGTGTGGTATGGTGCGTTGTAATCCATACTTTTCTTAACATTTTAAGGTTACTTAATATTTTCTTTCCTAAAATGTTAGTAGCTTGTGGGACATGTATTCCCAGTAATAAACAATTTTTCTTTAATTGTCTAGCATGGTAAGATTTTTTTGAATTTAACGGTTCTGAACCCAGAAGATGGAAGGGTCCAAGAAAATTAATATTTGTACTTATGACTACATACCATTGTTAGAAATATTAAGTTAATGTGAAATTTGCTGCATAAATTTAAAAGTACAATGTATGTACTGGCACATATAAACTTCAACACATTTTTTCAAACCTGTATTATTGTACTTGATTGTAAAAATGTGTCATAGTATTTCATATGCTTCTCACCAGTTTACAGGTTGCTACTATCATTATTTTTTTTAATTATAAACTAAATTTGTACTTTGTTGATAATTCATACTGCAATGTATAATTTATTCACAGAGATAATCTAAAGAAAATGACTGTCACTTTGAGGTGCTTGTTGGGGGAACTGGTTGCATATTTTACTGTTTGTGAAGATGAGCTGAATAGTACTCTTATTGGAGAATTGCTGAGGGTTGAGCCAGAAGAATTTAAAAATAGCATGGAATTGAGAAAGAACATATCTGAAGTGAATGGTCATGCATTTTCATCTGTTACTGAAAGTATGTACAATGAATGTGGTAATAACACAGAAGCAAAACGTAGCAGTAATAGCGTTAAGAATTTAGAGACCTTCTCATTAGAATCCACTGTAACAAGCCCACAAGAGAATGACATATCAGTGGTACAAGATCAAGTCACTTGTGATGAGGTCTCAATAGCATCACACCATCTTGATCAGTCTCTTGTACCTATCAGACAAAGTAGCAGTTCAGCCCATGTAACTCATAGGGTTCATTTTGCTCCTGATGCTTCAAGTATCAACAGCCTTATTGATGAAGACAACTTGTTAGATTGCATAGAGGGAAACAAAGATCTGTCCATGAATTTCCGATCAGAACTTGACAGCTGCTTGAAAAGATTGAAAGCTGAAGCAATTGCTGTCCTTGGGCTCTCAGGCACTTTGCCTAAAACTGTTCAAATTACACGAGATGCAGTAATGTTGTTGGAGGAGAAGGTGAACATTCTGACCAACCAACTGGCTATGGAGGTAAAAGAAAAGGATGAGCTTATGATGCAGCTGGAAAATTCTCAGAGAAAGGAAAGAGAGCGTGCTGTCCTACAGGATCATCTGAAAAGCCTGGAAACTATGCAGGAAGTCCTGGAGTCAGATTTGAAAGCAGCAAGGACGCGGGTCACAGAATTGGAATCTGAACTTGGAAAGATGGAGGATGTTACAGAAGGATTTGGTGAAAGCATTCAACCTAGTCTTACACGAAGGCTTCACAACATGGCTGAGTTGCAAGATAAAGGTGGGTGACATCTTGCTTTTATCTTTAGCTACAATACCCGAGAGGATCAATTTAGCACAAAAAGCATTCACGTTAATTCAGAGTTGTGAATAGAAGCATTGCTTCCAATTAATTATTCATTACCTGTCCTGTCATTCAGTGCTATGTTGTCTGAGCTACTAAATGTATCATGAAATAAACTGCAAAAGAAGACAGGCATTCTTTCAAGTTTAAAAGTTTAAAATATTTTTCTTTGAATTAAATTACTATTTTTTGATTTTCTCTTATGTGTGATGTTATTTATAACTTAAGTGAATCTGTAAGTGAATGTACTCAAGCATTGTAATTAAAAACCATATCATAATTAGTTAAACATGTATATCAGCACAAGAAGGATATTATCATATTTCTTCAATTTTAAGATGCCATTGATTGTAAGATTTAGTAATTGGTTCCTTAGACACTGTCAAATGCAAGACGTGTTCTGATTTCGTATATTTTAAAATTGTGAATTGGCTTTTGAAATGCTGTATGTACTGTCAGTCCAGACAGTGGACAGCAATCCAAAGACAATTCTCCAATTACTGTACTGTGTTGTGTATCAACAAGTTGTTACAAACCTTTATAGAATGAAAAAAAATTATGTTTGTAGCTCGATCTGTCCTAAGTAAGAGGACAGCTGGTGATCACAAGTCCCCACATCTCCAGCTGATCGAAGAATTGTGCCAGGAAGGTGACCGTCTGTCAGAAGAAGCTCGTAAGAAACATGATGATTTAAAGCAACAGGCAAGTACTTTTTTAACTTTTCCAATAAGAACTGTTGCTGTGAATAATGTTAGTTAGTAGATGTGGTCTGTCTAATGACAGAAGCATTTTTTGTGAATATATGTGAAATGCCATTGTGGTTTATCTTTTAAGAGATTATACCTTCCTACCAACCCCAGATTTTATTTTAGTCAGCACAATTTGACAAATTGTTTAGAGAAAGGATAACAGAATATTGGGAAGTATCATTAGTAATTTGAGTACATTTTGGTATCTTTGTTTCTCTGCCAGGTCTCATTAGACACTCCTCCCTAGATTCACAAGGTTTTCTGTCAAGAGGTAAATAATTTTGGAGATAATATTGACACATCTTCACTTTGTGAGGTGGCATGTTGTGTTTTGCTGTTTGGATTTACAGCTGTTGTGTGTGGCTGCTTAGCTGAGAATATGTCGGTGTTGGTCTGGCATGAAAGAAATAATCTTTTGTCAGACATATCACTGAATATTAATAACATGAGGTTCTGAAGGGAGGCAAAAGTAAAATGCATATATGTTTCTTTTAGCTTTGATATTATGCAGCACTACCCGCATCATCATGGGTTACAACACTGGCTTACATGCTAGTTATGGGCCTCTGATATTAAAGGCAGTTTTTTCCTCTGAAATGTTGGTATCTTCATACAAGTCCACGTGGCATTACAACCCAGAAGACTGCCATCAGTATATTCACTATGCTGTCTTACATGCTGTTATTTTAGTTGACATTGGGAGGGATTGTCAACATTTTGCCCACATCTGCCACAAATCTGTCCAACATTTCTGTACGTGTTGTGTTTTGTGCAGGTTGAGGCTGCAGATAAGCAGCTGCGAGCCACACGCCTCTTCCTGGAGGAGCAGGCAGCTGAACGAGAACAGGAGAGAGATGACTTCTTGCGGGAAATTGCCAAGCTGCAGGAGCAGATTCATGAACGAGATCATGACCATAATGAACGTGAGCGCCTGACTAAAGAGGTTGGTTTTTCATTTTTTAGTTTGCTTTGAGTGGTTATGACTAGGATTAAAAGGAATACAGCCTGAAAAATTAACTAGTTAAAGACTCTAATACGGAATTACATGTAATAATTTGTTGGCAAATGAACAAAAATAGCAGAACAACCGTTATAGAAGTTGTCTTATCTTTTAAGTACACCAGAAATGCATCTAAAAAGTGTAACAAATGTAGAGCTGTTTGCACAATATTGCTGTTTAGATTGCAAATTTAGTGTTAGAAATATCTCCAGTACATTGCTGGTTTGATATTTTTGTGTATGCACAGAGTAATCCTGTAATTTGATTAAGAATAAATTATAGGTATCATAACTTAATTTACTTGAAAGAAACTGCTTATTAGAGTCACCATACCTGTTTGTCCTGCATTCTATAGATATCAGAGATATTTTTTACATGTAGGACCAGCATAAATATGTTTATTGCGAGATATTTTTTACATGTAGGACCAGCATTATTGCTTGTTGACCTATGTGAAATGGAAATTATGCTAGAAGTAATGCCTTTTAAAGTGAACTCTTTGGTCAGTTGCAGAATAATTCGTCTTAATTGTGGGACTTGGAACTACATAGGCAAATTGTATAAGATGTTAAATGTCTTGCTGCAAGTGTTTGTCTTTCAATTGTAAGTGCCTTGGGGACTTCAGAGAAAGAACTTGAATATTTATGTCCACTTTAGCATGAAGACTTATTTGCCCCTTTATTTCATTACTGTCCTTTTCCTAACTCTGCATTTTATCAGCATACCATATATTTCTTTCTGTTTTGGTTGAATGTTCAATTAATATGTACAGTACTGATATATTTCCTTGTCTATGAAGATAGTTTGATTTAACATTAATATGGGAACAGTGCCCTATTTATATTGAAATGATTGCTTGCTGGGTGGTTATGCTTTGTAGTTTGAATACATTTAAAATAAGAAGCCTTTGCACTCTGCTGTATTTGCTCATGTAATGAACATATAAATATTGGTAACTGAAAGTTCTGGAACACTACTCTTTATGTAATTTATACCTGAAGTGAAAACATCTTGAGAGTTTATTGTTTTCATTTATTTAGAATGTAACTGTCACATATATAAGAATATCCATTTTCAACTTCCTGCAATTATATATCTGCCTGATGATTCCTTTCACTGCCAAATTTAATCATAATAAAAATTGTCTACCATTGTCCCCCCCACCTCCAACACTCTTAGCTGTGACTGCAAATCTTATTTATATTCTAGATATACTAATGCTTGAATCATTTTGTATTTTGAAAAGTTTGTCCACATTTCCTGTCACTTTTAAATTGCATCAGATTCAATAAAATGTAGGTTTACATCTTTTTCTGTTATTATGCATGTTACAAAAAATAAAATAATCCTATTTGTCTATTTAAAAAATGTGATGGCAAACCATTGATGGCTATTACCTGAGGAAATATAAAATTGTATTTGTAGATTATCAGGATTTAAAATGCTACTCCTGTTCCAGTATGTTTTGCATCATGGAACACTAGCATTTACATACTAATTTGAACATTGTCTGATTTGGTGATGGAGTAATTGTTGTTTATCTTTTGTTTTCTTGACCATGCACCCCACCTCCACCCCACCCTTCTCTCTGTCTCTTCTTGAACTGTTTGCTCATGCACAAAGGATGCACTAGAGGGCAGTGAGCAACTCGTCAGAATTCAGACAGTGAGTTTCTCATCATGTTCTTATAACTAACACCGCTATAACAAGTGTTTGAATCTACTCTGTGCTATCTTTGCTGTTTAGGGGTGGCCAGTGTTTGGTTTGATAAGATGTTTGTGAATCTGTTTTGCGGTTTGTGGTAACAGCATGTGCTGAGATTATTGAGAGTTTCAGAAAGTTGAATGGGAATCAGAATAATATATGTATGCTTTACATAAGTTGCTTGAACAGGAACTTTGATGATATTGTATATTATAATTTTGAAAATAGATGTTACTGAAGGTGACTGTCTTCTGGGATGTTACACCATGCAGTATGGTAGAAATTGACTAATGTTTCAGATGCAATAAGAGCCTCTGAAACATTTGTCAGTTTCTACCAGACTTCATGGGACAACATCCCAGAAGACAGTCATCTTCATACTTGCTGCATTGAGAATCTGAAATTTCACCTAGATGTTACTGGTTGAGAACATTGTATTATTGTTTGTATAAGAAACAGAAGAAAACACTGTGCAATGAATGAAAGAAAAGAGAATTAACTACCACACTTTAGTAGTCTGAAACTGTATCATTTTGAATCTGTGTTACTAGCACAAACTTGCACAGTGTATATAAATGATTTGGCAATTTCACACTTCACACATAAAATTACTTGTCATTTTTATGTGCAGACAGTTTACCAGAACTACCTTCTCTTGGCAATTTTGTATGAGCTGAAATAACATTTAATACTTAAATATAACTAGATTTTGGTGGGAAAACTAGTTGGAAAACACTCACTTGTAAGATCAAAAAATAAGATGGGAGGATAACATTAAGATGAATATACAGAGAAATGAGAATTAATTATTATAATATATATTTGTTTTAAATGTACTGGTACTTTATATTTAGTGTTTTACATAGGCAAAGTACCAAACTTGAAATACTGAAATTATTTGTAGATCTATTAGTACAGATGTGGCATCTCTGTTTCTCCACTTAGTTGTTTTCCCACAGAAAATAACCATAGGATTCCCTGTGTTTATTTTAATTCATTTTCTTCTTTTTGGAACTGTCTAAATATGAATATTTAGATGATCTTAGTAAAGTAAAAGGAAAATAAATTTCTTGGTAATCGAGTAAATTAGTTGATAGTTTATATAGGAAGTCCAAAATCTTGTTAATATTTTGTGTGGGATACATTTTAAATAACCATTGATTTTATGTGTATTCCCTCATAATATTTTGTTGGCCATCCTGTAACAAGCTACAGAGTGTACGAAAACTCTTGCTGCATGAGTATGTCAGAAAAACACAGGTTATTGGCCATGTTGAAGCTTTTTGTTAGTTGTTACTGTTCAACACAAGCCAGTAACTTGTATTATAGTTTTGCATGATGCGAATAACATGCATGTAATGCTTTTAGAATTATAAACACTTTATTTTTATGGGAGTACTATATTGATGTTGTTATGTTTAAACATTTAGACACACTGGGTATTTTCGTCAGGTGCTGAATAGAGTAGTTGAAAATTATACATGTCATTTCATCTCAAGCCCTAGAGAACGGGCATAGTTTATACTGTCACATATAACAGTTATGGCCCCATAATTGAATAAAAGTGTGCTGTAAAATGTATTTATTACTGTTTATAGAACAGCTTCAGAATGGCTTGTTTTGTTAAAGATGTAAAATTGTATGTATTGATGAAATCAGAATTCTTTTAAATTACACACAAACAAATGAAAACTCTTCATAACTTTGAGTGATAAGAAGTATGCTGCTTTGACGACTTTAAGTAAATTGTCATATAAAAGAATTATGACTCCTTGTCAGGGGTTTGTCTTATCTTGTCATCTGTTGCCAGTAAGGACACCTGTTTTATTAAACCTTACCAACAGAAATCTTTGCACAACTATGATACCACCATCTGACAATTTCTTGTTCTTCAGAGTTCAGGATGAGTATACACTGTTTTTCACTATATATATATATATACTCTTCAGAAAAATTTAATATTCACTGTAGTCAGTTTTAACTTGATTCTGACTAGTCTATTTCTGATTATATGTTTTATTGCTGGATGAAAAGGTAAATTTAAAATAAGTATGAAAAAGTTGACAGTGGAACCACGGTTCCGGAGAATCTGACGTAAATATGTCTCTGTAATGTAATGTAATGAAATGTAATAATTCTTATATAAGATATGTATTGTGATATTCTAAAACGTTTTTACCAGCACAAAATTATCTAATCCACGATGCACTTCTACAAGCAATTCACAGCTCAGCTCTTTTCGTAGTAACGAAAGCTGATTGTTGACGGCAGTAATGTAACACAACAATGCCGAGGAAACAGATGACATAACAATTAGTTTCTTAGGTAACATAACAATGCACGCAGGAGTTCATATAAAAGATGACCATTGTTGTCGGTCCATATTTATACATTGTTGATATGGATCTCACACAACTTCGTTACACATCTTCGTTACGCTTTTTTGCCGAATGACACTTCCGCATAGACATATTTATGTCAAAAACGTTTTCTAGATTGAAGAATTTTGACAAACTTGCACACTTTATTGTCAGGAAGTTTTGATTATGCAGTTGGGGGATAGAAGCAGGAATTATATATATATAATTGAAGAGTCATAAGCAGTATTGTAGTTGCACTGTAATGATGGAAATTAATTTCATTAGTAAACAGAATTTTTTCATAATGCATTAACATACCTTGCTATCTTCGTGCATCAGCAAAGTGTTTATTATTAAAAGTAATTCTGTATTGAAACTATCAATTTTGGTGATATTTATAAGTGATAATTTCTGCAACTCAAGCATTGTGGCATTGAACTTGGCAGGGGCATCATAACAACTCAAGCACTCATTCAATCACGGGATCTTGTATTGCAATGAATGAATTTGTTAATGTGTGTCTCATGTGCGTTATGATGTAATGTTTTGACAGGTGGAGTCACTAGAATTGCAAGTAAAAGAGGCAGCAGCTCTTCAGAAAGACTTTGATATCAAGAGAGAAGAATTAGAAACAGAATTGAAAGCTGCTGTTGACAAGGTACTGGCATAAGGGAACACCAATGGACATGAACATTTCTCTGTTTTATGCAGGCCTCTCTTTAATTCAGAATCTGAGACTTTCTTTCATTCTTTAATCATTCTGCACATATTTTGTCAGAAATCATGTTTAATTCTTTCCAGTTTGTGACAGGAATGTTTTCATGGATAAAACCTAGGAAGCAGAATTTGGAAAAAAAAATGACAGAGGTATGCTGTGTGATGTGAAATTGGTTGTGTGACTAATCAGACCTTGGTAGGTTTTGAGGTTTTAATTGCACTACAACCCAGAAGGCAGCCATCTTCCAATTAGACCTTATTTCCATGATGCCATCAAGGCATTGGTGGATCATCGGAAAATATATTGAGAAAAACAATGCGACTGTTGAGAAGTAATGTGAATCAGTTTTACTGTAAAACAGTACACTCATTTTATAGTAAGACAATTGTTTTAATTTGAATTACCCTTGTATATAGTTAATGCAGTACCAGACTGAGTGGCATTGAACTTGGCAGGGGCATCATAACAACTCAAAAATATAAATCTCACTTTTACATTAGGTAATTGAATATTTTATGCTTGTTATTAAATTGTGTATTTCTGTATTATTTATATGAAGTATACTTTCTTTAATATGAACACATACAGATAAATTCTATTTTGACTTTCCTAATCAGCATTCCCCTCGATATATTTAAGTTTACTAAATGTGTTTATGACATTTCCAGGCACCTTGCATCCTGCATATGCAGGGATTTACTGTACTTTTGATTGCAGTGTGATTAGGATAGTGATGAAACATTTGACAATAACACTTAAAGGTTTAAAGAAAAATTGTTTTCTTTATTGTGGCTGTTATTGAGGTGTGAGAGAGTTTATGTAATGTGTCTTGCAGTAATTATTGTAAATTAACTTGTGATGTTATTATAGGTTCTGAAGTCATATGAAACACCATAAAAGATAATTGTATACATTTTTATAGCTTTGTCTATGAGTACATTCTGTGCTGAGATTGAAGCTCCTGTTCTTACAGATCTGGGTGTTGCGAGATATAATTGGTGAACTGGAGAGTCAGGTTGAGACAAAGACGCAACATGAGGCTGCTGTAGAACAGCAGTTGTGTGAGCTGCATGCTATACTGGAACAGCAGAGTAGGACTCATCAGGAACTGGCAGAGGAAGTGAGTGACAACTTTTATGCATTTGTCCATCTGTATATCATCTCCAAAACCACTCAACAAATATTAATGAAATGTGGTGTTTAATTTTTACAGTTAAAGTTGCCCACATAAATTTCAATTTGATTTGTATCAATCCAGTATAATTTCTACTCTACATGAAGCTTGGGTTAAATTTGTAATATTTTTGTTCAAAGTGGTTCATCATATGAAAGAGATTATGACATAGCATAAAATATGGTCTCATTAGGATCTACAATTTTTATTTAAATATGTTTTATATTAGTATTGAATGTAAAGAGAATAGTTTACATCTCTATGTAATGTTGGCTTCACCAACATCAGAATTTATGAATCTTTATAGTGTGATATCTGTAATGTTAATTAGCTTTGCAAGAATGAATTTATGTTACCCTATGAAGTGCCACCTATTATTTCAGTTCTGTGATACTGGGAACATATGCATGTACATATTTGCAGAAAAAAATACTGAAAATGGAATTAAATTAACTGAACCTAATCATATGTTTTTCACTGATGTACATAAGTAGGGTTGCTACCTCCCTATGTGCCCCCCCTTTCAAATCCATGTGTAGACATGTAGACATACTGGTAGTCTATGATGTAAAAGTCTACCTGGTAACATTCTACCAAGGTTGGCTTGTTGAATACTCCTCAAAAGGGCACATTTATTTTGATCTCCATGGAAAGAAGAGTTCTGTCTCAGCAGAATATTTGTATCTTGCTGAGAGCATGGCCAGACAGTTAAAAGGCAAGGGAAGAAGTCAAAACTTTGGGACTATGGATGGTACACTGGTTAAGAGAAGATCATGAACTAGCTGCCTGTTTTATGATTTAACCAAAAATTCAGATATAATGTAATGATCTTGAGGATTAGGGCCTGTGTTACTGTGGATTACTTCCCTAGACAATGTTTCCAGTTTTATAGGGTGCTTTTTTATGCTTATGTACAGTTGAACTCATTGCGATTGGATTCTGGCAAGTCAGAATTGACAGAGCACATCAGCCATCTTGAAGAACAATTGCAGAAACATCGGTTGCATGTCGAGCAGTTTCATTCAAACTCTACAGCCTTGCGGCAGATGAAGGCACAGGTGTGTGACATATTTTATAAAGGAATGTGTTGGTCTGAATTTCATTTGTTTCCCATTAAATTTGTCGCTGATATAGTATATGAGAATTCATGTTGTGGAAGTGCTTGTTGAGTGACCACTGACTGACGTGACTGCTTCATGCGTAATTTTGTTTCAGCTGAGGGACTTGGAGGCAGCAGTAGATAAGAAGACCAAGGACCTTGAATCATATCATGCCACTGTGTCCAGTGCCAGCTGCAGTTCTCCTTCTGAAGATGTTTCAATAAGGTGTGGTTCATTTTCTTGATTATTTGTGCATTTCAGGAAGTGTTACTAAATTATGGATAAATCATAGACATTGTTGCCATTGGATAAGAAAGGTCTGAAATGTTTATACCTGTTAATGCAAGATTTCTGATTGAATTGAAGCCACTGTGTAACAAAACAAAATTATTGTCACAGTTAAATTTCTGTACTTTTCTGAGGACTTAATAAGCAAGATTCAGTTGTTATGGGATTTTTTTTCCCCATAAGAGGTAAAGCATGTGGATGGCTTATGTTTAATACGGTGTACCGTGTATGATTATTTCGGAAAGCATTAATTAATTGACATCCTAATGTGCTTCAAATTATTTGAAGGTTTTTAATAAAATAAATATTTAACAAATGCCTATGATAAGGTTTTATTTGAGCATAAAAAATATGTGAAGATTGTATTCAGATTCCAAATTCTACTCTTAATTTACACAAAACCATTTTGAATTTACTGGTTATAATGATTGTTTTTTGGGCAATTTTGTGTTGTTTAAATTATGTAGCATCAAGTGAGATATTGTAGGATGATTGTGAATAGTGACTTGAGAGGTATGTGGAAGGATGTGGTCATGGACTATTGTAAGGTACTGTCCTGGTATTTGACTGGATGGACTAAGGAAAACCGCATTAAACCAGTTGGAATAATTAGTCTTTTGTCTCCGAGATGTGTTGCCACTGACATATCAGACTCATTCTATAGTAATTATAAATTAATGGTGATGAGAAGATGATTATAATGATAATTTACAAGAATCACTATACCATTATGTTGAGGTTATTTTGTGGATTTCTGTTTATAAGCTGTAATTTGTAGAAAGTACATCTGTTTATAAGCTGTAATTTGTAGAAATTACCTCATCTGTATATGTGCTAATAATTTGTAATTTTTTTAAAATGATACTCAGTTTAAATTTTGATCATTTCACATAGGGAACAACTGGATGCCTTTCGATGTGATACTCCTGAAGAAGCACGCAACACTCAATCTCCTGTTTGTTTGCCACTGGATGAATTACATCGACTGCAAGACAAGCTTCAGCGGCACTCTAGAGCAGAGGAAGTGGCTCTCAAGCGAATACGAGACCTAGAGATGCAGCTTAAGGGAGTCAAGAAGAATGAAGAAGTAATGTGTTCTTGATGCTTTCATTTTTGGGAATAGAGTTGTATTAGTAATTTCCTCTTTATAACTTGTAGACTTGTGGTAGATACAAAATCCCACTGGTGTTATTTGTTCATGAATCAGTAAAGGTAGAGAATGACCTCATAACATGGAAACCTGGTGGAAACATTGATGGATGATTATTAGTTTCATTTTTGAGTTACTGTTGCAGGATGTGGTTGCAGAAAGAGATGCCCTACAGGAATACATGGAAAAACAGCTTCTCAAGATTTCAGCTCTACAGTCACGATTGGATGAACAGCGTCAAAAGACAGACAGCCAGAAGAAAGAAGCAAACTCAGAACTGCAGACAAAAGTCTGTGATCAGGAGAAGGAATTTAGCAGACTCCGTGAGACAATAGAGACCAGGGACCAGGAGGCATGTAATGAAGTAGTCTTATGTATTCAATTAAGAACGTTTCAGGTGTAACCAAACATTGAAGACAAGTGATTAGCACTTTTGCAGATAAAACAGTCAGTTGCAGATCTTACATCTTTTAACTTCTTCCTTTGTGCATCCTGTATATACTCTATTAGAACAATGTTTTCAGAAAATCTGTTCTGCCATTTCTCAGAGTTTATTATATTTTGTACTAAAAATATGCAAACCATGTTATAAGTGTTATACTTGGTAGAGTCAGTTACTCTGAGGAATTACTTCCAGTGATGACTGATAGTCTGTATTTATCATTAGACCAGTTTCAGCACATGTGTGCTTATGTACAGTCACTGTCAGTTTTAAATAAAATATATTGTGTCCCTGATATCTTTTTCTAGGTAAAGGAGTTGAAAACAACTCTTCAGGAAACCAGAAGAATTATGATGGCACAAGAAAAGGAATGGCATACAAAGGCAAATGAAGAATTAGAAACAATTGAGAAGCTCACAGAGACCTGCAAGAAGCTGAAGGCAGAGAAACGTGTGTTAGAGGTAAAGGGTGCTCTCTTTCTCTGTTATTTAAATAGAACTGGTGGAAGTCATATACATGAAGATGGCTGTCTTCTGGATTGTAGTCTGGTAGAAGTTTACTGATGATTTAGAGGTCCTTGCTGCCTCCATCATCAGAGCAATATGTTCATAATTGAAGATTTACGTCTTCTGGGTTGTTGCGCTGTGTAGTCTGGTTGATATTAACCAACGTTTCAGAGGTCATACTGCCTCCGTCATCAGGGTGATATTCAGACGGAAATCTTCATACTCACCGCTGTGAGAACCTCAAGTCTTACATGTTCATAATTGTTGCCATGAGAACCTCAAAAGTCATTTACATGTTTGTCTTTCAGTTTCTAAGGAATTAAATAAAATAAGAAGGATGAAAAGTGTTACAGAAGAATTTTCATTTCATGCTTCTTGATTTAACTCCTTAAATACTAAAAACTCTGTTAATGTTAGTCCCACTGGTTGCAACAGTGAGACTGCACTGCTCTTACATCTGAGTTACAGTGTTAGCTGTCATTTTGTAAAAGAAAACGCAAAGTGGAAGGATGACATTCCATGTAAGTATTGGTACTGTTCTGAACACAGCTATTATTTCAACTGATGTTATTATATTTGTATGTGTCATAATTTTAATCTCTTCAGAATTAACTGGATAAACAGATGCAGTTCAGTTACATCATAGACATTACTGCAATAGTCAGCAATTGTTTATTCTTTCTTTAGTACTATTGTGAGATGTAATTTCACCATCTGAAGAACAGTAACAAATTCTTAGTGAGATAAGCGCAATGAGACATATAACTTTGGACAAAAAAATATTTGACAAAATGTTTGAGGACAAACAAGTGACTTATCCTAAGACAAAATGGACATATGATTGTGGATGTAGAAGAGTGGACTAATTGTTATAGACAAAAACATTTTGATGAAATGTCTTGGAAACATAAGAATTTGGATACCGTGATTTTGGAGCCTTTAGTTCTGCTGCCATGCTTTAAATAAAGTGTTATTCTGTTAGTCATTTATATATTGTTCTTATTCTGCAATTTCTCATTCTCAGAACAATATGAAAGTGGGAGAAACAGGGGTTTTGATTGTGGTAGACTTAAATTTCTGGACATTTTCAGAGGAGCAGTCAGATGGAGCGTATGTTTGGTCCACGAGATGAGATGAGGTTCCACAAATCAAACATTACTGAAGGATTTCTGAGTCTCGATAGAGATGATGTGGTGAGTGCGGTTGTTATTGAGTGTCTTCTTTCTGTCATACAGTTATAGTCTGTTGATTTATGTCTGTGCTTTAAAAGAACAGTGATTATACAGAAAGTTCATTATTTCAATACTGGATAATTAAAATTGTGTATAAATCAAACTTATGAGCAAACCACAAGTCAATTATTTGAGCAGTAGAGTGAAAACTCTATTAACTTAAGAAAAATATATGGTCCAGAAGGTAAAATCTTAAGTGAAGTATAAGGCATAGCAATTCACAAAGTTGAAATGAATATTTCAACAACTCCTTCCATCAAAATTCCTTTTTACTTCTCATTCATGATTACCCTTGCACACATCTCACCTGCCACAACTTATTCTCTGCAGTTGATACAGCACAACGACATACCTATACATCCATCATCATTTCTAAAACCTGACACCAGAAGAGTGTGAATTCTTTCTTTCATGCCACCCATTTCACATGTGTAATACCAGGGTACCACAAAGTTAGTAAACCCATATGCACACTGAGATTCTGTTTTGTCAACCATATTGAGTCAACTTATTAATGAGAGAAGGTCTGAAGCCTGTAGGGGACAAATTGACATGAACCATTACTGTAACAGTGAACTTAATATAACATTTTAACTTCATTGTTTACTAGTTAACTGTTATTGAACCTTGGGATTGGTACATACAGATTTCAGCATGATTGGAGCAGTAATATTTTTGTTGGTAATAGAGTTTATGTTTTGTTCCAGCTTTATACTAGCCCACGTGAAGTTTTTTCAGGATCAGAAGTAGATCATGATAACAGCTACTTGAAAACAATATTGAACAAGAAGGACTCTGAAATAATGTCACTGAAGAACCAATTGGCCGTAAGCACCTCTGTTATTACAACATTCTCCTTACACTGACTTCATGTGACTCTTCTTCAGATTGAACTTTTTATTTGTTTTTACAGCTTTGATATTTATGTCTGTGACACAGTCGCATGATTTTTTAAAAATAATTCAATCTTAATTTTGAGACATTTTACAGCATTTCAAAATGTGTCCAGAAAGATGAAAGGAAGATGTGATAGTGTGTACTGTGGCACAGTGGGCATACTTATTATATGCAAGGTTTTCTGGAATCATAGGTTACAGGAATATCTTTATCTTTTATGGATATTAAAATCTGAACAAGGAGGACTTGGTGATTAAGTAGAAAAACCTTGTGTTAGGCTTTTTTTTTAAAGAAAGATGATGCTGGTATGCCTGACTACTTTGGAAGATCCTATATCATCTTTTTGGTACATATCAGGGTAAGCTGGAGTTGGAGCAGAAGCTGGAGTTAGAGCAGGAGCAAGGTACCAAATTGGAGTTGGAGTTACAAAGAGTTCAGCAGAAAACAGAAGAGCTTGAATCTTCAGTGGAGAAGGAGAAGCAATTGGCACAGCAGAAGATAGAAATAGAGAAGGGAATAATCCAACAACTAAAGAGAGAGTTGCTTACTGTAGAGGGACAACAGGACAGTCTCAGCGCACAGGTAGCATGAATTGTGTCATGTGTCACTTTAATAACACATCTTTGTCACAAATCTTTAGACTAGAAATTGTATACTTTATGTTTCGAGAGTTGCTTACTGTAGAGGGACAACAAGACATGTTTTCTCAAAAAATATAACATGCTAATACTCAGATATGTTATGGGAGCAATAATTTTGAACTTTTGTCACAAAAAATAAACTAGTGCACCAGTGTATACCAGTTTAGTCTTCTGAGTTGTAGGGTCGTATATTATTGACGGAAGCGTCCAACATTTCATTTATACCCTGAAATGGGGTGGTCATTTCTTCTGAAATGTCTGAACCTTCTTCCAGTAATGCATAGTGTTCTAAACTTTTATTTTAAAAATGTTATGATGAAAGTGTGGCATGATATAACTATACCCGTGATTCAGAATGTGAATGTGATGCTGGAGCAACATGTGACCGAAAATGCAGAAGTAGCCCTTACACTCTCTCGGCTAACAGGGGAGCGCCAACGCCTACAGGCCCGAATTAAAGATCTGGAAGAGCAGCTCAAGACTGCACAACAGGCGGGAACTTCAGAAAGCCCAGTCGTTACATGTTGGTATTTGTTTAAGCATGACACTGTTTAGCCACACTCAATGAGGTGTTCACTGATGTGTTACATGTAGAAAATCAAAGATTTCTTTATGTAGTGTTGGCAGAATCAAACATTCTGATAGACAAAATAAGTTTTCATGTTAAATTTTATATAGATGAGGTGAGGAATTGTGGATGCTATAGTATCACTTTTCTCACTATATATTTCCAGGGATGCTCATTGAAATAGGAGCGATTAAACTCAGTCTTTCAATAATGTGATTGCATGATTGTTAGGTTATTTTATTTTGCTATGTCAAATGCAGAAGTCACACAGCACTGAATGAGATGAATTTGTAATGTATTATTAGGTAAGGATTAGGAATGAGGCAGTTGTAGCTTGTTTAAGTATGTTCCATAAGTTACCTAGACACTGAACAATATCCTTTGGTTGTGTGAATAATTGTCATTTATTTTTAAGGCATGGGATACTGTGTTTTACTGCATTTATTTTATTTATTTTACTGTTATTTTGACAGTTACATAGTGTTGTCTGTGTTTGAAAGTAAATTTATTTATTTCTGTCTCTAACATCATAGTACGAAATATTACTATAGTTTCACTGATGTCATCCTTCACTGTATCTTGTACTTTTTCATATCTCTACAGTTTGCACTGGAAAATATTTTGAAAATAACTGTAGGATCTAGGCAGAAAAATATTGCACATGCTTGTCTTTAATATGAGAATAAATATAATTCAAATAGTAACTCCTAATTAAGAATGTTACGATATTTTAAATTAGGGGATTGTAATACTATTAATTTATTCATCTCTTATAGGATATTATGGTACAGTAGTACCTATGCAATAAACTTTAAGTGTTTGATGTTGAAAACAAACCTTATAAAGAACAACATTTCCAGCAGACAGGTTTTTGTGTGGTGATGGAGCTATTTAATATCGTGTGTGATGCTAGTGCACTTTGTCCTTTCTTTCAAGACTGTGTGTGTATATACATGTTACATTTTAGGTTAAGTTAGAGTTGGAGCAGGAGCGATGTGGAAGACTGGAATTGGAGTTACAAAGGGAACAACAGAAAGCAGAAGAACTTGAATCTTCAGTGGAGAAGGAGAAGCAATTGGCACAGCAGAAGATAGACATAGAGAAGGGAATAATCCAACAGCTAAAGAGAGAGTTGCTTACTGTAGAGGGACAGCGGGACAGTCTCAGCGCACAGGTAGCATGAATTGTGTCATGTGTCACTTTAATAACACATCTTTGTCACAAATCTTTAGACTAAACATTTTGTACTTTACGTTAAATATTTCCAGCTGATTCATGTGCAGGAGCAGCTGAGTCTCAGGAATGTTGAGATGGAGGCCATGGAGAGGAGGGTTTGTGTGCTGCAGGAAGCAGAAGTTCAGAGACAGAAAGAGAGACTGTTGGATCAGGAGGAAATAGATAAAAACAGGCGGGAACTTCAGAAAGCCCAGTCTTTACAGGTTGGTATTTGTTTAAACATGACACTGTTTGTTTAGCCACACCTAGTGTGATGTCCTCACTGTCATGATATATATAGCAACCCAAAGTATTTTTTTTTACATTATCATGGCAAAATAAATTTTTGAGATAGATAAAGTGGGTTTTGTCATTGAATTCTGTATAGGTGAAGTGAGGTGAGGAATTGTAGACCACTATACTAGCACTTTACTAATTTTTTGTTTTCAGGGATACTCAAAGTGAAATATCAACAGGTTAAACTTAATTGAAACATCTAGAAACAAAAATATTTCACAAGTTCAACTTTAATATGAGAATAAGTCATTAAGATAGTGATACCAAATTTAGGATGATACTATTTTTTTTAATTAGGGTAATGTAATACTATTAATTTATTGATCTGTGCTAGAAAGTTATGGTACAATTGTTTCTATGCAACAAGCCTCAAAAACATTTCCAGACAATAAACTTTGTGTCGTGATGGATCTTCTTATTGTCTTGTATGATGTTGGTGTGGTGTCTTCTTTCAAGACTGAATAAATATCTACGTGTTAAATTTTAGGTTAAGTTGGTATTAGAGAAAGAGCGATGTGGAAAACTCGAGTTGGAGTTGCGAAGGGTACAACAGAAAGCAGAGGAGCTGGAATCTTCAGTGGAGAAGGAGAAGCAACTGGGACAGCAGAAGATAGAAATAGAGAAAGGAATAATCCAACAGCTAAAGAGAGAGTTGCTAACTGTAGAAGGACAGCGGGACAGTCTCAGCGCACAGGTAACATGAATTGTGTCATGTATCACTTTAATAACACATCTTTGTCACAAATCTTTAGACTAAAAATTTTATACTTTACGTTTTATAATATAGCATTAAAAAGATAACTTAAATACACACACCTTTTACTCTGTTGATGAATTCCTACAGTTATAATCTTCTTACAGTTTATTGTTTCTTTACATTGTAAACCACCATCATCATTAACACATCTGCTGTATAGCGGTAGATTTAGTGTAACATTTTCATATTTTTACTAACCTCTGTTGTTTGTGAAACCTATTTAATATTTCGGATTGTACTTATCTGTAAGTTTTGTACTTTGTGACTGACTTTTGAATTCTATATATATATATATATATATGTACAGGTGTCCAACTAAACAACTCTGTACTTACATTTTATAATATTTCCAGCTGGTTCATGTGCAGGAGCAAGTGAGTCTTAGGAATGTTGAAATGGAAGCCATGGCGAGGAAGGTTCGTGTGCTGAAGGAAACAGATGTTCGAAGACAGAGAAAAAAACAGTTGGATCAGGAGGAAATTGATAAAAATAGGCGGGAACTTCAGAAAGCCCAGTTATTACAGGTTAGTATTTATTTAAGCAGGTTACTTTGTGCTGAAAATGTGGTCCTCACTATTATGTTAGCTATAGCAATCCAAATCCTTGATGTACATGGTGATAGCAACATCAAACCTTGTCATAGATATAAAGTAAATTCTTATAGCAACATCAAACCTTGTCATAGATAAAGTAAATTCTCGTGTTAAATTTTGCAAAGATGAGGTGTGAGGAATTGTAGACCTCTTTAACAGTACTTTTCTCACAGTTTGTTTACAGGTATATTGAAGGTTAAACTTTATATTTCAGAAATTTTGTTGCATCATTCTTAGACTCTTTAATGATCTTATTTCAAATGCAGAATTTATACATCTTTGAATGAGATGATGAAAGTGATAATAAATGATTAGGTGACACTGAAGAAATCCATGACAAAGCTTAATCAGCTTAGGAAAACAAAACTGTCTTTGTCATCATGATCATCATCAACTTCAAGGATTAGTCTTATTAGCTACAAATTATAATAGAGAGGATTTCTTTGCAAATTTCTGTGTGAGGTTACTGTTATGTTAGTTTGACCTGGAGCAAAAGATAGTGAGCTTGGAGCAGGAAGTGTCCAAGCTTACACAGCAACTTCTGGAAAGCAACGAGCAGGTGGTAGGTGCAGGATTGGATCGGGAAACAACTGAACTGAGGCAGGAAGTGCAGAAACTAAAGCAGGATCTAGAAAACAGCAGAGTTAGGGAACAGAGGATATCCAGGGAGTTATCTTCTTCACCTGATGTTCCATCTCCTGTTCTGGAGAAGCTAAAGGTAAGCATCAGGCAGTGTCTAAAATTACTTCCTGTAATAGAACATTAACTGTGTTTCTGCCTGTTGGTCCGAGTTTTTGATCATTGGATTAAAGATAGTGCTTTATGTGCATTTGCATCCTTGTAGAGCACATATTAAAAATGTCTTTATCTGTCAATTTTTCCATCTTTCTGTCTGTTGTATGGCAACATAAAAATTGCTGAACAAATTTCCACAGACTTTGATATTGGGGAACTTTTCTAAAATGAGTCACTAAATTCCAATTTTTGTTAAAATCAGACAACAGTAATGGTCACATTCATGGATGCATTTCTGCAAGCAGAATTGTGGAATCCCCACCTAGGAAATTACTTTATTAGGAATCCCCATGTAGGGAATTTCTCAGCCTTTCACAAATGTAAAATTCTGATTAACTTGCCAGAATTGTTACACTATGCATACATTTCCTCACATGTTTTCTCAAAAAACATAACATGCTAATACTCAGATATGTTATGGGAGCAATAATTTTGAACTTTTGTCACAAAAAATAAACTAGTGCACCAGTGTATACCAGTTTAGTCTTCTGAGTTGTAGGGTCGTATATTATTGACGGAAGCGTCCAACATTTCATTTATACCCTGAAATGGGGTGGTCATTTCTTCTGAAATGTCTGAACCTTCTTCCAGTAATGCATAGTGTTCTAAACTTTTATTTTAAAAATGTTATGATGAAAGTGTGGCATGATATAACTATACCCGTGATTCAGAATGTGAATGTGATGCTGGAGCAACATGTGACCGAAAATGCAGAAGTAGCCCTTACACTCTCTCGGCTAACAGGGGAGCGCCAACGCCTTCAGGCCCGAATTAAGGAACTGGAAGAGCAGCTCAAGACTGCACGTAGGTCACAGGTAAGGACAGGTGGCTTTACTTTGCTCTAACCCTTAATAGCATTTTACATTAGTTATTCTTTAATGACATTAAAATATTGGATTCTGAACAAATTTATATATAAGGGGAATTTCTGAAGTTTCTGTTATGTGATTAGTAACTACCCGCTTTAGACATAAGAATTTATAGAAACATTGTGTCAAAACTTGAGATTTAAAGTTCTCACAGCAGTGAATATGTTGGTGTTTTTCTTCTGGGTTGTGATGCTGTATGGATGCATAGCTGGATACTAGAGTTTCAGAGATAGATAGATGGAAAGAGAGAGAGAGAGAGAGAGAGAGAACACATACACGTGTGCACACACTATTTTGTTGCAAATCTAATCATTTTTTGTGTAAACTGGGTTGACCTGGACCTAGTTTTTGTCCACTGGCATGTGTAGTGTACTTAAATATGTACCTTTGAACCATATCCTGAACAATTTCAGTCCTGTTTGTAACTTCGCAACCTATTGCTCCAAGATATGTTATATTATACTCCTGTTGATGCACAAATTTTCCATGTGTATGTATACATTTTGAACTACTATGAATTTTTATTCCATACACATAAAACTTACAATATCATTAAATAACCTTTGCTTATTTTATTTTATGACACACTTAATGATGCTGTCAGATGCTCATGCTGTATAGCATCTTATAGATGTGTTTTATCTCATTTGAGGTACCCGCTGAAATGGATTCAGTACACATGGAATTTGCTGCAGAGAGAACTTTATGGGCACAGGAGAAAGCTGCACTCAAATTGGCATTGGCTCAAGCTGAAGCTGATGCCATTCATGGTTCTAGAATAGGTGAAGGTGCTGACATCACTGATAGAGTGAGTTTTTCCATGTTCTTACTTTTAAGAGGCTAATGTGTTTTGGCACATGTTTCAAGGTGATGGTTTTTACTGGAAGTATCAGTCTGTTCATTTTTAAATGAAATGCAATTTACCATACATTATGAAGTTATAGTGTAAACACTGTTAAATAAATTCTATAGAATATCTTTTACAGAGTAAAATAAATTCTATAGAATATCTTTTACAAAGTAAAGTAAAGCTGTTCTAAAGCTGTTCCACTGTACGCCATGTAGGTGCTTGAGGGGAGTTTTGGACAGTTATGTTATGTTGCATTTTGGATCAAAGAAAGCTTAATTAATATAAGACATGCCTCTGCAGGTGAAACACTTGTTTGGAAAGTATCTACGGTCAGAGAGCTATCGTAAGGCTCTAGTGTGGCAGAAGAGGTATCTTCTAGTTGTTCTTGGTGGGTATCAAGAGTCAGAAGCAATCACTGTAAGTCGCCTGGCTCACCTGTCTGGTGTACAAGAAGCCATGCTTCACCAGCAGCATTCTGTGTCTCAGAAAAAACCAAGGACAAGGTTTAAGTAAGTTTTTTAATTTTTAAGTTAATACTGTCAGTTATTCATCAGACTGATATTATGTCAACTTCTTCCTGAGGCGTTTACATTTTATATGGATTGTCTAACAACCAAGCCTCTCCATCTGTCTCTGCCTTGATACTCTTCGTCCCATGTTTTTCTATCCTGTCTGACATCTTTCCTAATTTGTTCCCAGCTTGATCTCAGCCTCCCTCTTCAGTGTTTTACTTTCATATTCAAGGCCTTCTTTGGGATTCTCTCTTCATTCATTTTTAAAACATGCCCATACTGTAATATGTTAATTTACCTTCCAAAGTTTTTATTTTTAAATGCTTTCTAATTATTTCAATCCTTATTCTTCCTTAGTCTTTTCCATCTGTGCTTGTTAAAAATTTAAGAAGTCATTGCATGGTTGTCATGTTTCAGGACGGCAGCAATAGTCATGATTGCGCTGTCCCGTATGCGTTATTTGGTGCAGCGGTGGCGACTCGGACGTCGGGTAGGAAGCAGTGCTGTGCTGAGTAGAGGTTGTAGTGAGAGTACACTGTCCAGTGCGCAGTCCTCGTATCATGGTGAGTAAACAACATCTTATTGCGGACTTCGTTTGCTGTAAAAAGCGTTTCAACATTCCTTGTATTATAACTCCCTAACATGTTTATGATGTGTAGTAGGCTGTTTCCTATATCTGTGGCTATGACACTAGTCAGCAGTGGTGCAGGAAACTGATTAGTTAGATGTGAGTACCTGATGACTGTAGACATCCGACATGTTAGGCATCATGACAAACAAGTTAGGAAATATAAACATAGTGGAACATTCCTTGCACATTTGCTAATGGTCCTGTTGATGTCAGAGTTGTGGGGGGGGGGGGGCAGTGACATACCACCATTACCACTATGGTAGCAGAATCCAAATATTTAAGTCTCTTAATACCAAAGACCATTCTGAACTGGTTCCATCTACCTCCCTTCCTTACAACTTTTCTTCTTAAAATCTGTCCAATTGATGTCTTTTCATTACTATCTTGTTCTTCTGTAAGATGCTCTTTATGATGTTACGCTGAAGTACGGTCAATCTGATTCGAAAGGTTGAGGGTATCAAGTATAGCTCTTTATGATGTTACGCTGAAGTACGTCAATCTGATTCGAAAGGTTAAGGGTATCAAGTATATGTGTTTTGTGTAGTTTCATACATTGAATATACCCATTTCTCAACTTACATATTTTGTTATCATGCTGCTCGGTTTCCTACACAAGTCTTTTGTTGTTTCAGGTCCAAGAAGACATGGGTCATCAACATCTGTGAGCAGTTTAGGAATTTGCAGAGCCCCAGCACAAGAGTACGATGTTCTCATGTCTCCACCCAGTAGAGACCGACCCATGTTGCAGAGGTGGGAGACTGATTTTGTACAGCACCATGTGAGGTGAATGTGTGGAAATGTTTGATTATTACCTCTTCTCTTATTATTTTCTTCCTTTTTGTTATACTCTGACTGGCCATATATAGATCGGGCAACTGGTGGTAATAATAAAGGGCCAATACATCTGTACCTCAACTGAATAGTAGTAACATGCAGTAGACAGCTGGATGTACCTATACCTTTATTGTAAATAATAATTGAGACAAACTGTTTGTATTTTAAACTTCTAATTTAATTGAGAGGGCTTACCTGTTTCTATTGATAATTAGATCTCATCTAAGAGTCTAATTTGGAGTTACCACTGTTTACTTTTAAGGTTGACATAAATACCATTTTCTCTGCACAAAATTTGTGTGTTAACACAGCAGCAGCACTTACTGGCTTTTTTGTTTCATTTGTCAGGGACAAGTAGGTCAGTGTGCTTGTTGAGCCCTTGTAATAGCATGTAATGTTTGAGACATAAGGAACTCATGTCTCTGGATTTGCAGGACATGAATTGAAGAGGATTTTATGGTAGGAGTGGTTTCGATCAGTAAGTTGACAGGAGAAAGATTGGGGTTTTAAAATGTTATAATTGAAGCTCAAAGAGACTTTAATGGTTCTTGCATTTATCTTGAATTAGAAGGGCAACAGGTTTATTTGGTATTTTGGTCTGCAATCTCTGAAGTTCAGGATAAAAAATGTAATTTATGTTGGGCATATACTATGATGTTGAAAACTAAATTGAACAGACTCAAGACTGGGTCAGTGGTGGGCTTTTATGTTCACAGCGTTTCAGCTTTGGGTCTTAGTACCAACTGATACTCTTAAAATACTTAATGCAAACTACTCCATTTAAAGTTGATTGCCTATTTTTGGCTGAGGGTTGGAAGTGTCACATACAAGTATTTCATATTAATTTTC
>NW_019059715.1:347378-372577 GCF_000696155.1 Zootermopsis nevadensis | reverse complement strand
CCTGTTTCACCACTGAGGCCATACCATGTGGCTGAATATGTTGATAGATTTGACCAACTCCAGAGAAATCTTGGGTTGAGTTTAACAAAATCCCCACCTTGAACCCAAATAAACTTGCCAGTTTACTAGATGTATGTTCAGAATTTATTTGGCCTGTATCTTTCTGATGATGTTGGTGATTTAATTTGGTCAGAGATCCCAAATAACATTGCATAGATAAAATCTGTTTAGTAAAACTTGTTAATATCAAAGTTGTAGCAGTGAGTAATTAAAATTAGAATATCCGTTATCATTTGTTAAGTGGTGCACAACATATTTTTGTAGTAAGGGTTGTTGCTGATTGAAAACAGGATGGCACTGATTAATAATACGAACTGTAACATATTTTCTTAAATCTGAATGCATGTTTTACTATATGTATTTTAATTTTATGTAATTTATTTTTATATATGTATATAACACTATTATCTTCATAGATTAACTTTATTTTGTAATGCAGCAAGTGCCATCTTTATAAATAGAGGAACATATATTAATTTTCCCCTTTTAAATTTCTTCACAAAACATTTTTGTTATAATTTGTGAGCACTGTCTGCACATAGATTTTCAGTTCTGAGAACATTCAGTATGAGTATGTGAGATTATATCACATTGTATGTCACCATTTCATTTGCCATACTGCACTCTTGACATACAAGGGCAGTTCAAATCTGACCCAGAATTTGAATTGTTTCTCATGAATAATACTGTAGATTAATATAATTGTTGAACATTAATTCCATGAGATGGGACAAGTGTGTACTTCAGAAAGACTGCATGATTTGAAACTTTTAACAAAATTCTGGATAAAATTTTTCCATGAGATGGGACAAGTGTGTACTTTAGAAAGACTGCATGATTTGAAACTTTGAACAAAATTCTGGATAAAATTCGAACCTCCTAAATATTTGTTTTCAGGACCATAAGTTTATCAACAAACAGTCATTTCAGTAATAAACCACAATTAAAAAATTCATTTTAACATTTAAAAGAGAATTTTTACTGTACATTTTCATAGGTGACACTCCATGTTAGGCTTGAAATTAAACACAAAACCTTATATTCTCATGTATAGTTTTTTCAAGAGAGGTGCCTTTGTAACCTTAAGTGCATGTTTTGCATTTCATGAAGTTTGCTACCTAACTCGTAGTGATATATGTTTGTGAACACTTTAACAGATTAGCATTAGCAAGTCACCGTGGATTAAATTGTCTTTGTACATTAGCCAAGAGAGCATTTGGAAGATGCATTATACACATTCACACACAAATGTAAGTAGTTATTCCAAAAAGAGTGAATGCTATGAATTAGTGGTTCGCAAATGGTGTCAGAACACTTTTAAATATGAACTCGGTAAACTTGAGTGGAGAATTAAGTGGAGTATTCACTCTTCTGTGCTCACATATTAACGAAAATGTTACATTATAGCTTTGTTTCTTCTTGGAGAGTACCGGGAGTTGTGCAGCCCTG
The DNA here is from genome assembly GCF_000696155.1 of Zootermopsis nevadensis. The sequence goes on along the minus strand of NW_019059715.1, from coordinate 371,068 downwards.
TTACTGGCAAGTACTTGGTCATATCTTTTCCATTGTTGTCATTCGAAATCACTATACTGATGGACTAATCATGTGTTGCATGATATGTTTTAAGAAATGGAGTATTCTGTAGAACTGAGCCATGGTCATTAACTTCCTGTTTGGAATAAATTAAGTTTTCATTTATAATTTAATATTAAAGTTAATTTGTCCATGGTGCTTAAGTAAGCCGCACACCATGCAGACAATTGGGTGAATGGAGATATAGCTCCAAATGTTCTTAATCTTGGCACTTGATGGAAGTGAATGGTTAACTAAACACATCAGTGTTTTTCACTTGAGGAGAGAATAGAGTGCTCCAGTATCATTAGGATAGGAGGTTAGATGGGCCCTAGAATTGGTCTGGATGCAGTGGCAATGGGCCCCAGAATTGGTCTGGATGCAGTGGCTAAGAGAAAAATCTGTGCCTCTGCCAGAAATTGAACCCCAAACATCCAACCCATACCCTAGTAGCTATAGTAACTGAGCTGTCCCAGTTCCCTGAGGTCTGAGATAAACTTATTAATCCATGATTATAAAATTTTTAATGACAGGAATCAACAAGAGTGAAGTATTCTTGAATATCATCGTTTTCTGTGATTTTAGGACATTTTATAATCCTGTTATAACTTTAGAGACTCATTAAATAAATCAAACTGAAACTTTAAGAAAATTCAAATAAATTTTGATAGTGACATGCCCTCCACTTCATGTTTTGCACACGCAGAATAATGGGCACAACTCAAAACATGTAACATTTTGTAGTGAAGCAATTTTAAATTTTATAATCTGTATATAAAGAGCTATAAGGGTGTAACTGATATGCAGCTGAATGGATAGAAACTACAGCTGTGGCCTTATTATACTGTTAAAAGCAACTTCAGCTTTCAAATAGTACCTTTTTTAATTATGGTCCTGTTATTCTGTGTGTATGAATTGTGTTAATTGTACCATCATGTCTCAGTTGTCTGACCTGTCTTTGTAAGAATTTGGTTCACGGTATGAAGGTGAGGTTGAAATTAAAGTAGGAATGGCTTGCAGAGATGTGTGTGTGTGTGTCTCCTCTCTCTCTCTCTCTCTCTCCCATCCCTCCCTCTCTCCTCTCCCCTCCCCCCATAAAGGAAAAAGTTTTCATAAAATTACAACTACCAATTAGACAGTAGCCATATTATTACTTTTATGTGAAAATATGAAAAGGTTGTTTAAAATATGTTTAATTATTTATTGTATCATATATTTATAAAGTATTCATAACACTTGCAAAAAAACAACTTATTTTGAGTTTGATAAATTTTGCATTCTGTACAGATATTTTTAAATCTCATAACATACTTGTGTTTAGAAACTGCCTGCCCAAAAGGCGTACAAAATTGTCTAATACATTAACCTCTCCCATTAATTTCCACATCAATAAGAATACCAAGATATATATGTAAGTATACAGTTGTGTAGAATTTTGTTTGAATAGAATGGACTATTTTTTTATGTCTCCCTTATCACAAAATTAATTTTAAAAAATTACAGTTAACGAAACAGGATTGTTGTTTAAATTGATAATTTTACATAATATGTAAGTACTTTGGAACCATGTATAATTTCACTGTACTTTATTTTTATTGTGTAGTGCTAGAAATGTTCTCTGTCTGTTACTGCAGTATGTACGCATTGTGTCATTCCAGTGTGTTTCATATTGATCAGGAAGAACTTTCTAGTCATGAGACCTGATTAGGATAAGAATACCAGTAATCTGAAGTTCAGGGTACAATGACTTTTGAACAACATTTTATGTCACTCATTGTGGGCTAACGGCAACAGTCCTCCACGTTAAAACACGCCATGTGAAACAGAGGTTCTTGCCAAATATGAAGTTACTGGTAGATTGGTAAGTTTGTAGTCAATTTATGTGCAGCAACGTCAAGTGATAGAAATCTGAGCTTAGAACTTATGTGACCTAATTTTTTATAATGTTATTTTCTCCACTCTAGAAATAATGGTTGTATCTCCGTGGCTTTTGCCACATGTTGTGATAAGTTTCACCACCTGACGTTAAGGTTGGCAATGATGTAGGAGAGGCTTAATGAACAGCATACCCTGACAATGGAGAACTCTGTTATCTGTAGGCAGTATTAAAATCATTAGTCATGTTCATCTCTTTCTTGCAAATTAGGTGTATTAACGCCTGTCTGTTCCTTGACCCTCTAAAGAATAAAACTTATTTGAATGATACAAAAAATATTCCTTTGTCCAAGAAAACACACTAAAACACCATTACACCTTAAATATTTTAATGGTGATTAGAGAAATGTTTTGCTGTTTGTTTCTTGTGTGTGGTCCGATTTGTAAATTCTCTGTATAGATTGTATATGTAATGTGTTGTATTTTTAAGGTTTCAGTATTGAAAGTTAGTGCTGTACGACTAAATTTGAGTGTTATATTTCAGCCTCAAGATACTATTCCGTGTTTTATTGCTTGTTCAACTTGTAAATCGTAAGTTTTAAAAGGGCATGTTATTCTCAAAAGTTTTGCTGATCTAGTTTTGCTATAATATTGTTAGGTCTGGTTAATTCGGTGATGAACCTTTGGGTTCCGTAAGCCATCTAGTTAGTTAGTTGTTATTAGATCTGATTTTACATTAGTGATTCCTACATTTCTTTATTCACTTACAACCAAAATATCCTTTGTGATGTATGTAAGATGTATATATATGAATGAAAAATGTACAAATGTGATATTAACAGATTTGAGTGCTTCATTTTGGAATTTCTTCACTCATAGTCCCTCCTTCGGTATACAAGGTCCCCAACATCAAGGCTCTTCAGGTTGTGGGCCAAACAGTATCTTGGATTTCATCATAGGTTCAGCCTTCTTAGTGATTGTAAGGCCATACCTTTTCTTATAATCCTGAAAAGTATCAACATTACCTTACACAGTATGTCTGATTTGGTGATAGACATGTTACCCACTGATGCACTATTTTCTTCCTCAGCATTTAGATTGATAGCTTACCTGTACGGTATTCAGTATTGGATACAGGTAACGCCCTTTCTTTGTAGAATCCTCTATAATTTCATCAATATACTTGAGGAATGCCTTGTCTTCATCATACATATTGAGTGTCTCTCTGAGAGATTTCCCTTCTTCTTCTTCAGAGGCTTTCTGTTTTGCTGCTTGTCTTTCTTTCTATAACATCAGAACAATGTGTTCATTATACACAGAATGAGCATTACTGTCATTCAAAATATAACATAAAGTGATAATTAAATTCACATTTATCTCTAAAGTAATGCTACTGATATAATGGAGATACACTAATGTTTGTCTGCAAATTATGGAACAACAGAACTAAAATTTTTTGTGATTTCCTCATTTCCATTCCTTGTACATGTCTCTCCACTGTTCATTCAGATTCGTTATTGTAACGTAATGGAAGACCCAGGCAAAATGGGAGGTATTAAAATAGATCTTAAAGAAGTAGAATATGAGGGCCTAGGGTAGATTCAGCTAACTAAAGATAGGATCCAGTGGTAGACTTTTGTATGCAGAAATTAATCTGCAGGTGCAATAGTCAGTGTTGGACAGAGATGCATATGCCTGGACCAGCCAGAGAATTCCGCTGTGGCAGAGCATTAATTTGAAACAGCATACATCAATTTCAGTAGTACCACCATCCTTGATAAGGCAATATATGTGGATGTATATATGTATAACATGATAAAGGAGGCCCTCAAGATCAGGCTTTGTCCCAGAAACATTAACAGGGATAGAGGCTTTACTCTCAGTCAGTCCTTGTACTCGGTGAGTAACATGCTGAAGAGATACATATAAAAACACAAACTTACAATCTGTTTTCCATAACTCTTTCGGGTTTCTTCAATGTCTTTAATATTCTTCTCATGTCTCTGTTTGTTGAATTCATGGTTGGCTTCATTCTCCTTCAATCTTTGCATTATTTCCCATTTCTTTAATTCTTGCATGTCTTTCTTAGACTGTTCCTCCCTTGCCAAGAATTCTTTATAAGCCTTTATCCTCTTCTGTTTTAGACATTGCTCATATGCTGATTTCTTCAATTTATTCTTCTCTGCTCTTATTTTCAAAATAATGTATGTTAGTGATATCAGAAATATTATTTGTTATATTATGATATTTGCAAATAAATATCTGCAACAATTTTTAAGTAACAATGGAACCAGTAAAATAAATCACAATTTTTGTACATATACATGAAAAGGAAAGTTATAGATTGTATTTTCCAATTATTTTAACTTTGAATAGGTCACATACAATCAAAATGTATTTCATTTTCTCAAATTAACTGAACTGATTTCAATATAGGAAGGACATGTCAGTTGAGATTATGCTACTGTGTACAGTTTTAACAGATATTTATATTTTGTAGCTTTTAATTAACATGGTGTCTTACATAGCCTCCTTTTCTGCAGTTGCTTTTTTTCTTAATGCATTTTCTTCATCTCCCTTTCTTTGTTTAAGCTGTGCCAAGTAATCTCTGATTTTTTCTTTCTTGTTTAATGATTCATTTAATATCTGCAGAAAAGATGTAACAGCAGTTGCAGTGATTATAAATAAAGATGTAAATGACCAATATTCCAAAAATAAGCTTCCAATATTTAAGTAAATACATGAAGAACTACTGTTACATTTAAAATTGCTTACTTCCTGTTCTTTCTCCTTCCGCATTTGTTCAACCTTTTGTTTTGATCTTCTGTATATTTCGGTAAGCTTTTTCTCTATCTCTTCTGTGTGTTTCTCAGCTTCTTTGAATTCTTTCTGTTTTTCCAAAAAATCCTCGATCTCTTGCCTGAAAATTTCCTTTTTCTTAGCAATCTGAAAGCATAAAATGTGTTTAAACAAAACATTTCACATATTTTTAAAGGTTTTAAATTAGGATATTGTATGTAATTAATCTAACTGTACTTCTATTCCTTAGATTCTAATACATTTCTAAAGAGGCTGACTATTGTTTAATGTTCTGCATTTGGCTTCACCCAATTAAATTTCAGTTGAATGCTGTAATTTACTACTTTGATTTAAATATAATTGCATATTTTTCTCACCTTATTTTCCTTACATTTTTCTTCCATTTCAATTTCTTTTCTTATATTTATCAAATCTTCACTTTCCCGTTGTTTTTCCTTCTCTTCAGAGAGCATCTTATCGGCTTTTTCTTTAATTCTACAGAAAAGACATTACCAAATCATTATTTGTCTTTCTACTTATTGTGACAATTTAAGATGATGAATGGTTAGATAAACCAAGAAACAGCCTATTGATGAATTTGTAAGCAGTACTCTGGACGTGCAACTTAACTTTAGATCAAAACTGTGTATTTTATGAGCCTTGTTTCTGTCTTACTGTGCTAGCAAGTCTTCTTTGTTCTTATTCATCTTTTCAGTCCTCCTCTTCTTTTCTAGTTGTGTCTCTTTCTTATAATCTTCTGCATTTTTTCTACACTTATCTGCATATTCTTGTTCTTTCTTTTCTTCTAGTGCCTTCAGTTTCTTATCAAATTTAATCTGTGCATCTCGTGTTCTCAAGACCTGGAATTCATTATTTTTGTATTCATTATGTGCAAGGGTGATTATATCAAACAAACATTGGAGTGATTAATAAGTTGTTTTCTCTAAACTTTAAAAATTAAGAATTTTTCAGACAATTTCACTATCTACTAAAATCATGTGGCAAACCTACTACACTCTTGTCTTCTTGTACATTAAGTATATACCTCAGAGAATCTTAAACTGTGGTTCAGCATCTTAAAGTTGTCCTTGTTGTAATTCAGGGCTTGTTGACACTTCTGAAGATACTTCCTTTTCTCCGTTTCTTGCTCCTTTCTGAATGTTTTCTGGACATCACTTCCTTTATTCTTAATAGCCTCAAGTCTTGCTTTATTAGCAGCAATCCTTTGTTCTTTCTTTTTCTGAAGAAGGAATTGTTTACATATTTACATTTTACTCCCTGTCTTTACCACAATAACCAGGTGATTCAAAAGCAAAGTGACATAATAGTTTCTTTTCTCAAAGAACATCAGTGATTGAAATTATGGCATAATTAAATGACTCATCATGTAGCATAACTGAGAAATCTACTTTATGAAGTTGAGGCTGTATGATCTTTAATTGTATTTTTAAAAAAAGATATTTTTGAGTTTCACGTTCCCAACATCCAACTGACAGTTTGATATGATTTGCATATGCTGCATTAGCTTAGACATAGTACTCTTTCTTATTGGAAACTAACCACCTATAAAAGATAAGAAAATAAATAACTTCTGTAAAAAATTGGAGTTAGCACTTTATAAGGAGTAGTTATTATGATCTTATGTCCTCTCCTTATGGAAGTTATAATGCCACTCTTCAATGTACCCTTATTGAACCATGTGTTTTCTTACCTGTAATGTATTTTCCCAGTCTTTTATCATAAATCTTGAATATTTTTTTAAATTTTCATGCAGTCTGTGCTGTTGTTCTGCATACTCTGCTTCCTTGTTGAGAAAGTGTTTGTGTCCTCTAATCCTGTACCATTCTGATTTCTCTAACACAAGGGCTTCCTTCTGTTCCCATTCTCCAGTGCTGTAATCTTTTGCTGGGATGTTAATAGATATATAATACATTGTTCTAACACGTTAAGAATTGCAGAATTAAATTTGTATCTGTATCTCTACTTTTCCATTAATTGCTTTGTAATTTCATTACAGAAATCATTGGATGTAAGTAAACAAATGGTGATCAAGGTTACTGTTGCCTGGCAACAAGGTAACACCAACTCAGATAAATAAGAAATCTTATGTCACTGTCAAAGAAAGTGGATTATCGTTAATGTAAATCATTTTAAGATTTGTGCCCGAAATAGCCTGATCTCCTTTTCTGTCAGCAGTCTTCTGTCTCACTTTTGGTTGCTGTATGCAATGTGATATTCAAATCTTGCATACTAAGTATATATTGAATCACATCAACTTTAATCATCGTTTCAATAAAGTTTACCTCAGTTATAAAAATAAATTACTATTGAAAAACCTAACCTGCTCTCTGTTGAGCCGAATGAGACGTATTCTTTTGTATGATGAGTAATTTCTGAGAAAATAAAAAAAATTCTATTTAAGCTTTATGTGATGTAGATGCCTGATATGAAGAAAAAAATAAAAATGTGTTTGTTCATCACAACTTCTTATGTAAGTTCTCACTGTCATTGAAAATGAAACAGTAGTTTTGGTCATGAAACATGGGATGAACAGATGAACATGATTTTCTCATTATGTGTACATGTTAGGTAAAACACACCATTGCTGATTGCATGTTTTTATCAGTGACTTTTGTAGGTGAGATTTCATGTTTTGGCCATGATGAATATGAATAACTTGTCTTCAGGGACAATGTACTGTGTAATTTGGTAGAAATTGACTGACAATCACAGGTACTTACAGTCTCCATCACCATCGCCCTGATGATGGAGGCAGCAATCACCTCAGAAACATCGGGAAATTTTATGTGTACCTCGTACTAATAGTAGTTACAGTATTAGTCAGCAGATGGCAGAGTAAGTACGTCTACTAATGCAATCTCCTGGCAGATTTAGCAGTACAACACTTTATAAATGGCGATATCAACTATGTTAAATAGTTAACATTGCGAGGGGGGGGGGGATTCGAGTAAGACAGGCCTTATTGCACTACAGCCAATAGCTGCTGCCAGTACTTTGATTAAGAAGACCAATATCGAAAATAAGTCTCGACCGGCTTAATTCATGACATCTCGTAGAGGGTTCAGAAGAACAATCGATAAGATAAAATTCAGGTTACGAAACGTGATAAAATGTCAAATACAATTTTTTCTTTTAATAGCTGACTGCCTCGAAGAGACATTTCGAACGTCTGCGCCAGCTGCACAGAGATGGGTTAATGTACACTCATGGCACTTGGCACAAATTCGAGTCCTGTCTGTATTTATATGGCGCCAAGAAGTGCATGCATCTCTTCAGGAGTGTCTAGAAAAAAGAGACATTTTCGTTGTCAGGTGCCAAACTTACATAGAGACGTAGTGCCAACGATCCTCGTTGAAAAGTTAATGAGATATCTGCTGCTGGACAGTTTTAAACAATTAAATTCGTGGGTTGAATCTGATTGTTTCGAGAGTGATACAAATGATACTAATTTTGTTTGTGAGTCGTTATTTAATAATTGTAATAACCTGTGTCTGCCAAAATCTGTTAGTATTATCGGTTCGCCACCCCCGAATTAAAGACTTTCTCAGTCGATTCCCACATGTCATCTAATGCTACGCTTTATATGCGACATTGGCATCATCTCAAGCAACCGGGGGAGGATGAAGGGCGGCGGATGTGGTTCTCCAGCACTTGTAATAACATCCGGAGATATAAATTCATGTGGCGAGGGAAATAAATGCATTAGTGGATTGATCTGTTAGAGTGGTCGTAGGTCTGTTAAGAGTTGTTAACGTTCTATTGGTTCTTTTTGCTTGTGTCTATTTCGGTTTGTTACGATAGATGTAGTAGTCTACATTAATGAAAAGCGCGTATGTATTTCTCCATGTCAAACCGTCTGTACTACACACTCTAATGCTATCCTGCAAATTGCAGAAATTAAGAGACTGCTTTAAGGCTGGGAATCTAAATCAAACAGCAAAGAGGCTTTCAGACAAAGCACCGCGAAGAGCGTATCTGTAAGGCTGAAGAAGGCAAATATGTAGTAGTGTCTTATGTAACTTAATTCAAATATTTCCAAAGTCGTCATGTTAGTAATTAGTAAATATGTTCCATAAGTTGATATAATTGCGTCATATTGTGAATTAAAATTTAATTATTCGTGGGTTTTTTTCCGTCTAATCACAATTGTATATAAATAAAATTATACATAAGATATTAAAATATCATTTACATATTTGGTACAACTTTTTACTATATGTTTCGGTTACATTGAACCATCTTCAGGTGTAAAGTTAAAAGTTAAAATTATAATCTTATAAACTAAAACTTAATTACTGTTGTTGTGTAACTTCTGATGATGTTTACTTCCAAATTCATTGGATTCCAATGGATTATAATTTTAACTTTTAACTTTACACCTGAAGATGGTTCAATGTAACCGAAAGATGTAGTAAAAAGTTGTACCAAATATGTAAATGATATTTTAATATCTTATGTATAATTTTATTTATATACAATTGTGATTAGACGGGAAAAAACACGAATAATTAAATATGTTCCAGTCGTCCATTTTTCAAAATTTTAGGCTATTTGTCTATTAAAGCGGGGCATCATTAATTGTGCAGACATAAAATAAACTATTCTTGCCACCTTCGTGCCTTTACTTATAAAAGAAAACTGTGTGCATATGGCACACAGTTTATGGAATTTATTCTTCCTCCAAATTTTACGTTGGTTATGTCATTAACGTTTTTAAACATTATATGTTCACTGACAGATAAAAAAAACGACTGAACTAGGAATAACCAACAACGGTGTGATTTATTAAAGAGCAGACGCGTTAGAATAATAGGTTTTTCATAAAAACGTATTTTATTTTTAGGTCCCTTATATGATGTATTGAGTTGTAACTATTTAGCTTTGGCATTCATGCGGTCACCGCTTTGGTATGGTTGTGGATATGGTTTGATAAACTATGGCGTGGAGAACCTCCAGTGGTTGGCCTTCCTACATATTTTCATTACAAGCGGGAATATCATTAAAAATTATTTGATAGGACATAGCCCACAAGAGGTCTTTTCAAACTAGAGCGCTGAAAGCTATTCCTGAACTTCAGCATCACATCCTGAAGGTTATTCAGCAGTGGATTTGTTTTGAAAATTTATAAGCGATTCTTAGAACATTTATTGCAATAAATAAACTGTTAGCGGTATTAATACAGGTTTAGTTCTTTTCTTTTTTTAAAGTTGCCATTTTCGTGTTACGCTGTTTGTTTCTAGTACATAATTGTCACGATAGATGGCGTTCGTAACAACATGGCGCGAATACATCCATCTGTGTTATTAGTACAAAAAACATGAATAAAACAGAAACAACAGGAAGCTCGTTTCTTCATTATATGCATGTCAGAAGAACCATTAAGTACTAATCTGCTGGTAAGTATTGATGTGAAAAGATATGTGACATTAATTTTACACGTGAGATAGTCCCGGTGTAAAGTTGGTTACGTGCAGGCCGGCAAAGAAAGGGGAGGTCGCAATTCCGAATACAGGTTAATACCAGTAAACATCTCATTGGGTGCATCAACATCAGTGATTAAAGTATCGGTCTGTGCCGGTTAAAAACTCCATCTTTGTGTGGCTCGATCTCTTATTACTTCTTACGTCATGTGTCAAAGTCGTACTCACGAGAGCTGTGATGCGTCACGTATGACCTATGGCTAATTTTACACAGCAACTTGCATCAGAAAGGATGTGTTCAAGCTTATGGGTGTGTCAAAGATCAAAGTCAAGATGCATTAATTCAACGTCATTCGTTTATTTTGGGTGTAGTTGTTAAATTTTAATGCAAATCGGATTGTAATGATGTAAGTGATGGCTTGCAGCTGGGAAGTCATGTGGACATGATATGATTCGTAGATGAGGCAGGTTTCTGTTCAGAGGATTGTCTGTTGTAATCAGCGGTGACTGTTCAAGAGCGTGACACCCATAAATTTCATACGTATGAGTAGCTTCTCAGCATATATATTATTTTATAAACACGGCTTTCCTGGACCAGAGTAGGGTGGTCCTATCACATCCCTAACCCGATGGCAGTTTGGCATTTCGTTACAATAGTTCAGCGACGAAGGTCAGTAGTTCTAAACTCGTCTGTGAACAGTACAGGACAGGGCTATTAAGCAGACCAGTCTTTGCATAACCTAAAAGAAATTGCTGTGTGTTTATTCCAAGCTCGGGTTCACTGCCTACTCTCCTGGATAGTGTCGTCTTGGTGGCCAAAATAAAGAGATTGTCGTCTGAGAAAGCTGGCGTGGGCATTGTCCTATTTATCACGACCCTTCTTCACGCTGTGTGTAATTTGTCAAGATCGCAGTTGGTGTCTATGTCCGAGAGACGGCGCAGGTGGGGGTCCGTCATACTTCTCGGCGAATCCACTGGCTTTCTCCAGGCCTTTGTAACACGCGTACCTCACCTGAGCATCACTTCTGAACGGTTTTCCGTACGTTAAATAAACCTATGCATTAAATTATTCATTTCGGAAATGTTTTTGTGCCGCGAGATTTCTGAATCACAAAGTATTAAGAAACATAACATAAGTCATTCTTTCTGCTGACTGCGGTTTTTCGTGGTTTCTCTCAGTCCCTCCAGACAAATTCTGGGATATAACCTTAAATTAGGCCACGACCGCTTCCTTCCACATCCTTTCAAGTTCATTTTTCTCTATATTCCCCTCGAAGCTATATAGTCTGAGCTACTGAAAAAGCGTTAATAGGCTACAAATAAATAAATGAATAAATAAATAAATAAACTTACATGCTGATTGGTGGAATAGTTTCTAGATATGAGGGAATATCACGCATTTGAAAGCAAAGTCCTAAGTAAACTGTTGGAACCTAAGACAAATGAACAAACGACTACATTTTAAAACGTAGTACTCGGTTTTTTGTGTAGCAGTAAACGATTTTGAGATCCTTCAGGTCGGAGAAGTGCAAATTTAAGAAGAAAGAAATACTTTTGCCTATTTAAATTTTTCGTAGTGTACAAAACGTGAAAATCAACTCTCTTTCCATACCGATGGACGAGTACTTATTGTTAAAATAAAAGTACGGTAGAACTTTTTCTTGGATAGGTCACGTGGGGGAGGGGGGCGATCCGAGGGCTAACGCATCGATAAATATGCAACGGCCTCATTTCTCATGAACCGTCTAGCGTTGAGGATAGTAAAATAGTGCATTAATTATTTGACTTCCAATTCCTGACCACTTCACGCGGAAATGAGATCTCTACTAATACGTGTCAATTACATTTTGTTTTAAAAGCTACTTTCGTCGCTAGACATCATCATAACACTGTTGCCAACAAAGTAACCGAAAAGTCACTAGGCAGTAAAACGTGGGTTTTTTCGTAAAGAAAATAAAGAGAAGCGTGCTTTTGATCTGTTAACAGTTGGCTCGTCATACCATGTGTGACAATATCTAAAATTAAAAGAGGGAATTTAATTAATTTTACTTTTGAATTCATTCCAAATTATTTTATATTTAATCACTTTATTTATTTCGGGTATCATTTGGTCCTTTATTTTTATTATTATATTATTTATTACTTCTTGTTATTTGTATCGTTTAACCAAGGAAATGCAGCTTGATAAAAAAAAAAGGACTCGCTGACTTTCTGTGGAAAACAGACAGCTGGATTTACCTTTGCCAAGATCGCAGTGACATAAATAGCATCTTAAACGGACGTTGAACTCAAATTCAAAAAAAGACGCGTGAAAGGAATGACAAACGTGGAATTCAGTTGAAAATTATTTGGAAATGGTTGGTTTTTAGTATCGCACTTAGGGCCCTGATGTTATTTAACACGTGATTCAAGCAGATGCAAGGGTACGCAGAAATTTGGAGTGGAATTTAGTTTTGCGTGGACTGAAATAAGAAGACGATCGCGTGAACACGCGGCGTGTACATTTGTGCATTGTGCCGTCTGACAGAGCTTCGTATGCTAAGAGAATTCATCCCTGAAGGAACAAGTACCATCTTTCAAGCATCTCAGCATCCTCCTTCTGGAACACACAGTGGCTTCAAGCGAGGGAAGTTTTTCAAAAGTGAAAATGATTAAGAACTACTTACAACTGTGTCTTGAGAGATGTCCTCTGTTCGTTGAGAAAGAAGTGGCGTCAATCTCGGATTGCAGCAAGGAAGACGTCGAGGAATCAAGTCGCCGATGGGTAAGTGTTATTTTAAATTATTTTAACTGAACAGTGATACGTATCTACTGCGTCGAGACCACTATTTGCACTGTTTTTTTTTAAATTTCTACATTTTAATTTGTTACTTTTTGGAAAAAAAATGCTTTGAAACAAAAGACTGGTCGCTGATCTAGGGCCTACTATATTGTGTAGGCCATTTGTTGTTCTGTGCAATTAAGCCAAACAATCATTAAGGAAAACTAAGTGAAGATTTTAATTTTTATATGCTGGTTAGTTGGCCTTTGAGTACAATTTCGTTTTTTGACGTAAATACGTCTATAAGGAAGGGTCATTCGGCAAAAAAGTGTTACGAAAAAGTGTAACTGCATTGTTATGTTACTTGGGAAACGTCATCTGTTTACTCGGCATTGTTGTTACCTATAAAACTTTTCATTACATTACATTACAATTCAGCTACCACAAACCCATCTTAATCGTAACTAATTCAAGTTAAATAAGCAAAGTCTTAATCAAACTTTACTCAATTTTAAAGCATGTATGAAGGAAATATTTAGAATAAAGCCAATATATAAACTTCCTTTCCGTATAGACGTATTTACGTCAAATTCTCCGGAACCGTGGTTCCACTGACAACTTTTCTGTACTACTTTAGATTTCCCCCTCGTTCTTGACGGTCATTTGTCTAGTCCGCATCACGAGTATAATTGCTAGGCGCATTTACTCCGGAATCTGCACCCGTCCAGCGACGGTAATGCCCAGGCAAAGACATTTTAATTTTATTAATAAAAATATTATTCCCATTCTCATGTCGTCTGGAAACATGTGGTGTTGGATGGCCGAGGTTAGTTGGTGTTTCTGTGCAGAATATTTTGTTGGGATGTGCAGTGAGTGTACCGGGAGACGCTTACGACAAGCTAGCTCTCCACGGGCGGAGATGGCCACCCCGCTGGGTCATCTCTTGCATTCCGTTCGCGAGATATTAATAGCTGTGGCAATGTGACACCCGTCCCTCATTTCCATACAACTGAGAGACCAAATGTAAGATTATTGCTCTCGGTGTGTCGATATTGCAGCGCTCTGTAGTGTCTCATTTACAAGCCAAAGCGTCTTCTAGTTTAGCCGTGTCTGCCCGTCTGCAAGGAACCGTCAATAATATCCCGGCACAAAATGTTGATTTTATATAAAAGGGACTTTGGCATGTGTTCTCAGCCTTTTTAAACCTTTTGCCGTATTCAGCTCATTCTTATCAACTCGCGGGTCGCCCGGCCATACATGACGGTAGTTTATTGGAACTTCAGGGTAATTTATTACAAGCGATACTAATTTACAGCTATAAATGGGTTCACATATCGAATAATTCCGTGTTTATAATTTTTTTGAGTTGTTATTCTTATTTTTTATTTACTTGACATCAAATAGGCTTATTTAATTCATTCGGTAACTTAACTTTATTTAAGAAAATGTACGCGAGCCACACACACGCACACATCAGCGAACTGCGGGTTGAGAACCCTTGGCTTCAATCACAAAATATTTCTTTTAAGACTAAGTTTTAATTATTCGTGTTTTTCCCGTCTAATCACAATTGTATATAAATAAAATTTATACATAAGATATTAAAATATCATTTACATATTTGGTACATGATATTTTAATATCTTATGTATAAATTTTATTTATATACAATTGTGATTAGACGGGAAAAACACGAATAATTAAATTTTAATTCACAATATGACGCAATTATATCAACTTAAGACTAAGTTTTGTCAAAAATACTCTTATTTATATGTAGTCTCAGGCATTTCAGCTTTGGTTTCGAAATCAATCCGCCACGCGGCAATAACTGGTCGGACTAGCTCATCCTCAGTCGACTCTGTCAACAAGGAAAACGACGTTTCGTCAGTGGGTTTCGAACACGTGTTTCCTGTAAGTCGGTGTCGTAACTGTTCTCGTCTTTTTCTCCGGGCTTGCGTAAGAGTCCAGTGTCTAAAATTCGACTTTTGTGTCATCTTGAATTCATATCGTAATCAATATCGACTCACTAACTTCGGCTATTGCCATCGTTAGATCCACGGAGAAGGGGCTGCTACTTTAAAGGAAATAAATGAACATCGTGACCGCCAACCATCTTAACAGCGGGACTACAATCGAACGTAGGTCTTAAGAGAATCAAGAAATGGATTTCAGTGTGTACATTACACATGCCTTGTGGTTGTTTTGGGGTTAGCAATTTAGATGTTACGATGCTGTGGTCATTGTGCTGTGGCAGTCAGCTGCGTCATGTTATAAATCATCATCATCCATCTTTATACAAACGGAGTGCAACATAAGGGATAACTGCTATACAGTCTGTCCTTACAGCAACTGAACCACGTAAGTTAGCGAAGTTGTTTCTAATTATGGCGCTGGCCTTGTAATCCTGGGGTCTCGGGTTCGATTCCCGGCGGTGCCCGAATTTATAATTTGTGTTGGACAAGGCCGTGGTCTAGGCAACACGGAGTTTTCCTCCGTGGCATCCCAACAATTACTCCATTCACACACAGAAGAAGGCAATGGCAAACCACTTCTGGATCATCTGCCAAGAACGTATATGAACAGGTCCCAGTCCGAGAAAAGGATGGAAGGGTCCTGTTCATATGGACCTGTCGGCAGACAGAACACTAAATAAATAATAGCAGAAAAGCATCGTATGGGACTCTGAGGTTTTCACAGAGGCGAAAATTTAGACTGCAGTCTATTAGTCTTCTACGTGGTTACCAATATTTTGGGGACACCAGAAGACCATAATCTAAAATGAAAATAAGATAACAACATGTTTTTGCAGTTAATTTTAATGATTAAATTCTAGCTCCATCTTTAGGGCCGAAGTTCCACTGAAACGCTGGTGTACAACTCAAAAGATCAACTTCGAAATCCCAAATATGAAATGTCACGCAATTCCATTTAGTAGTTCTCGAGTTATTACAAGCAGGCGGGCAGGCATGGCGAGGTTGATAAACGCATTTATGGAACTTTGAGTTTTCAACGCACCGATAAAATCTATTTTACGTTAGTAGTTTTACAAATCGTAATATTTAATTACACCCGCATGAGTAGAAGGGGTTTTAAGACCACATTCTGCCTCCTATATATTATTATTATTATTATTTAGTGTTCTGTCTGACGACAGGTCCATATGAACAGGATCCTTCCATCCTTTTCTCGGACTGGGACCTGTTCATATACGTTCTTGGCAGATGATCCAGAAGTGGTTTGCCATTGCCTTCTTCTGTGTGTGAATGGAGTAATTGTTGGGATGCCACGGAGAAACCGGGGAAGAAGCCCCCGGACGAAAACTCCGTGTTGCCTAGACCACGGCCTTGCCCAACACAAGTTATAAATTCGGGCACCGCCGGGAATCGAACCCGAGACCCCAGGATTACAAGGCCAGCGTTCTAACCGCTAGACCACCGTGGCGTCTCTCCTATATATACGTCGCATTATCTAGTCCAAGGCGAAGTAAAATTTAATAGGAACACAAACCATAATCATTAGTTTCATTATTCATAAATTTTTAAACCGAATTGTAGCAGTTGCTACGGTTACGTAATTTCAGCTGCAGAAAGCAATCCAGAACGTGGATCTGAGAGGAGGGTGTTTAGCTGAGGATAGAATGAGGAGGATTCCCCACCCCTTTGGTCTTTCCAGTCCCTGGCTCTGTTCACTAATACGCCATCGTACCAGTAATAGGATATTGGTGCTGGATGTGACAGGAATTTTGTGGCTCATAGTCCACTTCTGACTTGTCAGAAAAGTGAAGTGTTTATTAGATAACGCACCGTTTGGAGTTCTGCTTATGTTGTCCTGAAATTGACAGGACCAAGTGCGGGCTCTGCGATATTTTCAGCGAGTCTGACAGGAAAAATTCAAGTGGAGGCTACAAAAGATTATGACAATATTGTCTGTGTTCCACCGCTGGATATTCTATAAAAATACGAGCAATAAAATTGGAAGTGAAGAGTGTCTGGTGATGACACTGAGGGGAGCCATGAGAGTTAATCTCGTTTCATTATACCTGGGAACCAAAATCCGGCAGTCTTGATTCTGAAGTGTTAATTACTCGGATATAATCAAGCAAACTTTTTTTAAAAAGCACTTCTTCCGAACGGTGAATTTGAAATGGTGGAAATCGTCGTCAATTTAAACTTTAAATTTTAAAGGCAGGTGTATTTTCTCGGAATTCACAAAAATGGCTCATGACGATCAGAAGCATCTGTCAGGATCACCAGTGCCTCGGTCGAGATTAAAAATTGTAGTTTGCCGCGTTACCACTCCGTGCAAAGTGTTTCAATTGGCTCATATTAAGTCAGTAACATTCCAGATTCCGTGCATTTGCGAAGAAGAGAAAGATTTGAGGTTTCACAGCGGTGAGTATGAAGATTTCAGTCTTCTGGGTTGTTGCGCTGTGTAGTCTGGTCGATGTTAACCAACGTTTCAGAGGTCATACTGCCCCCGTCATCAGGGCGACTCAACCCAGAAGTCAGAAATATTCAAGAGAAAGACCCTTGAGAATTATATTATACGAGTCACTTGCGACAGATTTTGCATTAGTTGCAATCGGAATGTAGCTGTGTCCTGTCTCGGCAAGTTGACCTTTATGTTCACTCAGGATTTTCAACAGTCACGTATATTTTGTAATCGTATATCTACAAAGAACGCTTAATTTGGAGGTCAGATGTATAAGTGTGCATGTTTTATATGCGAAACTAATCGACGAATTTCGACTAAATTTGGTATTGGATGTCTGCTGTGGAAGTTGTCGAGGGAATCTGATGTTGGTTCACACCAGTACAGTGTGGTTCCTGCTTTACTAATACTGAAATGTAACATTTATTTAAACGAGTTAGGTTTTATTCTCTTAACGTAACACTTTCAGCGTTCACCGGAAATTTACCTTTGTGAATGACAGGGGAATTTTCGATGCGTAAACTGTATAAAATTATTGTTCACCGACGTTTAGCGGCTGTATTCTATAACAAAGATTTGTGCAGCAGTTAGCAGACAGATTAGAAGTAAATGCCAGTTCTGACTATCACATTTAGGAACAACAAACACGGTAATGTCGCCTGACAAACTTCTGTCAGTGCGCTATGATTTTGAGATATCCAGTAATAAAGACTTCATCAAAATCGGCAGCTGGCAAAAGGAAACACAAAAAAACACCGTCGGTCGGAGGTACACAAAAGTGTCTAGGGGGCCCGAATATTGCACCCTTGTGTAAATACAGCATGTGGGTGACAAAGCGTAACTGAGTGCATTAAGAGCACAATGGGACGCAATTTTTCAGGGCCCAGCCGCGTTACAAGGATCAGTGAGACAAAAAACTCCTATTTGTCAGGGGCCTGCATCACGAATTCTTTTCTATTTTGAAATAAACCACCCCCTCCCCTAGCTAAGGAGGCCACTAAGCTGGAAACGAGAATTTCCGAGAGGGTACATACAGATTCTGTTCACAATTGATTGAGAACCTCTGACAAAATTTTCAGACCCAAAAGTAGTGGGTTGACAGATACAGTCACATTCCTAGGCGCTGTGACGTGTTTTAGGGCACCGTACCGAAACGTCAGGCATTGTAGATGCTAAAGAAATGTATATTTTTCCTATGTGTCCCGTAAAATATCTGTTTCGGGTAGGCTTGTGATTTGTAAGGGCTCGTCGTTCTGTTGATGGAGGCAGCAAACGCCTCCGAAACGTTGATCAACGTACCAGGCAACGCGGAGCGACATCCCAATAACAGGCTTGTTTCAAAACTCTGGTACAATTTAATTTTTTGCGAAGACATTATAACCTGATTTGAGCGATAAATTTAACTTCTGTGTTTGGGTAGTGCGCACAGTAACTTTTGGAAATTCCTGTTATAGCTCAGCTCATATGTCCCCCGTATTTAAAATCGGTCAACGCTTTTTATTTACTTTACACAGCTAAGCCTTTACGCAGTTTCCTCTGTCTCTTCAGGTCTAAAACAAAAGGAAGCAAGGATTTACAGGAATTTAAATTTTCAAGTGGAATAGATTACAAAGAAACAGCCATTGTCTTAGACAATCATATTTGTTGATCCTGTGTCATTACTCAGCCATTACACAGCTTACGTCGTTTTACTTCATTATGTAACTAAACACAATTATTTATTTTAATCCGTCTTATCACAATATTTAAAATATTTAAAATTTCTTATAATTAAGATAATAAAATATCATTGATGTTCCATATCGATTGATCGATTTACATTTCGGAACATTTACACAACATGTTTCGGTTTTTATAAAACCATCATCAGGTGTAAAATATATCTAAGAACTTAAAACTCAATTATGATTTCTGTAGTATTTTGGTGATGTTTCATTACGTTTGTTTTTCCATAATATACCAAAATACTACAGAAATCATAATTGAGTTTTAAGTTCTTAGATATATTTTACACCTGATGATGGTTTTATAAAAACCGAAACATGTTGTGTAAATGTTCCGAAATGTAAATCGATCAATCGATATGGAACATCAATGATATTTTATTATCTTAATTATAAGAAATTTTAAATATTTTAAATATTGTGATAAGACGGATTAAAATAAATAATTGTTATAATATTCACAATATGACGCAATTACACTATCTTAACTAAACACAGTTTAAACACCCCTCTTCAACAAACTGTCAACATTTTAGTGAAAGGACAATTATATTTTTGTTAGCAACTTATGCCTTTAGTCTTTATTAACGAGGTATTAAGATGTTGAATAACAAAGAGAACGAATGAGGACAACGAACGTTTTGTTTGAGAAATACAACGTAAGTTGGTTCAAGGTACTTCTAATTCACTAATGCCTGAGGAAGAAAAAGTCGTTACACTTAAAGATTCTTTATTGTGTCTTAAGTGTTACTTATTTTACGACTCAATCCTACGTTAAAAAACCAAAGTACGTCAATCTTCTTGAAGAATGTCCCAACATAAGAACGTTGTTTGTATTCAGCCAGATGCCAGACGCCGTTCCAGTCGTTCTGAGTTGCCTTCTTATATTCTCATTTTCAAAGGAGCTGCAGCTCAACTGTTTCTCTTAACGTCAATCAAACGCGTTTCGAAGTGCGTTTCTGTTTTCTTATGTTCTGAAGAGCGAAGTAGACCACTGGTTTGACAAGAGATTAACGAAATTGATAAGAACGTTAATAAATCTAATTTTTGTACGTTATTTTTATTAATCGCGTTCTATCCTAAAATGACGAATAACGATAATTTATAATTACTCCCGGCAACAGAAACGATTAAAGCTTGTATTGTATTTACTGAAGTTTCATGAAGTCTGTCTGCATGTTTTTTTTTTTAGTTTCTTAATTATTTCAGCAGCTAAGAGGAATGTTGGAATTGTTTGTAACAACTGTTTTCTTAAGATGGCTGTTTCCTGGGTGAAATTTACGAACGTTTCGGAGGTCCTTGCTACCTCCATCATCAAGGCGATTGATGAAGGCATCAAGGACTTATGAAACTTTTTTTAAACTTCTACCAGACTGCACGTCACTACAACCCAGAAGACAGCCATCTTCGAACTCACCGCCGTGTAAACATCAAATCAGAACGTTTTTCTTCAAGCACTGCAGTAGCAAATGCTTGTTTACACCACTGCACCTGAGTTTGGAATCGGTGTGCATATTTGACCTATTTTCGCATGGAACTTGATGAATAAAACATTAATGTAAATAAATTGGAATAATTACTGTGTGAGACAAACGGGTGTTGCCTGAACTGTCTACGAGACATGTACAGCCAAGCCACCCGTTCGGCACGACGTGCCCATCTGGTGTCGTGCTGCTCGGGCGTCACACACGAATACTTCGTAATTCCACATCCATCTGTGGATATCTAATCTCTCCACGAATTACTAACTTGCTATATAATTGGTTTAAACATTTGAATAACTTCTTTGTTTCTTAATTCTTTCGTGAATGTCTTAACAAGTTGAGATTCTGGTTGTCAGGGTGACGCGTATAAAGACAGCTATCTTCTTGATAAGTTATTTTCCATTGCTGAAGTTTCTCAAATGATTTTGTAGCTTCTGTTTTACGACATTCCTTCACAGTTGCTAGATAGTTAATTTATTAGCCAGTTGGTTATTGCTGTTTTCGTAAAGGTGAAATTCTCCTTGTACTTAATTGAACATCGCGCAATGAATACGTATTGGGAGTGGAGGTATAGCTCCACTCAGTCTTATCCTCAGATACACTCTTGAGTCTACGGTGATTTTGTTGCGTAAACAATGAGGAGGAGGATATGTACCGCTTATCTTGATAATAATTTAGAAAACCTGTACAATGGAGAAAGCCAGGAATCTAATCGGACCAAGAAGATGACGGCAACTCATTTACATTATACCACTCCCGAGTCATGTCTTGAATCAAATGACTTTCCACGACAGTAGATCAAGACGCTCATTATTCAAAGACCTGTGAAATCGAGTCGATCAGAACCACAGTGAGTTACTGTATCTGAAATGAAGTACATGGAGTCGTGACATGAGTTTACATGTCAAAGTCAGGATACGGAATCGTTCATGTCCTTGCACTCTTTCATGAAGTACGTGTGTCTCGATTTATTTATTGATAGATCTCTTATCTTCATACGTGTGAAATGTTGAGCGAAGAATCCATTGAAAGTATTTTTTTTATGTAACGTAACAGTTAGTACGCCACAAGCAGAAACGTACGTTGAAGTCCGAAGAAAAAAATTCTTCAAGAAGTTAATTTAAGAATTACGTTAGAAAAGAAAATGCTTAATGTGCATTGGTTTGAGAGGTTACTTTGGGGATGATCTGGTTTGGAAAATTTTCAACCCAAGAGAGTTATAAAGTTCCGTTAACTGTATTAAATAACAAAGAAACAAACAGAAATATGTTTTATATGCGTGTGTGTCTTTACCTTTCACTCTCAGGGAAGGACTTTGATCGAGAGTGACTGAGAACAGGATGATGGGAAGAATATTTGGACCTAAGAAAGATGAGGTGACAGGACAACGGAGAAAATTACAGACCTATGAGCTTCGTTACTTGTTTTATTCACAAACTGTAATGTACCTTAGGGTTCTACAGGTGTGGGCAGTGAGTGATTAGTAACTTCTAAAGAAAGGGTGTGTTCGGTGTTGTTGAAATTATTTATTTGCAAATTTTATAGCGTTATTTTAAATGTTATGTCGATAATTTGAGAAGTTCCTATGGATGTATTTGGAGTAGAAAGTGTTAGCCTATATCGAGACTTTGCCAGTTTATCGACGCTTTATAACGTATGCTACTGACAAAGCGTTTTAAAATAAATCGATCAATCAATTACACACTCATTATGTTCATTAGGACACCGAACACTACGGCCGAGTGTTTGACACTCCTCCCTAATATTAGGAAGGTCCCGAGTTCGAATCTTGTTTCGCAGACCGGCTTTCCTGACTGAGGAAATTTGTGTATCGGACCTGCGTTGAGAGAGGAACTTAAAATATGCCTCTATCAGTTAAACATGCGTTCCACTTCATTCATAGCTGTCTCGCCATTTGATGTTATTCAGCACACGTAAGATATTTAAAAATGCATAATTATGTAAACTGTAAATCTCTGTGAGACTGCGAGAAAAAGAAGACTTGAATAAAGTGAAATCTACAGTAGTTCATGTAATGTAATGAAATTAATGGAGATGCGCGTGTCTGTTATAATTTAAAAAGCGGTTACCTAGTGATACTTGTTGAGAGCAGTCAAAGTCTTAATTTGGTAAGTGGGCGGGACTTGGAGGTGGTTCCTTTGGGTTACCACTAGCTCCCTTTTTACATCATAATACTAACTTGCTGCCCTCTAATCCTTACGGCACAAGTGAATCTTTTTACCACTGCCAACATGGAGTCAGCCAACCGCAAAGAGCCACAGGCAAGGACCGGATAATTGAAACAGGAGAAAATCGTGGGGCGTGAAGCTGCCGTTACTGCTGACCTCTGACACCCACACCGCCAGCTTCTTTACATTTCAATGTGTTTTATTCCCTGTCTAGGTATCATTTAAGATAAAGAGCCTGTCGTGGGGGAATTAATCAGTTTTCGTGCCAGAATATTCAATAGAATGAATCAGACGGAGTCCGACGTTCTTAAAGGAGGAATGATCGATGGAATCCAGAAGGCTAAAGGATCTATTCAAGAAAGAACATTTTTGAACAGTCAAATTCTTACCGATTACTTAAGGAATATCCTGAGCGAAAACCAATTAAATTTCATCGTCCATAACAACTTGAGGGAATTCATCAATGTGTGTGTTCCTACTCTATGAGCGATCATGTGGAAATGGTCTTCCTCTTACTCGTTTTTCATTCCGAGAGTACGTATAGATTTTTTTCCAATCGATTTTCGTTCATCCGTTCCACTCCAGAATTAATTAGTTCACTAATTTATTGTGTTTCAGTACAATTATAGAATGCAATATGTTCTCTGTAGAATAGGCGTACACATAATGGAAAGTGACAGATGTCTGTTCTGGTGTATGGAAATGGGCATAGCCTCTGTCAATGCATACTAAGTAGGAAACACGTTACAAGAGAAGGGTTTGTGTGTAATAACTTCATGAAACACTAGTTTGGCTTGTACTGGTAATCCACTATTCCTGTTCACAGGAAATTTGTATAAGCAAAAGACGAACAAACCCACATCCCAAATATGCATTTATTTTATACATCTTGTGAAAGCAACGCATATAAATATAATAGATTATATAAAATATCTGTAGTTTTA
>NW_019059715.1:308414-338751 GCF_000696155.1 Zootermopsis nevadensis | reverse complement strand
AAGAAGTGAGACGGAACATGTGCACGACGAAGACGGGAAGTTCTTGGCAAACTAACCGGCCCAAGCGAGTTCTACGAGTTGCTGCTTATGTTCAGTCATCTGCTAGAGCTCAGCATGTGAACACGTGTGAAGTCACCTCTCGCTGCAATGACGTTTTTAGGCGCATCTCTGAATTTCCAGCATTACGTTCTACTGTTTCTGGTGCTGATATGCCTCTGCGTGGCGCCCGGACGTTTTGCCCAAGGTACGTCGAAACATTTTCGTTGTGTGTCAAAAGCAACCAACTGTTGATTGCTGTAAAGAGGTTGGTCTGTGTAAGGTGTTGTCATTTTTGACAGATGTCAATAACATCTGAACGCAGTTTGAGTTTATTGTAATCTTAATATAAAGTCTTTCGTAATGTCATGACAATGACTTGATTAGGAAGGAGTGTACGTGATAGTGAATAGATCTGCCATTTGTTTACGAAAACCACGTGATATTGTTCTGATTGACCGAAGGAAATGTCAGTATGAAAAATATAACATTGACCATAAAAATAGACGTTTTTCAAGAATAGTCGGTGGCTGTCGTAAACCATTCCTCCAGGTACGTCTGCGGAGAAGTAATAGAAATGCCTTTAATAGATTCTGGACTTGTCTAATATTGTGTAACGACAACAGAGAATGGCGTATTCTGTGACGAACAGTTCCAGACAAGAATTTTAGTGATACTGTTCTTTTGGAAATGATGTCACTGGCTGCTGATAGTAGCATGATGTTGGACTGTCGTTTGCTGTGGTCTGGCGCATGTGCTTGTTCGATGGGTGACGACATTTGTGTCATTTGGTATTCCAAACACAGACATCCTGAAAGCGATTCAGATTTGTTCTGTCATGTACATAAAATAAACGAAGTTTTGTTTTATCGGACCAATGAAGTGGTAACAGGCTAGGAGGATGGGGAATTGGTTGCTTGATGGAGATGAATCTCGCGTCTCGGACCTCAGATCCGTTCTGAATGAGATGGACAAAACTGATTTACTTCCGGGAATCGAATTTCTGCCCTGCATCCGATAGAAAGCCACTTTACCGACTGCTAATCCCGGATTCCTAAGTGCTTGATCAACAAGAAAACAGTCATCCATCTGACGTCCGATTTAGACAAATGTTCCAATTTTCTGTAATAAAAATCAATTTTAATTGTATTTTGTTAACGTAGGTTTTTAATAAATTAACATCTCAAGTTGATGTATGTGTTGATTCACTATTTTATTATCAGAACTAGACTATATTTTCAAGTTTTTAAAGAAATCTTGACATTTCAGAAGGGGTGTGAACACGCATATTTCTCTTTTGAATACTTCTTCGTAATATGTCATTTTTTGTGTAATTGCGCATCGTAAGTTTTATTTGTCGTATTAGGCGTTTCAAAACTTTCGTTTAAACATAAAAGAGACGGATATTTGAGGTTCTTATAGCGGTAAAGATGTTGATGGTGGTCTTCTGGGATGGGAACTTTGAGGTAGATGGCAGTGTTCTAGAGGAACACACTTCCTACATCTTCAGGGCTAAATATGGAGGTAGAATATTTTCCGAAGCGGTAATATTTGGCCGTAAGTCCACACGGCGTCATAATATTTAATATGACAGCTACTGTGGATGGAGCCACATCATAACCACCTGACACAGAATCTCAGAATAGTGTGTGGGAGTAGAAATATTAATATCTTTCATAATAGTGTTAAACTAACAAACTCTGGTTGGAGAGTTCTACGGTTAAATACCACCAATAACCAAGTTAGCCATTAAATTCGGCACGATCAGCAGGCATAAACTTACAGTTGGTGTGAAAATCTTGCTAGGTGTTCTCGGACTATCGGCCGCACAGATACGGTTCCTTTTACGCTGCCTAAGAAAGAACTCATCGCGTTTCCTACTCGCTGTGAAAACTGGAAATTTTTAAAGCGATTATGAAAGTGTGACGACTCCTTCCATATTCCTCGTTTAGTTCCAACTCACACTTGAGTGGTAGCTTTGTCTGCTTTGCATTTGTGGCAATTAATGTTTCGAATTCCATACAGTGACGTCACAGTTGTCTCTGATAAGTGCAATGCGTGACCCCGTGTGTCAGCTGAAGAATAGAGCGCACTTCATTCGGGATTTCTTCTTCCTTAAGATTACTCTAAGGCCATTAACACGAATCTTAATTATGGCGTTCTTAACACCGCGACTGACGCTGAAGAGTCATCGTGTCTTCCGCGATGTCGTAGCCTATTTCGTTGCACAGATGTCCGGTGAAGTTGCCCTAACCTTATAGCAAGGTCGGGTGTTGAGGAAAAGGAAAACGCATAGACATATATCAGTGAAAATAGATCAGTGGGTGATGGAGGTTGCTTTCCTCGCCGTACCAGAGTGGAAAACCATGTTCAGGGACAAGTGAGTCTGACAGCATCTGAGATACTTGGTACAGCACAGCACAGCAGTGTCCATGGTTGCCATTAGTGCCATTAGTGTGACTTCGTACTGATTTTAGTGTGAGATATGCCGTAGCTTCGGCACAATCTGTTATAGAAGTGAAATGCCTCTGAACACAGACGAGGCAGTCGGTGCGAAAAGTGGAAAACCGGGTTCACAATGAGTCGACAATTGTAAGCAAAGATGGAGCGAAATTAAGAACGCCACTTATGGTCCAGACACCTAACCAGCAGTCGCTGTGCTAATGGCAACAAGTGGCAATGGCGCACCTACTCTATTGCTTTCTTGGTTTTTAGAGTGTCTTCTGTATGAAGAAACAGGCTCTCTGTGCGAATTGTGCTCACGGCTGCTTCGCGAACTGACGGATGAAGAACACAATCCTTTTAGGACTTCTTGGTCACGAGCACTCCGCAGTCGTCTTGAACCAAATCCGAACCGTTTAGCCATATTTGATATGGAGCGCTTAGAGTGTGATTTGGAATGACCCAACAGAAGAAACTTCAGATGTGGAGGTCAACCGATCGCTAAGAACTATAAAATAGCCAAAACGAAGCGTGCTTGACCCCTGAATTAAGTATTTGAGCACTGTATGTTGGGTAAGGCCGTGGGCTAGGCAACACGGAGTTTTTCTCCGTGGCATCCCAACAATTACTCTATTCACACACAGAAGAAGGCAATGGCAAAGCACTTCTGGATCATCTGCCAAGAACGTATATGAACAGGTCCCAGTCCGAGAAAAGGATGGAAGGATCCTGTTCATATGGACCTGTCGTCAGACAGAACACTAAATAATAATACATTACCTTACATTAACTTACATTACATTCAGCTACCACAGACCCATCTTAAGCGTAACTAATTCAAGTTAAATAAGCAAAGTCTTAATCAAACTTTACTCAGTTGTAAAGCGGGTATAAAGGAAATATTTAGAATAAAGCCAATATATAAACTTCCTTTCCGTATAGACGTATTTACGTCTAATTCTACGGAACCGTGTTTCCCCTATCACTTTTTATCCGAAAAAGGTGGAATTGAATTACCAAGTGGATGTTCCTATTGTGGAACAGCTTGAGGGCTTAAAACTAGTTTTATTGAAAATTGTGTATTTTTTGTTAGGACTTTGCTAGGTCGATCACAGTAGCCCCGCTGTTTAACCTAACCTAAAATACAATAGCAACTAATTCTTACACACGACTATCGGAATAAACAGCAAATATTTCATTGAACGGCTTTAAGCAGTTGATCTGTGTAGTGGAGACGAGGAATGGACTTCATGATATTATTTAGAGTTTAGATGAACGTGCTTCAAAGGGTTATGGAGCATAAAACTTAGTTTCTAATTACATTCGGATTATAAAGTTATGTCCGCATTTTTGTGCCCTGCCCTCTCTGAGCGAATATCTTCCCGTGTTCTGATTTTCGTCGCTAGGAGACCTATCGGATCTAACATATTTAATAAAAGAAAATTTTTTATAAGATAGTATAATTGCGTCATATTGTGAATCAAATATTAAATTAATTATTCGGTTTTGTCCGTCTAATCACAATTATATTTAAAATTTAAAATTTACAAATAAGATAATTAAATTATCATTTTATGTTCCACATGTTTAAATATTATTCGATGTGGAACATAAAATGATAATTTAATTATCTTATTTGTAAATTTTAAATTTTAAATATAATTGTGATTAGACGGACAAAACCGAATAATTAATTTAAAATATTTTAACTGTCGATTAAAACGGTAGCAAAAAAACGATTAAGAAATAATAAATGTGATGGCCAGGTGTGTAAAATGCAGTCGATATATAGGTGTGATTCTGGTGTATTATCTTAAAATCGGACACGGCCGCTTCCTGTACATATTTTCCAATTCATCGTGTACATATTTCTTGCAGTTGGATGTGGGACAATTCACGGGCTTGTGGATGAATGACGGAGTCTGTGCTTTCATTGCACTTGGCATTGGTGCGTCGTACGATAACTCTCCTGCAGGCTAGTGAATCAGAGGCCGTGTGTATCTGTACCCAGAAAAAGGGATCTAGAAGTGAAGAGAGCACGCACGTGTCTTCGTGGCCAAACAGGCACGCGTGTTAAAATCCCCGATGTGTATTTAATCTCCACCGGCAAATGTTAGCAATTCCGAGCGTGTTAAATGTTGCGTTCTAATTAATGGCGATAATTTACGTTGTTTGTTCTGCTAATCGCAGTCCATGAGCCCTGCAGGTCCATTACAGCATTCCAGTTGACTCCGTATTCACGGATTCCGATACGGTAGATTGTATTTATGTCTTCGACATTTTCCAGACTGCGGGCCGTGGGACCGACTCCAATCCGATCTCTCCCCGGTCCGTAACAGGCTATGAGTCCAGGAATAGAGTAATTTATGTGATAGTCAATAAGTTGTGATTATTTGAATTAGGCGGAAGGAAATTTCATAAACAGTTCCCTGACTGTTCAACTTCATGTTTATCACCAGCGACAACACAAGAGTAGGGCCAACTCCTGAAAAGTCATTTTTATCCAGTACTAGGTTTTAAGTACCTCAGACAATGGGCAGTGTCCAACATATTTACTGTGGTATCATTTAGCCTTCTAGAATGACGTAAGATGTGAGATTCTTACGGCGGTGTGCATTAAGATTAATGATTTCTGGGTTGTAGCACCGTGTGGTAACATTTATCGCCCTGATGATGGAGGCAGCAAGGGCCTTCGAAACGTCGGTAAACTTCTTCCAGACCACACCGCTCAACAACCCAGAAGCCGTCTTCAAACTTCTACCCAGGCATCGATCACTTCCCCACACATTCGTCATCCAAAAAAAAAAAAATAGATTCTGCGTCTCCTCTCCTGGTTTATCTGCCATCCACTTAGTGATACTGTGCGTGAGTAAAAAGTGTGTTGGGTTGTCTCAGGTCAGGCAAGGTACCCAACTAACTGAAGGTCGTACTGACAGCAACGACCATCGAGCGCTACAAGTGGATGGCAGATAATACGAAAGGTCTCATTTGCCGCTATACGACTAATAAGGTATCGTTAAATAAATAAAAATAGAAAAACATTCTTGTTGCGACATTCACGGCGTATAAGAGCAGGTTAGCTGTCAAGTAATAATAGGCGAACAGCATGTTTGAGCATAGCAGTCACTTGTCAATTACAGAACCTTCAGCATTTACAGTATTGAACATGGCCATCACTTACACGGTCGAAAATAAATAACATGAACATAGCCGAAGGCTGCACGAAGACAAGATGAACATATTAACATTTCAAATCAAATAATGTTCAAGTCGTTAATTCGCTAATCGACATTTATCAGCAGAGACAGGCGGTTTAAAGCGGAAGGCATAACTGCACAAGACAATTCAACAAAGCGAACCTAATGCCCATTGTAATATTGACATCAAGAAACAGTTCTGTTGCCACCTACAGGCGGGGCCTGCCCAAGTGGCCGAGTAGCTCCTGCCAGCCTCTGTTGTTTGGGAGCTTAATTTAGGTGCTTTGTTAATGGATTGTCAGCTAGTCTTTGCTTCCGGTGAACGAGCTGTTTTCAAGAAGCCACAATGTGTTCCAAATAACTTACTGTCTTACGTTTGTTGGGCAAGGCCGTGATCTAGGCAACACGGAGGTTTCCTCCGGGGACTTCCCCGGTTTCTCCGTGGCATCCCAACTATAATAATAATAAGATGAGGTGGTGTAGCGGTTAGAACGCTGGCCTTGTAATCCTGGGGTCTCGGGTTCGAATTTATAACTTTTGTTGGGCAAGGCCGTGGTCTAGGCAACGCGGAGTTTTCCTCCGTGGCATCCCAATAATTACTCCATTCACACACAGAAGAAGGCAATGGCAAACCACTTCTGGATCATCTGCCAAGAACGTATATGAACAGGTCCCAGTCCGAGAAAAGGATGGAAGGATCCTGTTCATACGGACCTGTCGTCAGACAGAACACTAAATAAAATAAGTTGTTTAAGCGTAAGGAGAGGTAAAGTGGTATTGGCGTAGTGAGGGCGTGGAGGACTGTGCTGCAGACTTGTTATGTCTGAAGAAGGCACTGAGAGGAGACTGATTTAAAAATCTCATTGGAAAGTTATTAGGATGGACATAATGATACCTTAATGCTGGTATTTCGTTGCAAGGAAAATAGGCTCAGAATGTGTTTCTATTCAAACACTTTCAATACCTGACGAAGCAGAGTGTAGATTTCCAGAGCTGGAATGAGGTGTTTATGAGATAAGCAACACGCAGCACAATATGCATACGTAATTGAAAGTCCGAAGATTCTGCGCAATAAATAACGAGACACACACGTCAAGACTCTCGTGGAAAAAAAACTGGTAAGAAGTGAAAAAGAATGGAAACATGCCTCCACGTTGACAAGCGATAGAATCAATATATTTGCCGCGGATGTGATGTGACTTGTGATCGCTCGCTAGCGAAGGAGTGGTGCTCACACCAGGCACCTTCTCGGAACGGCCTCCGAACGTTCCGTGATTTGTACTCTGCAAAGTGCGAGCCAACTAACTTGTCTTATTCCATGAGGAATTCTACAGGAACGCTAACCACGTCGTGTGCTTGTTCGAGTCTCACATACTCGCATAACTTTTGAGCAATCTATTGGGTTTCATAAAAATTTATATGATTATCATGCCATTGGACGACAGTCCATCTTTCATTTTTCAATTCCTTCCGACGTTTACACAACGATGGGATCCAACACGTTTTCAAGTCGCCACAATGGGGACAGGCAGTTCTTAAAAGGAATTATTGCAACAGTTTGTACCGAGGTCATTGTAGGTTCACAACTGTGACCTCTGGTCACATCGCAGCAATGACCTTTCCTGTTGGTTGTGAAACGATGATTCCTTTCAGTTAGGAGTTAGTTTCTTTGAGCCGTGGTTATCATCTTGTTGACGTCACCGCTGGTGTTGCATCGTTAAGAACACCAACGGAATCTTTCCAGTCGTGTTTTCTCGGAACGTTTGATGATGCTGTAGCATCTGCACAGGTTATATAGATTTGAATGATGAATGAATTCTCTTGAATTGATCTTTGGAATGCAAATGGCTGGGATAGTCTCGTAGGGACTGTGGAATAAGTTGTAACTTAAAATATCAGTCGGGATAGTCGGTCTCGCGTGACGTTCTGACGACGAAGCCTGACTGTTAACTATTGTGTCGCGACTTTCTGTTCAGTTATGATCCTGAGATTCCATCAGAGATTTTCAGAATCTGAATCAACCATGTGTTCGGCTTTGAATTTGTACGTTCTGTAGGAAAGGAGTCCAGAAGATGAAGACTGGGCCTAATATGTCCAGAAACAAATGAGTCGGCGTCTCCCTTCTGTGTGTCGTTGGCAGACAAACGCGCTCAAGACGCTGAAAGGCATGAACCACGATATATCAGTTCCTCTGCAGCGTTTAGTCTAGTGACAGTCGTGCTGCTCAGATGTCACCCGGGTTGCTGGCGTCCGCGGAGACAAATCGCCGTCCATCCAGCTGACTTGCCCAATACATCAGATCCGTCAAGTTAACCTTCTGTTTTAATGCATTGCCACGGATGTCCAAACCGCTCAGAGTTTCTGAAATTTTCATGAAAGAAACTTCGCTGAGATTTCGTGAAATAAATTATTGTGCTGTGTAACGCGATGAATTAAAATGTTGTTTCTGTCTGTACATAAAACTTTGTTATGTCCCAGTTATGAATTAATATATGGCCACATCATGTTTCGGTCTCACAAGACCACAATTAAGTGGCACACAGTCATGGTAACAGTTTGCAAATTGAATTGATATATACGGCTCAACAGGTACTTGACCTAAGATATCTCCCGTTGGTGTTGATGTCTGGTAGCAGCGAAGCACACCCATCTTCCCCCCCTGCACACCCATCTTTCCCCCCCCCTGCACACCCATCTTCCCTTCCCTATTACTGTGACGTAGCCCAGTCTTGGAGATATTTTGCGTCCACTGTACATTACTGTAGTTGCAAACTTGGATACCCCTCCTCGCTAACTACAAGTTCTGTTTTCTCGTCGTACTGGTTTCAGACTCAATACCATATGAAGGCGTATTTGGTATGCACAAGCTGCGGTGTATGTAGGTAATCCAATTGAATTATTGATGGATGGCACGTTGCCTAACACTACTGGGTTATTAGGAAGACACATTTAATTAAGCTCCTTTCACAGACGTGACCAAAACTTACACGTGTAAACAACTCCATGCTACCACGTCTTCCTTGAACTTTTGCTGATATTAATCTGGTCCAGAAATTCCGTACTTTTATCCAACTGGAAAGTTCATTAACATGTTCAAAGAAGCACGACATTGGGCTCTGTCTGCTGCCTGCGTTAGTTCAGTCCTGCATTTTAATATTATCATTTTAACTACGCTTGTGTCCCTTGGAATTGTTCGTTTTTTATCTCCATGTATGTTTCACCCTTTCCATCTTAACAGTACTGATTCAATCACGCCTGACAGCATTAAGTGTACCCTGCTCAATTTATGTGATTTGTAATTAAGAATCACACAGGGCGAGATTTGAACTCTAAGATAGAAGTTTGGTCGTGGCCGATGTGGAATTTTGGCAGATTTAACACTTGTAATAGTTTCGCGAGAGGGCAACAGATTAAATAAATTGTTGAGCAGGGAGAGCGGATTGGACTTCTTCTCTGTTCCAGAAGTTATTGAACTTTCGCATTGAACTTCTTTGTGTGTGCAATCCGTATCGTCCAAATTGCGAACACAACAGATTAGTTATTTGTAAGGCGATTATGCCTACCCGTTCCCAGCAGTAAACCTCTTACAGGGACAAGAGAATTAGACTGCTTCTGTGATTGTATTAACTAGGCCGGCCGGAGATAATATCAATAAAGCGACTGTCTAGAATGGAACGAGATCTCGTGAAAACCACTTTCACAGCTGACCAAACGCTTCGGCGAAGTGCGTAAGGGGAGTGTCTCAACTTGGGACAGTTATCGCGGTGGGTGCACTGCCGTCTTATTCTTCTTCTTCTTCTGAAGCTTGTCTGATGCATGAGTCAGCCGTGCCCTGATTTAAGTTAACTCTTATTTGGAAAAGGTCGCAGTATATTGTAAGAATAGTTAAATAAAGGAGATTGTGATTATTTGGAGTATACCGAGACATTTCAGTCGCGTCTTACAGCAACGCGTCAGTGAGTGTTGCAGTGTATTTGTGTCCGTATGAATATAATAACGGATATTAATCAAATGTTACGTTGTAAGTCCATATTAAATTTATTAATTTAATTTTGTTTTTAAGTAAACGACTTGAACAATAAAAAATATGCATATAACAAATGTTAAAACGACCATAAGTGTTCTGACCGCTAGACCACCGTGACGGCTGAATATGCATATAAAAAATGTTAAAACGACCATAATAAAGAGATTGTTACTTAAAGCGCATTGTTTCCAATATAATCATTACAAACAACAATAAATAAGTCTGAAGATGGCTGTCTCCTGGGATGTTGCGCCGTCACGTCTCGTAGAAATTGAACGACGTTTCGGAGGTGTATACTGTCTCCATCAACAGGACGATGAGCCGTATGAGACTGCACGGCGCAGCGTCTTCCTACTCGCCGCACTGAGGACCTGAAATTCAATCTAAACAAAATCTTCTACACACATAGGCCTATAGTATATGCTTATGTCGCCTAATCACGTGTTAATAGCCAATGTATTAATCAATGATCGAAACAAAAATTGCAGCTTTTAACAATACGGTTAATTCATTGTTACGTCAGTTCGTTTTCGAGGCGTTGACCATCGTTTACTGAAGTGGACTCCGCAACTACGTAGTTCTTTCTATAGGACTCGGTGTATTCGTGAGACACCAAACACTTTGTTCACCGTGTTAGAAGTTTCGGGCGTCAACGCATACAAAGGAGTGACTATGGACATTTAAATAGCAATAACAAGTATCTGCCTGAATTCTGACAAACTTTAAAACTTGTTATTAAGTGAGTTAACGTCATTCCAGTCAAATCACCGAAACTTCTTTCAGTATCAGTGTCACCTGGCACCTCATCGTTTTTCATTCGCCATTGATCCCCCCCCCACCTTGGATATTTTTATGTATTTATATTTAACGACAATTTCAGTGTGTGGACGTTGTGTCACAGCTACCATCATCAGGCGCCCTGATGATGAAGTCAGCAAGGACCTCCGAAACGTCGGTAAACTTCTACCAGACTACACGGCTACAACCCAGAAGACAGCCATCTTAAATTTGTGTTTGTACTGACTTGCGATATTTGTTAGGGGACACGCAGTGTAATTAGTGTCTGTATATGCATTTGGTAGAAGAGACTTCTGTACAACTGCATGGGGCTGTTTGTTCACGGTATCATTTGTTTTGTCAAATGTCTGATGCCAGGCCATCAACTACACACCTAGTGGGAGGCCGATATGGTCTTGCCTGCAAGCTGCTGTCCGAATGATAAAGGACAAGGTGGCAGTAAGGTCGTCTGTTGTTTGTCATTAGCATAAAAATATTTACAGGTTCTTTCTAATGTTCCTTGTCTAGTCGTTAGATTTAACGACTTCAACCCCTGCTGTAGAAATCCAAGAGCCTGTGTTTCTGATTTCTGAAATTTCGTACCTGCTTCGTCAGAAAACGTTAGCGAAATATAATACGGTATATAATGTAGGATTTGAGGTCCTCAAAAGAAACACTGCATTGAACATAATTATGACCAATTAAATTCAAGAAAATAATATAAATAAAAAGTGCATGAAAAATGAAAAGGTGGAAACAAAACTGAGCTATTAACATATAAAAAATATTTTGATATCGAAAAGTTGAATCCAAGGGAGACAATGTTTTGGCTATTGTTATTATTATAAAGAATTGAATTATTATTATTTTTATTATTATTAGTGGCATATAGTGGGACAGCTTTTTTTTTTTAGTAATAGTTGTATCCTGTATCAGCAGCCAGAAAGCCAATTACAGATAACAGTGATCATAGTAATAATAATTTTAAGGATACGCAACAATTATTTCGTCATATGTTCCAACGCTGTTGCCGTAAGGATGGTAGTTAGTTCGTAACGTTGGTCCTGTCTTCTTTAGGAAACGGAACAGACTGTCTGCTATATATCCTGTGTGTTTTAAGTTCCGTTTATGTCTTGGCCTAGATGGGCTGATGGTAGTTGACGCTGTCACGTGATCGAGGAAAGGTTTTTTAACTTCTGTGCCGTAGCTTTTATCAGTTTTCACGCAGCGATAAACACTGATTGAGGAAGACGCCGTGGTAACGCGGTGAAGTCGAGCTGAATGTTGGGTAATCACTTAATGGTTATAGTTTAACGTATTCTGTTCAGGTACGAAAGCAATTTTATTCCCGAAGTCATGATTTGCACAAATCATTTATTCTTAAAGAATCGCTGATATAATAACAAGACAACCTATTTTGTACGCGCCGTAGAAATTGCTATTAAACGCCCTGCCATCGTATTCCTGTGTTGGTTCACAAAGCATTGCATATGGGATTAAGTATGTCACAGGCGGATGTCATACGTAAACAAAATACCCCTTATAAAGCCGCCCTGGTGGTGCATTGACCTATTATTCTGCATAGGCTTGTGTCAAAGCTCCATTTCTTACGAATTTTCTGTTTATGTTAATGCATGGGTGATATTTATTTTACACATCTGTTCACATTTTTTAAACGCTCATTGCACTAGCATTGTCGTTTAAGTATGGAAGTTATCTTCATGTAAATAAACAATGCATAAAGTTTGCAGGCATCTGTCATTTTCATTTGCCCGGTTGAAGCCAGAACTGACATGCAGCTTTAATAACCTGTGTTAACGCCTGACTTACCTTTTTGTCATTATCGCAGCAGCAGAGAGCTCGTAATTAGGTTTCGTGTCTTCTGTTTCCAGAAGCGACGTGCTGTTCCAGAGCCACGGGATCCTGTCGAAGCGCCTGCGAACAGGTAGGAGGCAAATTGAATTCCCTGACGTACGAATTACATTACTTCGTACGTCTGGCAAGTTTTGAAGGACACATGCGTACGGCGTGTATGTAACCAAGAACTATTTGATAACTATCTGACAATCTGTAATGCAATTAGCGTTGTATTAGCAATAAGTGAAAATTAAGATATGTAAAATCGCAAGGAATCGTTTGGAAAATGTGTGACCGAAAATGTAGTACGCTTTTCTGCCGACAAGCGATGATCTTCGCTGATCTGTTCGGATTTTCGGGTGTAGGCCTGTACTTGTCCGTAATTCTGATGTGTGCCTTGTCACTTGTCTAGCATGGAGGCCAACGTGTAAATTGGCGGTGTGTTTGTGTGCACACAGAATGAGTGTTGGGTGTGTGTACAGTTTTTTAACTGGTAGTAAAATATTTGTGTTACTGTGTGCGCATGTGTCAGTGATGTGTTGTATTCCTCCTCCCGGGGCGCTGTCATGGCGAAGCACACTGACGAAAACACTGTAGATGATGATGGTGATGATGAACTGTGTAGTTATAATCATCTTAGTATCTTCACAATACAACAAATAGAAACTGCGTTAATGAAACGAATTGATAATTGAATGTGGGAAATGCTTGCTGTCCTCTGACTTATCTACGTTTCTTAAAAATCTTCATTATGTATCCTCTTAAGAGAGGGAGTTACGTTTACATAAGAAAAACTAT
This sequence comes from Zootermopsis nevadensis, assembly GCF_000696155.1. The sequence goes on along the minus strand of NW_019059715.1, from coordinate 325,617 downwards.
AAAATTCGTAACTTACGGAATGTTCGTTTCGTTTATGTGGCCGAAGCTCGCTGAAGTGTCTCACTTGTAATTGATCGTTACATTTATTTGAATAAAAATCTTCTTGGATATTATCCATCGTCTAGTCAATAAAATATAAAACGTAAAACGACGTTTCGGAGATGGGGCTCTATCTCCGGACCGGAGATAGGGAATAGCTCTATCTAGTGGGCCCAACTGAGTAGGAACCTGAAGACGGAGATAGAGCCCCATCTCCGAAACGTCGTTTTACGTTTAATATTGTATTTACTAGACGATAGATAATATCCAAGAAGATTTTTATTCAAATGACTCTTCACCATCGTCAATAATTTTTAGATTTGACGTTACATTTAAGTTGTGTATCTGATCCGAGAGAGCTGTGATCCTGATTCATTGACATTCGCTACACAACACACACCCTGAGGATAGCCGTGTAGTCTGGCAGAAGTATACCGACGTTTCAGATGTGCCTGCTGTCGCTATCATCAGGGCGATCCCTGATAATGGAGGCAGCCATCTTCGAACTAACAGCCGTGAAAAGCTCAAATCGTAATACACGCCCTGTTAATAAAGAGGCCTCCTTCACATTCAGGTTGTCACAAAAAGATGTGTGCACATTATAATAAAGAAAAAATCTTGTTGGATGTACAGCTTTTTGCGACGCTCTGTGTTTGTGTTAGAGCATATTGCAGTAATAGCTTTATTGCTGTGTTCGGCGTTCGTGGAATAAAGTGCATTGGCCTGTGCCAAATGTCTGAAGGTTATTATTAACACATCAGTCCCTCTTAGTGGCTTGCCATTATCGTTCACGCTGTGGCCACATTTCAAAAACACAAAGCGGAAAATAATTTATGCGCCTAAATACTGACTTCTGGGTCCTTTGTGCGAGTCTGTATCAAATATTCGCATTGTTCTTGATCGAATACATGTTTCGTGGCTTATTTTACGATGCTTTTTCAGCTGCTTAGGTTGAGCAGAGTCGATGGCAATGAATTGAAAATCAGTGGGGCTTCTAACACGTTTCATTTGAATGTTATCCTACCGGAAGCGATGTCACAAAGAAGTTGTACGTTAATTTGTTTTGGATTCTTGTTTTGGTGTCTTATGCACGACCATCATCAATAAGACACGTCATTTTATACGTGGGACTATATTTTACTGCGCTCGCTTACAGACGTGACCGGAAGTTTTTATTGTCTATATAGTATTCATACATGCTTGGGCCGGACGTACGTAATCTTAGTAAGATTGAAATTCGGCACTTGAAGAGTCCTTGCTGGCTGTTGTTCAATGCTGCAATCTTCGCTTGATCTTGATTTTGAAATTACTGTCTCTAGAGGTAGATCTGGGAAATTCTATTACGAAGGATGAACCCCCTCACCCATCAACGATACGTGGTAACTATTAATGGGCCTGAACGTTATGAGGTGCCTACATTTAACTAGGCTCATGTGTAAGCCTACTCATTGCTATGACCGGTTTAAGTCGGGTTTATTGTCATTTTTTTTTCAGTTGACCCTAAGCCTACTCATTGTTATGACTGGTTTAAGTCGGGTTTGTTGTCATTGAAATGATTATTTTTCATTTGATCAAGGATCTCTTCTGTCAAGGTTGACAGCGCGTTTTGAATTCTTAATTTGGTGACAGACATGAGCATCGTCGGTGTCCAGACAATTACAGTGCACCGTTTTCTTCCCCGTTTGATAATAGTAATAATTATGGCTTTCTGGTAGCAAAACACCTGAGTCACACTTTGTGTCGTTCATGTATGCCAACAGTAACTTCAGGTTTGAAATAATGCATTTGTATGAACGTGTCACACGAGAGCAGAACATTTTTAAACACTTTTCTGCAATTTACGTTTTTCTTCAATTTGTATATGATGGTGTTTTGTTATGAAATGTAAGGTTTGTTACCATTTGGCGCAGATGGAGGTGCCTCAGGATCGTGGCCGATTGCCGAGTTTGGTCTTGTCGGTGTTGAACCTGTGGGTTCTGCTACCAGGGATTTTTTTTTTTTTGGTTAGAATTTGAACTATCTGAATAGAGTCACTGTTGACCTTCTTTGAATATGTATAATCACGTGGTCTTTGCAGATACACTACTTTCTCATTGCTCATGGACGTCACGTATCTGGCAAAAGCAAATGTGTCTAGGCAGCGAAACTGCAACCCACCCACACATTCATGATCTGAATCGGTATCTGTGCAGCACATGACAGTCGAACTCCCTAGAATCTTGGCCACCAAGAACGATACATTATCCGATTGAGATGGCGACCTTGCAAATGTTATTCACCTCGCCTCGTAAATGTCATTTAGTTCCTAGTAATTTAGAAGGGTTTAAAACTATTCATGGCTTAATGCATGTGGCAGCAGGGTTGTTATTTCAACACTAATAATGTTTTAGTGTTGTATGCAGACTGAAAATGATGCAGCTTAACTTTCATCCTGTCCTTGTTACTCGTCATTAAATTTCCGTAGCACATTTATGGCTTGCTAGATAAAAAGAACATTCTAGATCACTGTCTTCTGATACACTTGAGGATGCAGAAGAAGTGTGTACTCCAATCTGGAATACAGTTGTTGGTAGGTTTGCACATAAGAGTTTCTCAAATACGTTCTTCGTGATTTTGTGGGTGTCATTTATTTCGATGTTTTTTGTTTGAAGATTCTAATCGGTTGTTGAAAAAATAAATGTAAAAGACATGACGTCACGTAAGGGGCACATTTTTTCTTGGCATATCGTCAAATACACATCATATAGAGACACTTTTGAATGGAAGTTATAAATCTTAACACGGATCATATTTAGAGTAACGTAATTTTATAATGTTTGTACTGTACGATCAGCAGTTTTAAGAAATGTGAAGTTGGATTCAAATTTTATGCAGGGTTTATGGGGGAGTGATATGAACCGAAATTAAATTCTTTTTGCCAACTTTCAGTGCCAAACACCCCCGTCTCTATCCGCCGAAACACAAATTATAGTCGCACTGTAAGCTACAGTGTTCAGTTACGCAAAGAACACTAAAAAAATCAACCTTTTGGCTTGTAGAACATTGTTCTGAATTTCAAGCAGTAGATTGCTATTGTATTTAATTGTCAGAAGTGGATATTTGCTCGCCATATACGTGTCACATCCTTACACCATTCCCATTTTCAGTTGTCTGTGGTGAAGTGTGGACATTCGTCTTTTGGAGCCTGTGTGTATACGAACATGTTCTTATTGTAATAACAATGATAATGCATTATGTATATTGCGTTAGTCACATGGAGAACCACGCCTAAAATTTACGCCACGAACGAACATGTGACAACCTCCCTAGGAGATCATATCCTTCTTGAGTGACTCACGAATACGGGTATTGACTTTACAAATCTTCTTATCATAATTCTTATAGAACTGCAGCCCATTGTAGTCTTGAAAGCCAGTTGTGACAAGTAGTTTGTGTCCGTCTTTGTAAGGAACTACAGAGTGTTCAAAAGAATTCTTTACAGAAGTGAAGTGGAGACGGTTAGAGACATATTTAAGAGAATTCATCTTCTTCCAGAAAACATGGTGAAACGCGCACTTCTTGTGGAGTTGGTATTATTACATTGCTTGAAAGTCAGGAACTAATCTCAGCTCCATAGTCCATGAATTAGTCTGTCTTACTGACGTGTAACGCCATTCGGTTTGCACTGCATGTAGCTATTTTGAATGTTATTAATTCCGTAACATGCATGTACTTTCGTCTGTGAATTAATTTATTAATAAACGCTTCGTTACGGTCGGTCGCGTAATAATAACGCAAACAAGAACTATAGATTTATATTACGTGATCGATACATAGGGTTTTACTAAGTCAAGAACATTGCTTGAATCGTAACTTTTGCTTATTTTGTGATCTTCGATTTATTTGATTAGATTTCAGCTACACGCGGCGATGAGTGTGAGGAATGTTGCGCCGTGTAGTCTGGTAGAAGTTTACCCACGTTTCAGAGGTCTTTGCTGCCTCCGTCATCAGGGCGATGAGTCGCGCAACAACCCAGAAGACAGCCATCTTCAGACTCATCGCCGTGAGAACCTCAAATCCTACCGTGTCTGGCCTGATAGACGTTTACAGACTTCTAAACCGTCTGTGGGTGATCTTACTACACGGCGTAGCATTCCAGAAGACAGCCAACTTCATATTTTTTGCTTAAAATAATGTATACATCAGCCTGCAAGTCATTACTGTGAAACGCAAATACTCGAATACCAAAAGGCCATGCTTATTGACCGAATATTCAGTGCCAGAATGATGGCCTAATTGATTATGCAAACATTAGTTGGTCTACGCAGTGCGATTATGTTATCGAAGGTGACTAGCAATTTTTATGTTTTAACCACTCCTAGCCGTTTCAGAAATAGTATGCTTGGTACCGGGATCGTATCCTTAAATAGGTCACATGTTTCGATATCTTAACGTTCATCTGGCCGTGTGATAGATGCACTGACAGAGTTCTAACATGTCGCCAATTATTATAAAACAAAATAAATGTTTGTACAGTTCCTCGTCGTGTGCAGACGGTCAGTGTTCTATCTTCATTGCTAAAATAACTTTTTCAAACGTGGATCGCTGTTTCTTCCTACACGTCTATTTCTCTTTTGACATTATATACCTCTGAAGTTTATGCAGCGTCCGTAATTGACAACAAACAATTCCCTTTGTGGAGACCTTTCATCGCGTAGTGCTCGCTGAATTCTGCAGAAACTATGACAGTGTAATGTCTGGAAAAAACAACAACATTATTTTGATGGGTTTGCCGTGGAGACGCCACTATAATTCTGAAAGTCTTTGAAGAGAACAGTGTTTTTTTTTAAACCTAGTCTGACATAAAGCATGTGAAATTCACCGGTTCTTACCACCTGTTTATAGTGGGGTCTGAGAACATCAAAGTTGCGGTCTACAGCAGCCACGGAATGGCTTAGAGCGCGTTCAGTGATAACCGGCGCTGTTTTTTTTTTTTTTTTATAATCACACTGTACCACTGCCAGCAACTCGAGTCAAAGTCCGTGAAGATTTCAGGCTCCGTTCCAGATATTAAAAATTTAATGTTGTTGTCCAGCGGAAAGTAAGGTGTTCGTCATTGACCACGGCGTAGCTCAGGCGGTTAGTCGCGTCGGAGGCCCCGGTTCGCGCACAAATCAGGCAGACAGCTAGCTGGTTGGACTGTAAGTAGAAGTTGCTGAGCTGCAGCTGACCGCGGACCACGGGTTTTCGAACATTGGCCTAAGAGATGTGACGACGGTGGTCATTATTTACATAATCATGATAAAATGCAGTGCATTGCCGTCGAGCGTGACCGCGACTCACACGAAGCAGCCAGCGAAAGAAAACGCCCATTTGTATGAATTGATATTTTAATTAATCATAACCATCACGCCCCCCAAACCTCCCAAGTTTCCTTTCTCCATGATCATACCCTATAATTATCATCGTATATCATATAATTGCTCCCTGTGAAGACTAATGGTGATCGTGATTTATGCACACCGTTGTATTCTTTTAAGCATTAACCATTTATGTAAATTTAAGCTATTAACCATTTCCAGTGACTTTGATTACAGCGATTGGCATTGATTGCTCTGATCTTGGATTTTAAATTTTAATTCTGACAAGTGAAATTTGAGGTTAAGCGTTCTAATAGAGGCTGTGTTCGGAAGTTTCTGGTTGTTTTTGTTTACGGTACCTAAAAAAGTCAGAATTAAAATTACAGTTCTTTGGCTCTTTAGATGATAAATATGAACCTACCTGCGTTGTATGATGCTTTCCGGCAGGAAATCTTACGGGAAGAGACCACTTACGAGACACAGATATGAACTCAGGTTAATATTAAGGTTTCGGGTGTCGATCGTGGTCTTCAGGGTTGTGACGTCATGTGGTCTTGTAGGTGACAGTTCTGAATTGGCGAAAGAATGCATTAAGCGTGAGCAGACATTTTAAAAGTTGTTTCGTGTAAGCTTCGAACGTTATATTTGTATTATAAGAATAATGCATATTTACAAGTATTTCAAAATAGTCTTCTGGAAAACACGTATGCCAAAACGGTGAAGGAATTTCTCTTTTACGCAACAAGGAACTCCATGATTTGTATGCGTCACTCAGTACTGTTAGGGTAGGTTTTCCAACGAAGGTCGTGCAATTTGTAAAATACACACAAAAGTTTGGCGATGAAATCAAGACTCTTGGGAAGTGGCCCTTGGAAGACCGATGTTATGGAATGCAAAAATGATTCGTAGAGAGTAAAGTGTGGACATTGGATGTAGATGGAGTTGGTTAATGTTTGTGTTCAAATCACTGTGGGTATTTTTACGTTTTACGTCCAAGTTATTCAGACAAAAGTCTGGAACTTAGTAGGCTAAAAATGGGGACGTCCACATTATTTACATGTCATTCAAAACTGAACCTGGTCAAAGCAGCCTTTGCTTGAGTACCGCATGGTAAGCAGCCCAGCATTCATTACTCCATCAGCCAGTATCAACGTAACTCCCTCGATCTCGACAGGTTTGCTAGCAGAAGTGTAGATGGTGAAAGTTCTTTACAGTCAAGTTTTCCATTGTGACACTCTCCTGTCGTATTAGGGAGGCAAAAAGGGGCAATCCAGTGGCTGCCAAATGTTATCGCGTTATGAATTAATTTCTTGAAAGATAAGTTTCCGCTAAACCCCATCTAACACGACAGGCCTGTTTCTTCTGTAGGATTCGAGGTTCTCACGGTGGTGAGTACGAAATCGCTGTCTCCTTCCAACCCTACCAATCCCCTTGTAACTGAAATCTTTTACCTTCTGAAAGCAATTGAAGCTGCTGTAACTATACATATCAACTGTACAGTTAAAAAAGATAGTATTAGCACACGCATAAATCTGCTATTACACATGATTTCTCTGCGAAAGCTAAATCACTTTCGCGTAAGCATCCCCAAGGGTTTACAAAATACAAATTAGGAACTGTTGTTGCAAGTTTATTTTGCCTAGTAGGCTTGTTTGATAGTTCCCCTCGTCATCCCAAAGAGAATTACTAGATGAAACCTACCTATAACATGCCATTAAATAATGAGAAGTTTGTGTTTAACTTTGCTCTGTTTCTGTTCCAGCAGTTCTAATGTCTGTATAATTACCTTTTTTTCATTTTTAAGGCATTCAAATAGCTAGCGAGCTTTTTTTAATAGCTATCAATGTGTGTGTGCACGCTTCCGCTAAAATTAATTGGCCGATTACGGTAGTGGAAATGACGATGTATTTTTCTAAATTATTTCCTCTGACTCTGAATACGACGGATCCTGGAATTCAAGTCCAAGGCCTCATGTACCATAACATGGAGGTTCTTAATGTCTGCTTGGTCAATATATTCCTCAGCTTCTCTCCATGTTTGAGGCCTTGTTCATCCACAACCCGAGGACCGCTTACTGTTGTGACAAGGGCGCACTTAGAGGATGAGATGGACGGATGGACGGGGCACGTAGCATGCATGAAAGGATGATAACTGTGAAGGTGGCACAGGATAATTATCTTTCAGTTTTGTGACGTAAATGAAGAACTGAGTTTTTATTTGGGACGTGGCGCGTATGGGCTTGTGGATGGAATAAGAGGGCCTGCAAGTATTTTGGGAAGTCCCAAATGTACTGAATAAACAGTCGCTGACAGCCGTCAACGTGTGCTTCTTCGCCCTGATGTCTTGCGTGGGGCTAACAGCCACTCGCCGTAAAAATATTTCGTAATGGCTTTTCTCCCCGTGCGCCGAGCACTGCCAGTCGACCATTTTGTGTGATAATTGGGTGACACTGGGGGTTCACGGCTTTACATTCATTTGAGAAATAATTAGAGTAATGTATGTTGATCTGGAGATAACCACATATAGTTTCCTCGCCTGGACATTGACAACCATGTTCAGCCACTACCACAGAGAAAGCTGTTTAATGTGCAATGGGGACATGAAATTATAGGAATTAATTAATTTTTTCTGGTTTTCTCGGGAGGTTGGAAATTAGAAGTCGATGATTCATATGCAAATTCGTCACTTGTGGAACTGAATGCACCTTTCTTGTTTGTTCAGTGATGTCTGTTATCACTGCTTGAGTTTTGTGTTTCCTGGTAAGTGTCGAAGTCACTTCTGCGGATTACAGACGAAGACGAGTTTGATGTGAAGTCAGTAACTGACTGCGGAAAATGGAATGCTTTCTTCTTGCCAGTTCTCGAACTGTCGTGTTTCTGGTTGCTTCTGATGATACTTGATTTTGGCTGCGAGCATCCCAAGGGATTCCAGAAACAGCAGACGAACAACATCGCGCCGGGGAATGTTAAGTTCCTCTTTGAGAATGATACGCTCACCGCTACGAGATATTACTTATGTCATCATATGGCGTGTCCAAAGCTGGGAATAGACTCTTCTTAAATGTCTGTGGGCAGATAATTGGAAGAACGCCCAAGTCGAGATTAATTAAATTGTGTAAAAAAATAAAAGAACAATTAATGAACTATTATATAAATATTACTGAAGCAGGCATGTTACCAAGGGACAGTCGAAGTATACGACGTTCGAAATTGGTTGATATGACGCTTTCTGTTGGTTCTATGATCGACGGCCGTCTTCGAAAATCAATCTTATTAAAAGCGTAGCATCCGCTTCGAATTGTGAGACAAAGTGATCTTCTCAGAAAGTGGTTACGTGGTTTCATTACTTATTCCTGTTCAGCTCGGCTTTTGAAATAAATTGTTTTTTCGGGTTAGGCGTCCAACTTGCACCAGCCTCGGATGAAATGAGAACTATAGATCATTTCGGTTAATACTCGAGATAAGAGAATCATTTGTGAGACAAGCTTAGACCACAGAATGTTTTCATGTGGAAATTTTTGGGAAGTATTTGAAGGTTCTAAATATATTTAACTATATCATGATACAATTCAATGGCAACTCTTTTCTTAACACGGTTATGTACCTTCTGGTTCCACAAGTGCAGCTGAGTATACGTCTTCTATGGAAAAAGTGTGGCGTTAGTCATTGCGAGTGCAGCTGAGTATACGTCTTCTATGGGAAAAGTGTGGAGTTAGTCATTGCATAGATTCGCAAATTAACTGTTACCATCTAATCCCTTTTAAGGTCGTGTGCCACTTCAAGTTTGCACCCAAAGCCCGTTCTGCAGATGTCAACGTTCAATTAGTTGTGGGTCAAGGAAATATTTAACGACGTAACAAAAGGTCTCCATTGTGGCACAGGGCTGGCCATAAGTTTGACGTTTGATTGACAACATTTTACACTGGAAACTGACATTCTATTGCTGACTTTCTATTCACATACAGAAATCGTGTGAGCGTTAACCTTCTGCTATTCCTTTCATGGTCTTTTAGTTTTGTGCTAAACTGTGTTCATATTTCCGTCTTTTCAGCCTCAGTTAAGGGAGGGATTCGCAGTGTGAAAGCTCCCATTATCCATCCGTCTTTGGAATTCGTATAGCCCTGACATCCATTCTTCAGCTGGCAACTTGAAGCGTAAAATTTTAACCTTCTTATTCCGCCCTGTCTGAGCCTTAAGTAAACACAATGCGTGTGTTCTTCCAGTGGCGGCTACTGCCCTAACTTCCAGCAGCGTTGGACATTTTCATACAGAAGCGATTGAACGAACTCTATTTTTGGTTTTACTTTTAGGTTAGGTTGTGCTCCACGTTTACATATGCGTTCTCATTGACTTTCAAATAAATTTACGACAGAAAAAACTACTGAATCTCTATTAAATTTCAATTTTTTTGTGTTAATGTGTCGTTACTAGACTGCAAATCAAAACCGTAATATCGGGTTTAAATCGAGCTAACAAATCGTTGATATGTTTCGAAACCACAGTAACAAATCAAAATTTCCTCGACTAGGTAATTAAGAACAGACTAAATTCGCGGGGAGTTTGCTAGCATGTGGTTCAGAATATTTTGTTTTCCCATTTGATGTGTTAAAAATATATACAAAACTATAATTTTGAATGGACGTAAAACTTTGTCTCTTACGTCTCGGGAATTAAAGAAGTTGTTGAATGGACGTAAAACTTTGTCTCTTACATCTCGGGAAGGAAAGAAGTTGAGTGTGTGTTTTGCAAAGGGTGCCGAGGAGGATATTTGATCTTAGACTTGTAGAAATTTTAATTAAAAAAGGCTGAATAAAAGTGCGTATTATGAAGCGTTATAATTTGTACTCCTCACCATTTGCTATCAGAATGATAGAAATCAAGGAGGCTGAGATGTGGCTCGCGTCGGATGGATGATAAATGCATGCAAAATGTTATTTGAAACACTAACAGGAAGAGCTAGGCGTGATGGAAGGATAATATTAAAATGAATCTCACGGAAATTAGGGATATTTTGAATTGTTACCTCATTTATCTTGGCACTTGGACCCTTGTACAGCCAGGAGCGCTCACAGTGCCGAGACAGAATGCGCTGCAATTTCCAGTCTTGGTGTTCTCTTCAGTTGGTGCTGTTCGGGTAACCTGGAGCCGCTGCTGAATTCCGTCGTGCACCGAATAGAGATGTTGGATCTTGTTACTCGAGGGACTAATTTATTCTTTTCTGTTTTGTTGTCTTCCCCCTCCTCCTGTGTGATGTCTTTAGACTGAGCCCCGAGCCCCGGGGCTGTGAGACGGAATAAATGGGAACTGCCGTGGTCGAAATGAACCCCCGAGCAAGAAGTAGCTTTGGATAGGCACCTGTCTCCAGGAGCGAGTTGTGATTAACGTAGACCATCAGAACTCTAGTGTATCTACGGTCTAATGGGGGGTATTTAAATTCGGTAGGAATATACATGTTACTAGTTTTAGACAAATGTCAGCTGCTTGTTGACATAAAAATTGATTTCTCTATGACAGGATCTTTCTAATTAAATCTTGCCCAGAAAAGTCACCTACCAGTTAATTTGACTGGCTCTTCGAATGGCTGATTCTTTTTGTCCGGTCGATCATCTATATTGGAGGTTGGTTTCAGCTCCATCGCATAATTAATAATCTCTGCACACACGCACACAGACCATCAATCAGTTCCTGAATGTCCACCTGTCTTGTCCCTGCCCTGAATCTTACTCAGCCGACTGGTTACGGATTCGCCGGTTTGTATCTGATCTGCGGAATAGATATTTGCATGCTTTTTAAATCACCAAAGTCCTCATATTTTGCACCAGGATCGAGTATTCTGCCATAAGGAATAAATGCACATATTTTTAACTTCATCCCGTTTTCTTTCCTTTCTCGTTTTATCCCTACTTTCTCTCTCCTTTGGGATAAGGAATTGAGCAGCTCCGGAAAATCTTCCAAGGAGTGAGAAAGGAGAAGAAATTAATGTCCATGTGATTCAGTAATCTTAAAGTACGTCACTAGACACTTGCTATGGTAGTGAAGTGTGTGTCTGAAATGAGCCAGACACCCGATGTGAGGGTGGCCCAGTTTTACATCGAAGAAGTTTCCGGCTTGTTTTTCTTAACTGCTAGTAATACACAGTGACATCAGACGGTGGTCGGTTGTAATCGCTTTGCAGTTCGTCCGTCTCGTGTGGGAAGGACACCTTCTGGATTATTAGATGAACGGAGAGGACTTCGACAGTGATGGATGCGCTGCTAGGTCCATGTTGTTCACGATTTTGACCAGGGTTTATCAGCTTGTGGCCTGTGGGTCATACGCGCCACGGTGATGTTTTGATTCTTCTTTGAAGTCGTGTTACGTACAGATGTTTTTTGTGCAGCACACTTGAAATACGAAAGCAGTCTTTGGAATATCACTACCTGTAACGTGAATCCCGAATTTTCCTTGGGTTCCAGCCGTAATAAACTTCTGAATAAGTCAAAAATGTTTAATTAACCCGGTGCCTAAGCGCCACGCCATGGAGAGGTATAAGGGACGTGGAGGTACGTGCGCAAAACTAGAGCCGCGATTTTATCCTTCGAATCATCGCTCAGATGTCTACCGCTAAAATGCGTTGGCAGAGAGTCTCGTGTTTGCCAGACTCATTGCTCAGTTTTGCCAGTGAATCACCTGACGATTATTTCCGCCTGAGCTGGGGCACGCAGACAAGGCCATGAGTCATTAGGTCGCTGAGCTACTTAAGATATAGGTGACTTTTCAGGTTCAGTCATCCGGTCTATTTACTTCCGGGTAAGGAGTCTCCGGAGCGAAGGGCTTATTGGAAAGAAATGTGAGTCAGCCGAGAGCCTTCCCTGTCTCTGCTGGGGTGAGACTCACTGTGCTGTTTTCGCCCTTACAGCGGCTGTGCTCTACCACTGAGCGTCTGCGATGGTTTGGTAGCTGCTCTGTCTCTCGCTGTGTCTCTCCCCCCCCCCCCCATCCTGAGAGATCTTATGTCATTCTTATTGTCGCCTCTTTACGGGTTCCGGGAACTGCCACATTGTGTTATCCTTTTCTGTTGCTGTTCTAAAAGATGTCAGGATATTGAAGGAAGCCTGCTGGTTCATGTTGCGCCTTCCGTTACAAATCTCTTGGACGCAGAATGTAAGGCAATTTGTGTTCCCTGTTGGACCGTCTACCATTTTATGAGCAGTTAGAAATTTTGTGGTCCATCAAGCTCTAGGATAAGCTGAGGAGGAAGTCGAAAGGAAATGAGTCATGATACACTTTACAGTGGATGAACAGCGGAATTATCCGAAGTTAACCGAATTCCAGTACCTCGTATTGCACGGATCTTCACTTATTACGTGCAATAATATTGCCACTAATTTTCTCGTTAAAACAAGGCGCTGGTTCTCGTTTCTAATATCTGATTCTCATGGCTGCTAGTTTCAAACACGTTTTTTTTTGCAATGTATTTGAAGGATTCAATGAATGCATAATGGGGAGGTCGTGCCTATCTGATTCTGCAAGGTTTGCCGGATGATAGGCTATATATTTTGAAGACAAGGTTGTATTTTATAGGCATGAACGTTAAGCAATTGTAGGCGACTGTACCAACGTACTATTTAATTTTCTGCAATCGGTAGTGGCGACAAGGATGAACGCAGGAATTTATGATGCACGCCACGTAACATAGGTTTTTGAAATTATGGTAAGAGGCCTTCGAAAAATATGTGGACCTAACTTTTTATTTTTAATTTGTTGTAATTGTTTTTTTTGTTTTTTTGTGGAATGTAAGATCATCGTGAACGTGATTGACAACATTAATGGGAAAGTCAAAATACCCGATATTTCAGCCATTCTCCGTCCCATTAGCGCCCGAGGAACATTCTTCTGCTTGGAATGCGTTTTCCAGTTTATTTCTGACGTAATGAAAACTCCTTAATGTAGAGTAAATCTTTTATAAGTGTTTCTTTTGACATTTCTGCAAGGCACAACGCGGCCGTAAATATTGTCTGTAATGCGAGTAACAGAGCCAGTGTATGTGTGTGTGTGCAGTAATCATTTAAACCGATCATTAGGCCTCGGGTGTATTTCATAAAGATTACAGTAGACAGACTCGTTATGCCAGGACAAAGGAAGGGGCTTGTAAGGAACAAGGAAGCTTCTTTCATCCAGTGTTTAATGAATACAAAATTTGTAATTAACATCATTTGCTATTGGCGGTTTCTGTGGGAGCCTTCAGCGCCGTGCATAGGATTTGTACCTAATTTGGTATGCGATTTACGTATCGGTTTCAGGAAAAGGAGGGAATTGTGGAGAGCTTTGAACGATAATTGGATTTACCATTATCTAGAAAATTTTAAGTTTTTATACTGCTTTATTGTGATTGGTATTTCCGATAATTTAATTTTGCTTAATTGGATTTGATACCTAATTGCTTGTAAATGTCCCGGTCTGAGAATATGAAGTAAGTGAGAAACTGAGAAAAGTACGTAACCCAACATTGCATTATTTTGAACTGTCATGACTGAGATGGGTAATGCACGTAGATCGGATGGCAAGCTGCTGTACTCCAGAGTCGTTGTGGATCTCAGTTTACATATTCGAAACCTTTCTTAAGTTCAGTTTTAGTATTATCCCTCTGCCTACGTTTAGGTCTCTCAGGAGGTTTCTGTTATGTTAGAGGTTTCCTAACAAAAATTTTGTGAACATGTTTGTTTCTACAGTCGTGCTGAATGTCCGTCCCAGCTCACGTTGCTTGTTTTAACCGTTATAGGTTTGGGCCTGCTAAGACCCTGGGCATTATTTGGGTTTTTGACCGCGGAAACTGTTCGTGCTTGTACGTAACAGACATGTGAGACGTGTTTGATTTATAAACCACGTGGTATCAGCAAACAATACACAAAAGCTGCTGGCTCGAGAAACCAGTTAATCTGATTGGAGGAGAGGCGTCATTATTGTAAGCACAAGCAGACTGATAACGAGCGTCCCATTTGTATGCAAATTCAGGGAGCCCGCTCTGCGCTGTGCTGAGGAAGCAGGATTCCTTTCTTAAAAGCTTATTGAATTCTTGTTCGTTATTATTTCTAAAGTTCTGTGACGTATTGCTCGATTGTTATTCGTACGGATCTGAACAATATTCACTCCTACATCCGTAAATGAGTTTCAGGAAGCTCACTTCTGCGCAGACTCTTTCGTTTACTTGCATTTAAGAGCTGCCTTTCTTGGCTCCTTCAAAGATTCTGACTGTCATTTCTTTTGAACATCTTTTTAGCATTTTATCTCCTCACCTCTCTTTCTTTTTATCTTTCGATCTTTCTACGTTCTGTCGTTTATTCTTTCTACATTTTCCTCTATTTTCTTCCTCTTTGAAGCCATCATTGGCGTCCGTTTCAGTTTTGTTTGAATCCGAAAGACACATTTGTTTAAACGAAGCCATATTTGACAATTTTTTCCGTGCACGAAGTAAATATTATTTAAGCAATTCTTAAGAAGGCTGTGATACAAGCGTTGGACTTTTAGCGCTAGACTGTGAAATGTTTTCTTCTACTTAATGATGTCCTGTTTATCCGTTAGTCGTTTCACGGTCGTGTTTTTTCGATTTAGTAACTGTAAACAATTCATACGTTGCGCTACAGACAGGAAAATGACGCGGGAACTACCAAATTTCGCCGCCGAGTTGTTAACATTCCTTCGTATTCGGGAGGTCGCTGGTTCAGAGCTTGCTCGAAGACCGGTCGCCCTGACGGATGTTACGTGGTTTTATTCTGTCCATCCAGACAGATGCCGGGATAGTGCCTTAAATGAGGTCACAGCCACAGCTTTCAATATTTTTTACAATATTTTATTCATCATCGACAAAACCAGAAGAGCACGTGGTTGAGGAACGTAACGGCTTTACTCAAAATTAAGTTCTTCTGTTCCAAACATTATTTTAATTTATTGGACGGAGACATTCAGATAATAAATTTCTCGTCTTTTGAACTGTGTAGCCGCTTTAGTTTCTTTGTAGAGTCGGATGTTATTTGTTCGTACGGAAATAGTAAGTTTACGATAACGCGCGCAGTTGTTACTGTTCAGTCAGGATTTCCTGAACCAAAGAGAAACACGAACATAATTGTCAGTCAAAGGCTTTTTTAGTTTCTCCCATTTGTATATTTTATTTTGTGATTTCATCAAACAGTCTGAAGAAATAAACAAAGTTGTGGATTGTCTGAGGAAGCAAACAAGGTTGCAGAGTGATTTTAAAATATTTAGAAACTTCGGGAGGTTTCTCAGTTTTACCAAAATTTGGCATCAGATGGGAACGATGGTTTTCTTTGCTGGAATAATCAGTATTTTTTTTTTACAGCAATTGCACATTATGTGAAGAGAACAATTTGTTTGTGGTATAACAAACCAATATTGTGTAGATCAAATAGTGTGCATCAGTATCCGATCTGTGTCCTCGTTTTATGTCGGAATAAATCGAAGAGATTTACACTTAGAAAATTAAAGCAAACTGTCATTGAAGACCATTATTACCTTATTTAGTCGTTTGCATCGTGTTTGAACTCATTAACAAGAATGACAAATTGCATAAAATACGGAGTTTCAAGGGAGACGCCCAGGTACTCTGTAAAAAAAAACATGGCTGATATTCATTGTAGATGTGTCGTAAGAATTCTGCTCTGGCTTTGTGTCATGACAGTTAAGATGTGTTGGCGGATACAAGTCTCCGTCAGTAAGGAAAATAAAGGCTCCAGCTGCTCATGGAAGTGATCGCTGTTTAATCTGTCCCTCCCTCCACGTTTATCTCTTGTGTACTATTTACAACAGTCGGATGATACGGACCAGTGCCTCTTCTTGTAGTGCGGGTTACCAGATCATCATTTCCAAGTCCAATGAGGGTCGATAGCAACATTGTGTATGTATGGAATAATTCTTCAGTGAATAAAAATATCTCCTCTCCTACGTCTGCAATTCTATTCTAGCTTGTACAGAACCAGAGTCCTCGCACTCTCTGTTTTCCGCTGAGCGTTCATTCTTGTGGTTTTTATTACTTTTCCTTTCACTTAAAGAACTGCGTGGTTCCAGAAGTTAGGCTTTATCTATTCAGAATACAAGAGTCCTTTATCCTCTGATTTACAGCAATTGTGTTCGGAACTTAAGGGAATTTCATGGTCTGTGAAAGAGAATTAAGTTGCCCTTCGGACCACAACTGATTTTCTTACCACGAGGTAGGTAACAAGACCTGTTCACAGGAAGCCCCTTGAGTAGTCTGGTAGAATTTTTCCGACGTTTTCGAGGTCCTTGTTGCCTTCATCAACTTCTGCAAGTCTGGCAAACTTCTACAATGCTACAACCCAGAAGACAACCATCTTAGCATGTAAATCGATCATAAACGGACCTAAAAATTTGTAATGAAATGTTCTTGGATCTATATAATTACATATGTTGCAACTGTGTGATACGTTTAGGTTATGTCTGAGAATTTTGGGAAACGATGACAGAGTTATAGTCTTTACTAGCTTCGAGGGAAAGACGCTGTCAGATTCCCTTCTCCCCCTAAATATTTTCTTTCTTAATGACTATAATATTTGATATTTGAAGAGATTTTCGAAGAGGAATCGAGTCCCGCGGCTGAAAAATAATGCTGCAAGTCTTTTATGCGCCTCTCCGTTGAATAATTGGTACTGGAATTTTGAATTTTTGTTCAGTCGTTCAGAAAAAACGATACAGTCTAAAGTTTATGCCGTTTTATATGCGAGTGTATGATTATCGTTATTATCACCCGTTACTTAATCTTTCTTACGGCCTCTTGATGGTGTTGAGAATGATGGAATAACAGATTTATTCTAA
>NW_019059715.1:292655-308393 GCF_000696155.1 Zootermopsis nevadensis | reverse complement strand
GCTACGTGATCTCGCAAGGCTTCCTGCGGTGTGCCGTGTTCCATCCTCCGCGGTTGCAACAGCTCGTGTCCACGGGGTGAAGGAAGATGGCATTTAACTGGCCTGTAATTGCCACCGCAGGCAGCGCAGACGCCGTGTCACTTGGCGTTCAGATGAAATGGCTACCGATTTGTAAGCACGACCGTGTGTTAATTACACCTTTACACAACTTGACATTCATAAATTAATTTGCACTCCGTGCGCTGTGTAATTGTATGAACTAGCAAAGTGAATATGTTTTTCTACTTCTGGTGCTGTACAATTATACAGACAAGTCATTCTGAGTGCGACAGTAGATGGCTCATTTACATTGGTTATTTTACATTCCTTCCTTCAACATAATTGACAGTTTATTGAAGAAGTAATGAGAAAGGAAACGAAAACTGCACTCGTAAGCTTCCATTAATGTTGAAGCAAATTTTTACAGAGTTCCGTGGAAGTAATTTTAGTACGAAAACAAGAATGTACAAGGCTACTTGGGGGACCTAAGCGTTAATGAGAGGGTATTATAAAAATGTATCTTAAATATATGAAGTTGTCGACTGGATTAATTTTGCTCTTGATGGGAACCGCATATTCATTCTTGGTTGCGCCGTGCAGTGTGGCATGGAATCGCCTTGATGATGGAGGCAGCATGTATCTGAAACGTCGGTAAAATACCACAACATGGTGTAACAACCCAGAAGACAGCCATCTTGTGTCATAGAGTGTTTTCGTCATTCTACATACATGTACTTATTGATTTCTGTCTGTCTGTGTCTTGCGATCGTTTACCCGGTCCGAGGTTTGTATCCAGGAACCTGAAAGCTGTGTCGTATTCATCGGGGTCATTGTTCGACATTTGAGTTGAGCCCCACGGCCCGTGATGTGGATCGGCAGCTTATTCATATAAGGAAAACTAGGCTATACGAGAGTGGCTACAGAATGGCGAATGAATTTATGTAAAGTGCGACCACCTCGTTGCTTAGTAACACCGAAGGAATGAAACTCTGTCACAATTACGCGTCGTACAAGTGGGTTTACCGTGAATCAGACGTGGCGTTTGTTGAACGAACATCTTCAGCCCACTAACGCCATGTAGGCGCATTGGGGGAGTGGAGGTATAGCTCCTACTCTTTCGTGACCTCGGCAGCCTATGCTGTGTCTGCAAGTTGTAAGAACTGCTGATAAATCCTTTGTAAATGTAGCAATGGACAGAATGTTTCAAAACGATGCATACACGTTATAATAAGGTGACCGCTTGCCAGTCAGTTGATAGATGTGGTTGGCCCTGTGTCATCGGGCGCCATTAGTTCTGATTAACTCTTTCGTTTGTTCTTAGAGCTAAAGATGGCGAAACTGCTCTGTTGGGCGTTTAGTCAGTTTTCAGTGCGTGGATCTGGCTGGGCTGCTCTCAATTGTAATTTCTTTTCAAAATTTCCTGACGCGACAGAAATCTTGTTGCTCGAAGCAAGTAGGAAACGTCAATCAGTTACGCAGGCTGTAGCCTACGGTCGTCCTACTGGCTCTGGTGCAGTCTTCAAACCAGCACAAACTGGTAATTAAGGAATGTAATAAGTTCAAATACCGATCAATGACATGTGCTCCGTGCAGTTGGCCTTGTGATTATGGCCATTGGCCGTCCACCAAGCGTACCGTTGGGATTAGTTTTGTGTTGAAGACGATGACCTACCTGGCACGATTGACTAATGCAACTTCTTTCAACTTACGAAACAGGACTCGAAGCCTTGATAGACGTGTCGAAGTTCGTCTTTGAAAATTAAAGTTGAACTGTCATTGGTGTATGGGAGGTTGTTATGAGACGTTTTATCAACTGTCTTGGTTATGTAGCTTCGAGTAGGAAGTGTGTCAGTAATGAAGATGTGCGAAATGAAGTGGTCGTGGTCTATTTTAAGCTACTGTCCTGGCATTTTGTGGAAGGACTGAGAAAAATCTCTAAACTCCTCAAGACGGTCTCTCGGTCTATATTCGAGCTTGGTACCTCACGTTTTGCGTTTATAGCTTTGGTTTACACAAATTTAGCCTTTGGGAAATCGCTTTTGTTTAAATGTTTAATATTCTTACTTCGGTATTATAATGGTCTGTGGCGTATAAAGCAAGTACAAAGGCTTTATCTTGTTCTTTACTGTACCACGTTTTATTTCTGAATCAAAAGAACTGGGCTGCGTAATGATCCACGGCGCGATTTATTTCTTTGAGACTTCGCCTTCTTTTGTCTCTTGAGAACTCATTAGATCCACCTCCTTCCACGCGATTTTCTTCTCGTTAATTGGCAGCTCGTTATTGTGGCCACCCATTCAACAGCACCAACCACTAACATAAAACGTAACACAAACCCCACAGGGATGTGGGATGTGGGATGTTTGTTGTTGGCGCAAGATGTGTCATTCTCAATTTGACAGCATCGTAATAATTTCAGACATGAAAACTGTGCACAAGGCTTGATGCTAGTTGGCTCTTTCTTATTCTTGCTAATATAAATGTTTACGTGTACTTGTTGAACATAAGAAATGTGCCGAAAATGAACAATTTTGTTTGTTGCACAACGAATAAATTCTTGTTGTATACAAGTCACATAGTAGTCTGTTGTTAGAATAGAGAAATAGACCGAGGGGAGATTGCAATGGATGACATGCCCCTCGCCTGAAAGAACAAGAAATGTGTACAGAATTTCGTATGGAATACACTGTGAAGACGGGGGGGGGGGGGGGGGGGGTGACATTTAGATGGATCTTAGCAGGGAGAGAGTGTAAGGTGGATGGAAGTGGCTCAGGATCCTTCTGAGTAGCGTGCGTTGTTAGTAGCTGCATCGACCTTTTTAGGGTTTTGGGTATGGTTAGTGTTCAAACAAGCGTCGACTGCAGACCACTCCCTAGACTTCTTTACGAAAACCAGTCTAAAAACGCGTGGCGTTTCGTCCTGCGACAGCAGTGAATTTTGCCTGGATTCCCTTTCGTATTTGCAACACCTCGCTGCGTCTCTTCACCGCAGCTCGGGTTCATATTCTTCCCGTTTGATTCAATCAGCCTCCTAGCACGAGGGGATCAGGAGGAAAGTCGATACCATGGGCGGTGTCTTTACGTTGTAGACCAATGTTATCTGGTCCGACGAAGGCGAGATCTGGGCTGAAGATGGATTCGGGAGTTGCAGGCCTGCGCAGACTCGTATTTAAGTCGGAAACTAACAAATGACGGCTATAGTAATGTGTAAGAAGTTTGGGTAGGAACTCTCACAGACTTCTCTAACACATTTAAGTTCTCATCAGAATGAGCCTAAGTGCTAATTCACTATGAAGTGGTTTTTAATGTCATTACAACTGATTTTCTAGAGATGCAAATTAATTTGACGAATCTATTAATTTATGTTAATTCAATAATTAGCCCTTTATTTTAGGTACTGTTAATATTGACGAATGTGAATTAACAATGAAGTAGCTCCATAGTTTTTCGTAAAATTCTACATTATAAAATTTAATCAGGATCGTTGTAAAGCTGGAGTTGTTTTTTGTGTGCTGACAGACAGACGGACGGAAGGAGCGATTTTAATAGACGCCCCGCTACATTATGTAGTACATTATCAATATTTATTACATTACCTGATTTTTCTCGTAGCCTCCATATCGATACTGGCGCTGGGGCCCACGTAGACAGCTCTCCTATAGATGCCAAGGGCTTTTTCAGCCTCCGGTAAAGCCTGCTTTAGCGTGAAGCTATGACATCGCCTTCATTCCGTACCGTGAAATAGTACGCGTGGAGATTTACTTCCATGCCCCCCATACATCCTTCTCTCGTGGTATTCAGGGGCTCAACTTTATAGTTTGTTCATCTTCACTGACTGGCTCAGGTTTCTTTCCATTGGTGGGTTGTGGTATCGTCTGTATTGAAATAAATGGTTGTGTATTTCACAAAGTGCGATACTTTCTTTTAAACTGAAGTATTCTGACTGAACCATGTTATACGGCGTAGTCTCACAAGGATATATTCCTCCGAAGTTATTGCCCAGGTAGGTTTTTTATTTATTTTCTGGTTGTGATGTAGACCCATGTGAGAGTGATTCAGAACACGCTCCGCCTATCTGCATTCGGTCTTATGGAAGTTTTATAATATTGGGCCCTTTTCATATCGGATGTAATTCTTCTTCTTACCGCATTCATGAGACGAAACCTCTTCCTCCACTTCGCCGTCGTCTTTTGTTAGTCGCGTGAGATAAGCCATCCATATAGGCCCATATTACGGTCGAACATTCCAACCCCGTCCGTAATGCTGTCTGAATACAAACATCTGTTCTGCACTGGGGACAATTTTGATATTCTGGTCGCGCAGTTTAAGAAGACCTTCATATCGACGACAACTATCGACCGAGCTTATGTATTATGAACAACGAGCCTGTCGTTGCTAGGAAGTAACTGTTTGGAACATTTTACAGTTCCTGTTCTTTTCCGTCTTGTACGGAATGTGTGAAGCATCACACAATTATATTCGGTGCTGCAAGTAATGCAAATGAAGTCACATCGTTCGTCTTTTTGTGTTCATATTCTATCAATTAAGGATGGATATAAATATTTCAATTTTTTTAACGAGAGGTTTGGAAAAATGAAGGGTAGCCGTATCGTCACAAATGTGTCCAAACGAGTAAACACAATCGTACAGCTTTATATGATTCGGTATTTCCTGAAATAATGAACTATGGTTTAGTATGCATCCATTTTTGAAATGTTAAGAGGTAGTGGTCTAGATCAGTGGTATTCAACCTGGGGTACGCGTACCCCCGGGGGTACGCGAAGACATCTTAGGGGGTACGTGAAATTTAAAAAAATATATTATTTTATGAAAAACACTGAATAATTAGTAATGTAATTTATTTAGTTTATTTTAGATGTAGATTATATACTATGTATAACAACTTTGGGGGTACAGAGTTGAAGAGAAATTATATCTGGGGGTACACGAACAAAAAAGTTTGAATACCACTGGTCTAGAGCATCACACAATGTAATAACAGAATACAGCAGACGTGTGAACGCTTCGCCTTTAATGAATTTTATTTGATTTTTGAGTCCGCGGCTTAAATAAGTTAGTTGTCGGAATACGAACGCACATGTAGGTCTGTGCACCTCCCCCGTGGTTTGTACTGAAATTGATTGCCAACTGGTATCTGCGGGGTTCCCGACGTGTTGCAGATCAGGGCTCAACGCGTCACACACACTTCCAGCGGTTTGGTCTTCGAGCTACTCACGGAATGTTGCGCCCTGTAGTCTCGTGGAAATTGACCGACGTTTCAGGATGAGGGCAAACACTGCCTGGGATAAGACAATAGTGTTTGATCTTAAAACTAGAATGAATAAATCATCAGAGAAGGTGTTAATGTATCGCAAAATGTTTTATTAATTGTCACCTTCAGTAGCTCAAATTATGATGATCAATTAACAGTGGATTGCAGTCTGAATAGTAAAGACTTTTGTTTAACTGAAAAGTTCACGGTTTCTGTATTCACTTTTTGCCTTCGTTCCGTTGTTATTTTTCCTTGAATTTAAGCCCAAGTTTCACAAACTCTGTTCACGTAATGTGTCGTCATGGGAGCCATTAGTGCTGGAAACAAAACAAAAGACAGTCGCCCGCAGGCTTTACGAATTTATTGTTCCATACACGTTTATGACAAAGTGAGTCTGATGTTTTTATGCTGGATGTTGTAATTGCTTCTCGCCCCGAAGTAATTGTATTTATGAGTGGGGAGGCTCGCCCCTATCCGTAGGATAAATTAATTTACAGCTCAGAGCTGTAGTGTAGCAGCAATGTACCGCCAGAGTTTTGTTGAATTGCGTCGAGCTTAATGAAAACAGACGGCGAAAGTCCGAACGGCTACAAGCTCCGCTCGTAACGCTCTTTTTTGCGTATCCCAGGCGCACAGTTCCTGGATACTGTTCTCTCAATGGACCTGAAAGGAACGAGCTAAAATCGCCCTAATAACCAAGACTTGATTTTTATCTGCAACATGTCGTTGAATCTTTGTTGTTTGTCGATGTTGGACTTCTGTGTAGGAATGTCGCGTGGGCTTGTAAGTAGACAGCAGCGTTTTGGAGGAACTGCTGCCTCCATCTTCAGCTCTGATATCTAGTCTGGTTTGTAATGTTTGAGTCTGTTTCAGAGATGCTGGCAAAGCCCATGGCCTGTATGTATTTTATTATTTGAATTATTCGAAGTTTCTCTCAAGGGGAGTTCTTTACATCGGCAAACTCCAGATGGGTGTTGTTTGAAGCAATTTATAAAGGATTAGACTTCTTACGAACTCTGTTCAAGTTTCTCGTTCGGCTTCGCAGTACATGATTAGACTTCTTACGAACTCTGTTCAACTTTATCGTTCGGCTTCGCAGTACAACTGGGACCTTCTCAATATTTCAGAATCCCTTAAGCTCCCTGGTTCAGTTGTGTGCAATTTTGCAAAAACACATTTTCGAGTTTGTTGAATATCGACGTCATTTTTAATTAAACGCCTTTGTAGTGAAAGATGCAGTCTTCTTAGAAATCGTTCCGTCTCTTCGCCTTACCTCAGTGGTATCACGGCTGAATGTATTCGACAGATATTAGAATGTTCTGCACTGACTGATATTTCAGGTGTTTTCTTTCTAAAACTTCTTGACGATGGCGAAGAGTCAATTGAATAAAAATTTTCTTGGATATTATCCATCGTCCAGTAAATATAAAACGTAAAACGACGTTTCGGAGATGGGACTCTATCTCCGTCTTCAGGTTCCTACACAGTTGGCTCTATCTAGTGGGCCCAACTGTGTAGGAACCTGGAGACGGAGATAGAGTCCCATCTCCGAAACGTCGTTTTACGTTTTTATATTTTACTAGACGATGGATAATATCCAAGAAAATTTTTATTCAATTGCTTTCTTTCTGCTTCGCCTGTCCCAGAGGAATGAAACACAACAGCTTCCTTTTTACACCCCTTCCTGATACAATTCATGATCATTCTCACACCTCATTCGACATTAAAAAGTACTTTCACGTGAAAGGGATCAATGTGTGTCCACTTTCTTTTCGGTTTAATTGGGTGGAAGGATAACAATTTGTTTCTTCAATTTCATTGTCATCTCTGAGCAGCAAATTAAATTATCAGGCTGTTAAAATGCATTATACAGCGTTTCATGAAGTGCCCGATATGCTCGTTAATTTTATTGGAAAAAGGGTTAGGAATCAATGCAGCAGTATTAATAATAGAATAAATTCGGTGAATGCTTGCTACATGCACAATCTTTTGTCTCCCCACATGCAGTCTCAAAATGTAAAGATTAAAATATGCAATACTATAATTTTTCCTGTTGTTTTGTATGGGCGTGAAACCTGCTTTCACATTAAGGGAAGAATGCGGATTTGTTTAAGTAACTATCACAGAACAGCTGGGCGAGTGTGAAAAGGCCTGGTTTTCGTTTTAAACTGCGTATCCATTGTGCGTACTTCAAGCGAGTTATGTATGACTCGGGGGATTTCGAATCAGTGAACAGAGAGACGGGAAAAGTGAGATAGGAAATGCGTGTTATGGCAAAGCGTTAAAAACTAAAATTTAGTACGAGCTGAATGACGGGAACCAGAACCTTTGGGATGTTCAGTATCTGAAGTGACAGATAGGCTTGTTATTACACAAGAAAAACACACACATCAATCTCACCAATCTGTCAGGGTCTCCTATATTACTGTCGGCTCATAATTCTTTCTCTCTTGCTTGCGTTATTTCACGATTGTTCGCCAACATAAGTCAGGTCTTTGTCATAATATTATTTAGATATTTAAACGTTTATGCTTTTTTGAGGGGGGGGGGGGTCGCTAAGGAAAATTCTTGTACCTAAGTAGAATGAGTTAGTGAGCAGTTTAGGATGTTTGGCTGTACACACCTGTCGAGGAACTTCGTGATTTTGTAAAGTTTCCTGTTGTTGGGACAGTGGAATAAAGGAATTTACGATGGGTTGAACATATAGCTGGGAGGAGAGGCAAGGAATGAATACAGAATTCTGGTGAGAAAGCGCCTTGTAAAACTTACATTTGGAAGACCAAGAAAGAGGTGGATAAATGACTTGCAGACAGATTTTATAAGGTTCGAAGGTGGACGAAAATGGCTTAAGATTGTGTCCATTGGTGGGATTTGGTATTAGCGGTGTTAAATATACAACAGAGGATCCTCGCGCTTGGCATTACGTCGTGTTCGCTCCCCGAAGAAACCGTCTGTATCAATCGTGGGGATCTGCGTGGGTGCCTTAGATTTTTCGGACGTGTTGACAAAGAACATCCGACCGTCCCTACTGGGAAGCGAACCTCGGATCTCCAATGCGTAGCCCGTCTCAAGTTGAGCTATGAATTCGCATTTTTGACAAATGTCAAGATTCCCCCCACCCTGAAAATAATTTGCTTGTGTTACAGAAACGTTTAAAAATAACTCAGATTATTCCGCCGTCGCTGTCTGTCTTGGCACCGGTTGGCACTGTGCAGATATCGTCTTTGGAGAGGGCTTTTTCCGGCCTTGTCACTTCTCCACTGCTGTGC
The DNA here is from genome assembly GCF_000696155.1 of Zootermopsis nevadensis. The sequence continues at coordinate 299,814 of NW_019059715.1, read as the reverse complement.
ATGGCCGACTCACATTACCCTTGACACTTTCTAACCCACGGTTCTTCGTCTTAATTTTAGTCTGGTGATTTATGACGCAGCGGCTCTTGACTTCTCATAATCGTCGACATCCGTTCCGCGCGATGTTTCCAGAGTTCAGCCATGTCCTGTAGATCCTTGGGAAAATGTCAACCCACGTTCCAAGTCATTGGCTTGTCGTGCTGGAACGAATTCCAGTCTCAGATACGTTGACGACTGAAGATAATTGCGTACGAATTTACGTGCGTTATAACACAGAATACCAACATCGACATCTTCACCGCCGTGAGGACCTCAAATATGGAACCGAATGTGTTCATTATTATCTAATTGCTCTTTAAGAACGTGATTGTTAAGCACTGTTAGCATTTTCCTGGGGAGACTGAGGAAGATCACCCAGTCAAGATAGCCTGCAACCCAATCGATATTTGAACCGGGTACATGTCGTATACAAGTCTAGGGCGTTACCGTTAGGAACGCCGAAATGTTCGATATGAATTTATCATTTAGAGAAGCGTTTCTAAACCTATGGTACGAATACCACTGGTGGTACGCGAGCCAATGTTGAGTGATACGCGAACTAAGCAAGAAAATCAAAAGATAATATTAACATAAATGAGTTTCCCCCCGAAGAGATAATATTAACATAAATGAGTTTTCCCCCGAAGACATTTGGCTAGCGGTACGTTTAATGTGTTAAATTAGAATTAGTGGTTCGCCAGCGAAAAAGGTTGTGAACCCCTGATTTAGAGGAAGGGAGCTGCAGTTTACTTTCTCATTAACAGACGCCTTTTTCGGAACAAGTGAATGCTGCATTTAGTGGGTGCAACTTCCTGCGTGCAAGGACTGTCCCAGCCGCCCTGGCTCGTGATTGATGGTGGCGTCAGTTGCAAAACTGGCCGAAGTACGATAATCTCTGCGTGTACCTTCCCCATCTCACACGATCCATCACAGCACCCGCGCGCGAGCTGCAAGTGACAAGCGAAGTGGCGAGCCATTAAGCTCTTTTTAATAATTTTGAGGCATTTGCGTCGAATACCTGACTTAGTCAGTACCGTTACTTGGCGTCAGTCATGATTTTATTGGGTCTTTCCACAATAGTGTTTGAGCAACTGTTAGGTCCCCTATATTCATCCGTTAGCCGTCTGCCCGTAATTTAACATACCGCGCCTCAAAACTCACGATTACATTAGGTAAAAATCATTTTGATATCCCACAATATCTCAGCAGTTTAAGTACGCGAGTCGCTAAGTTTTTGAGGACTCCTAAATTCTGGAGTGATTTTACGACGTTAGCCTTTGTGAACGAGAGGAATAACTTCGAAATTTAATAGTAATTTTGCTTTGAAATTGGTCTTATGTGTTTAATCATCTCTCGAACGACTTGTTGTAAGTTAAAAGATTTTATAAGCGAAGGATTTTGAACAGGATGAAGACACCTTTGAACATTTTGTGTGTACGTACTAAGATTCGAATTCATATACAAAATCTACGTACAGCATTCAGTAAGCAGAAACTTACGGGCTACTGAACCTCACTTCTCGATCAAGTATCGAGGTCGATTTTACTACTAACATCATTAGTTTCTCTCCCGATGATGGTGGCAGCAAAAACCTCTGAAACGTCGGTAAGCTTCTACAACCCACACGATAGCCTTCTTCAAATCTAAATTCATCTGCAAATTACAAACTTTGTAGGTGGTGAATAAATACGTGAAGCGAGAAACAAATGGTCCGCCTTTGAACGGAGGAAGAACTCTGTTGTCAGCTGTTAAACGCGAACGTGGTTTTCCACCACGAGGTAATAAAAGAAACTCCAGGGATTGTTTTTAATCGGTTGCTTGTGGTGGCAGCGATCACATCATAAAGTCGAGGATCGTAAAGCAGTGAATTAACTAACCTTCCTCAAGCGCAGAGACGAGTTGGCCTTGTATGAGTCAATGCAACGATACAAGCTCTTTGAACTCTCACCAGACTTTTCAGCAGGTCTTGGAAAGTTTTCATGAAATGTTAGCACAGGCCTGTATTGCCGGTGAATGGGGAAGTGGCACGTGGTGAAGGGGTATGTTTTATAAATCATTGACGGTCATCAGAAAGTCAATTTTCTGCCTGTGCGTAGTCCTGTATTATACGTAGGTAACATTTTGCCAGATGAATTTTTGTGATAATATTCGATAGTTAGAAAAAGATGTTCTGTGAAGAAAAAAATATGACTAAATCCATTTCGAATCTAATTTAAATGTTTGTGTTCTATTTTGTACATTCTACATACAACATATACATACATTCACACACACGTGGAGATATATCCAGAATTTAGTTATTTTAATTAATTGCGTTTTATGAAATTAATTACGTTTGTTTGCTGAATGTTTTCGCTGGTTTTGGTACCTACAGTGTACGCCATTGTCACCGCATTGTTATTCTTCAGCAAGAACAAAAGCACTTCGTGGAAAATTTGTGGACGCAGTCCTCTTCTCTCTCTCTCTCTCTCTCTCTCTCTCTCTCTCTCTCTCTCTCTCTCTCTCTCTCTCTCTCTCTCTCTCTCTCTCTCTCTCTCTCTCTCTCTCTCTCTCTCTCTCTCTCTCTCTCTCTCTCTCTCTCTCTTTTGGCAATGTTACATATAATTTACTAGCTTCGGTGTTGTCTTTTACCGTTACAAAGTGTGTTTTCATTTCCAGTTTAGATTATAAACAAACTTGACGGAAGCTGCATTACCTTCAGAGATGAAGTACGAATGAAGTCAAACTTATTCCAGCAGTTTCGGGGATAAAACATGTAGACCGGTGAACACGTGTAGTTTTCTGTGAAGCGCACACAGTCCTAACTAATCACATAAAAAATTATTTGTTACTGAACAGCTCGGTCTGGTTTGTCTTACGTCTCCCAAAATTTATTTAATGTTTTATAAGCGATTTTAAGCGGATGTGTTTTTCCAGTTGTCTTATAGGAAATCTATTTCGTTGGGAAATGTGCAGAGTGCCCTCAAAAGATACATACCCATTATAATACGGAATGTTAATCTTGAGACTTATCTCCGTGTGTTGTATTTACGAGAGGAACGTAGTATGGTCCACACTTGATAAATTACATCGCAGTATGTCCCTGATTGATGCACTCAAAATGGATGGATGAGGGTCGATTGGTTTTCATTGAATGTGGGTGTACTTATTTTTGGGACACTCTGTATATGCGATTTTGTCGCGTGCCCTTCTTCTATTATGCATTGATGAAGGAGCCCTAATGTCTCTGCGCAGAGACGGAGACCCTTCCACACGCGAGGCATAAGCTTCCTACAGGATTTTATTACGTTTTAATGTTTGTACGTAAACTTCCTCATTTGTAACTTTCTTAGGTTTAATGAAGTCCTCACGAGCAATCAGCAGCGTCAGGTGGCCGTCTGAAACCGACGTTTCTAGAGTCGTTTCGGTCCTACTCATTTGGGATCTTCTTTTTTCTTTATTTCTAATAACATCAGGCGAATGGATATTGTCTGTCGCTGTCTCCCAGATTTATTTATTTTTATATGAATTTTACAACTCTGTTAGACATTAAATTATTTTGGGTAATACTTTCTCCCGCCTCCCTAAGTTCTTAATAAGGCCAGTTCATTAGGCTGTATAGGCCTGCCCTTCATCTCTCAAGTTTGGTTTCATATTGTACGCCTAATTGCACTACGAACTTTCTCATTTCCTATTATTTTGTGTTTTCTTCTGTAACTCTTCAAACCCCATTGGTAGCTGTACCTATCACTTCCTTTAAGAAACAGTAACTTTGCATTATGTGCTTTTGGGTTTCATATGATTCGTATTGTAAACATGGATTTGTTCATCAAATCTAAAACTTCTTGACGATGGGTCCGGAGATAGGGATTAGCTCTATCTAGTGGGCCCAACTGTGTAGGAACCTGAAGACGGAGATAGAGTCCCATCTCCGAAACGTCGTTTTATATTTACTAGACGATGGATAATATCCAAGTAAATTTTTATTCAATGGATTTGTTCCTTAAACAGCGTAATCCGGTTGGTCGTTGCAATGGAGAACTTTCGTATTTTCTTTGAGGTACGGACGGAAAGTCTATTATTTCCATAAACTTCATATTTAAATGGATAATCTCAAACAGGGTCACTTGTTATTGGTTTATTATTAATCTATTTTATTTGTTACGTCCATAAGCTTGGCAGCAAACGTTTCAAACGTAATGTTATGTAATTGGACTCAAACGAAAGAAACAAAGAGAATACAAACTTTAAATAGGTTTTACTGTGGTTTTTAAGCGATGATTTATGTTCAGGTCGTTAAGTTGTGGACTGATTATTGATTCAGTCCCTTTTGGTCCTACTCGGATTTCCTACTTTGATTGCCCCTTGAGCCTGGCTTCAAAACAGCGCGTAGGGACATTACTGCAACCGAACAAAAAAAATCGATGGTCATTTACTACAACCGTGAAGCAGGAGGATTATTTTTTCATAATACAAACAGCGCTCCCCCCCTCCCCCCTGCAGTGCTTCAGGGAATTGTTATTAATTCATCTTCGTTGTAAAGTTGCGAATACCGCGTTTCACATGATGCCACGTGTTGTGTGTCACACAATAGTAGGTTTGACGGACTGCATGCAACTTTTGGTGACTTAAATAAAGTAGTGTTCGTTTGTTTTTCAGTGTAAAAAAGAAATGTCACCGTTTTGCACGCAAATGTTTGTTTCTCTAATATCGCCGTACTGTACACAACTGGAGACTCCGTGTTGGACGTTATTTGTACGACGGACAGGCTTGTCCCTTGGAAAGGATGGACCGAGTATATTTCTGTAGGAATAACCTCTCAAAACACCGCAGAACTTTGGCGGAATGTGCCTTTCCTCTCGGAAGCGAACCTGGAACCTGGATGAGGTTTCACGTTCTGACGACAGCGAGTACGAAGATGGCTGTCTTCTGGGTTGTTGCTTCATGTAGTATGGTAGAAATTTGCCGACGTTTCAGAAGTGTTTCTGCCTCTATCATCAGGGCGATTCTGTGTCCCAGGTTGGAATTCAACACCCCTCTTCAAGTTATTCTCAGCATCGCTGGATGAAACTTGCGTTTTCCTTCCAGGGATTAAATTGCCATGTCAGTGTATCCCTTAAAACTCACCCATTTCCCTCCTGTAATGGTTCGTTTGACGCAAGTAGAGCGTTGGCAGATCCGGTTTCAGGAAGGGAGACACTTGACTGCTAGGCTCTTTTTTATACTCAGCGGGGTGATGTGTTTCGGGGCATGGTTATTGAAATGTTTTAAGATCGACCTCGGATGTTGAAGCACATGCCTGCTATTCATTTCGCGAAAACAAATTCTAGTCTACTGAAAATTCCGATGATTTTTCATTGTACCAATCCCGTTTCTGGACATCAAATAGCGTCTTTAAATAGTTTATCAATCACAGATTTGAGGTTCTCACGGCGGTGAAGATGTCGACGTTGGTTGGTCCTGTGGGCTGTGATACGGTGCTGACTTCGAGATTCCAGTTTCGGATGAGCATACAACCTGTATTAAGTCTTGAGCATTCAACGCTCCGCGGAAGACCTTGGGTCGTGTCGGCTAGCGGTAAGTGTTGTGCTGCAAATGGGAGGCGTCTTAGTTTCGTTTGGCCCCTGGACCGACAACTGGACGGGTTTTAACAAGAATCATCGTTAGTGCGGTTACTAAGCAGCAGAGAGACTGTCTTATTTGTTGTAACACTGTAGTCTCTCAGAAGTTTACAAACGTTTCAGAAGTCCTTTCTGCCTCTGTTACTTTATCGCCCTGATGATGGAGGAAGCAAGGACTTTAGAAATGTTAGCAGACGTCTTCCGAACTACACGGCGCTACAACCCAGAAGAATCACTGAGTCCGCCGTTCGTTTCAGTTCGCTCTAGAAAGACTTGGTGATCTCCCAGGTGGTCTGTCGTAGATGTTTCTGTATAGACGTATTTGTGTTGAGGGGAAGGTTTATTCTTTTCAAAATAAACATATGGCAGCCGACATTCCGTACAGCTCTGCATCAGTCTTCAAACAAAAAAGCATTTGGTCACCATTTCCCTTCCTTACTTAAGAGCTACACCCTTATTAAACACACGGTCGCGCAGGTCCCATGTCCATCCACTGCAGACGCTCTTATTTTTATTGAATGCCCACAGCGCAGGGCTGGCATCTGTCATTCAACCTCTCACTCCACTGGAGTCTGGAGTGTTGAGATCACGACCTGCCAGGAAATGGTTCGTGTCGGTCCACATAACCACTCATGATCTGACAGGGTCGAGGGGCAAAAAAAGCAACCCCTCTGTCGAGGTTGAAACCTAAAAACACTCGAGTAACAGCCAGGAAGACATTACCCTCTGCCTGGGGGTCAAACAGAAACAGAGCACAGCTTTGCTGAACTCTGGGATTCGGCCGAGGAAGCCTTAGGTCTCTCACTCAGACAAGTGCCAAGAAAGAGAACAGATGAAGATAAAGGAATGAAAAGAAACACGAAAAGAAATGAAGTTTACGACTGATAAGATATTGTTGAAATTGCTGTTAGAGTATTTTTGTGGAAGGTCTGAGAAAAGCTAGGACAGAAAGTCAGAATAAACTGTCACTGGTTCAAAATGTGGACCTAGGATCTCCCGAATACTACGTTGGGATGCTGCTCACTACTCTTCGAGTGCCTGAAGGTAAATATCGCTACATCAAAGCATTTGGGGTGGTCATCTCCACATGTCCATTCCACACACACCCCACCCACCCGTGGAAAGAGCCTCGGCACGCATTAGGCAGAAGGCTGTGGGGAGAACTTCTGATTGCATATGTGACTATGAGCTATTACATGGTTGTATACAGCCTGTCTATGTATCGTGTCCATATTAATATGAATTTGTTAGAAACTGCTATTCACTTTCTGTTTTTTCATCAGCTATTCGTGCTGAATAAATAAATAAATAAAATGGGATTAAAAGTTCACGTTGACTAATAATTTATGCGTAATGTAGCGGCAGCTGGAAAAATGATGCCTGCAGTACCATTTAAACTTCCACGTATGTGGTATCAGCTGTCTGACATTAAAAAGGACCGTTATGTCTCTAGTAACAAGAAGCATTTATATCCTGTGTCTCTCAGCTACCTTGTTGGATGCATCCAGTTTTGCTGCTTT
>NW_019059715.1:202096-285678 GCF_000696155.1 Zootermopsis nevadensis | reverse complement strand
ACGATCGAAGATATTTGAAAGCTAAGTCCATAAACAACAGGATGAAATGTCGTGGTTCACTGTGTAAACCTGTCGAGTTCAAAAAGTTTTTTAATCAGTTTCTTAATGATTTGAATAAGAAGACTTATTTGTTTTTGTGATGTTTTGATCGAATAGCTTACATAACAAGTTACCTTACCAAACATTAAATCCTTTAGCAGGAAGGGATAATACTCACTCCAAGTCTGAAGCTGCAGACGCCAAGGCAATCTATTTTATGACCGAGATAGTATGAGCTCTCATCGTTTACATGACCCTAAGCGACCCTTGGAAAAACTGACAGTTAACGGGAGATTATTGGAATTAGTGTCGTCTTAACGCTTTATCCAGAATGACGAGGGAAGCAAAGACGTTTCCAAACTTTCAAGGCTCGACAGTTACCACAGATAAGTCATCTTTATTGTATTCAAAGTTGACGCAAGGAAACTACCAGAATATTTTAAACGTTATAGCAGAATTTTGGTCATTCTTATTATATTAAGGCAGTTAGAATGAATACCGAGGAAAACAAAACAAAAAGTTATTTATTACAGACATACAGATTTGTGAAGGTGGGTAATGACTTATTTGAAGGTTTTATCCTGGCTTATGCTGCTCCAGATATTGAAACGTTCCGATAGCTCGTTTTAAATGTTACTTCTCATCGTCTCAGAAATGGCCGATCATTTCAAAATATGCACTGAATTACATAATATGTACCAATTGAAACGCTACCCAAGAACAACGACGTATTTAATACAAAAATTAATTCAGAAACAAGTCCAGCAGCGTGTGAACCTCCCACCTGATACAGAATAAAGGTCGCCCTGTTGCTGGGCCGCGTGCCCTGACAAATAAGTGCCGAATAACACAACTGGTAACAGCATTTAGGACGTATGTTTGTCTTCGAGTAGATGGTAGACATTTTCAGCATCTGCTGTAGAGCTGTTCTTCATATATTACCGTTTGCAGTACTTGGCGTTGCAGATTTGGAAATACTGCTGTATTGAAGTATAAACATCGTCTCTTGAAGACGACTGGCTGCCACGTAGGATGACAGAAACCAGCAAGAAATCGCCTGGAACCTCATGTTCTTCTCAGGTACGGTATACGCAAACCAGGAGTACGCGCTGTATTGTCGGGAACTGGTGATCGATTGATCTATTAGCAATCTGACATGGCCTGCTGCAGTCATTGTTATCGACTTTTTACGGGTAAAACCTGTTCATCCATCTTGAAACAAGTGACAGAACTGTAGCGTGCGTCTTGTCTCTTCGACAGCAATGCTATCTGGAAGGGGATCAGATCACCGTGGAGACAAATTGAAAATGGCGACGGAATTTATGTCACCGTGGTTAAGACAGCTGATGGATTGTTTTACTAGAAGACCGAATTTAAAAGAAGAATGAATGTTTCTTTGGATCTTCCTACCACGTTTAGTTTAAGTATTTCAAGCAGAATCATGAAAATTGAATTGACATTCTGTGCGAACTACGTCATTCAGAAATTACTTCCTGATAGAGCAGCAGGTTTAGATTTATGTAGCTTCGTTTTGTTCCTGTTTAACGTTGCACTGTTTCTCTGAAAGCCAGTGACGCAAATTCGGAGGCCGATTGCCCGTTGCCTTTCCTATTTAGCAGATATCAGAATTACGAAAAGAAGAACAGGTATTTAAAATATTTGCTTGCCTCTTCGCGTGGCGCATTTCAGAGTTCCGGGAATGTTAAATCTGGTTAATTTTAATATTACTAGTACTCGAGATTTGATTTTAAACTATCCTGTACCGTACAGATGTGCTGGTATGCTGACCACACGACGAACTGGTCCAGTCTAAATTCCTGCATTTTCTCAGATGATTTGATTTCCTCCTCCTGTACCTTTCGGCGAACCCTTCCTTTAACATTATCCTGCCACTTCTTATTCTGTGTCATCTAACATTCAGAAATGAGAAACAGTCAGGCGTTCGGGGCACGTTCTGACTGTTGTTACGTATGAAGGGTTGGTGTGATGATACAAAGGGATGTAAATGCGTTATGTATCGCCTCTTTACTTCCATCACGAGAATCTCTGCGAGCCTTAGGAATTCTGCTAGAGATGTAAGCAGGATCTGTGCTGTAATGATACTGTGGAAATACTTGCTTTGTCCCTGCAAGTTCAAGGGCGCGTGGCAGAGGAGAGAAATGCGTACAAAAGTGTATTCGGAAAATCTGGAAGGCCTAGGTATAGATGGGAGGATAATATTCAAACGGATCTTAAGCATGATGGAAGAGTGCGGGTTGGATTCATGTGACTCAGGGTAGCAGCCCGTTTAGACTCCTTGAAAGGTGGGGAATTTCTTGACCAGTTTAACGACTTCTCAGTGAGGATTCTGGTCTTTGGAGTCCGCAAATGTCGGTTGTGAGGTAACGGCAGATGCGAGACCTGCGTTTTCCTCCGCTCGCTACCGCTAACCATAAGCCCGTACGTAGCTTGGGAAGATGCCGGCCAGCCAGCCAGCACCTCTTGTACATGCAAGAGAACAAGACCACATATCACCCGTACGACGGCCTGCCTTTGCGGTTCCTTATACGGGGAAAAGCCTGGGTTGTCTCAGCGTCAAGTCCAAGGCTACGGTAGCGTCTACAGCAATGGTCCCCAACCTTTTGTGCCTACGGGCACGTTTGAGAGTTTATGAGATCGTGGCGGGCACCAACCAATTAACAAAGCCAAATTTTATTTTCTCTGGACAAATAAGATATGGACACCAAATAATAGGCAAAAGAACACGAAGTTTAATGATACAAGAAATCACGCAATCAAAAATACGTAGTTTTTTAAGTACAATTATTATTACTCAAGTGGGAGGTTAGTGTGATGTTTGGCACTGCATTTCATCGGCCAGTTTTTTCAAATTTGGGAGTGTAGGATGTTGCTGCTCGCAAACGATCGTCAAAATGGGCGTCTGTAAGTCGAGATATGCGCTCTGATTTTATAATTTCATGGTTGAACGGCCTTCATTATTCAGTATAACCTCTTTCGGTATCAACGCGGGCACCCAAAAAAAAAAAGCCATGGCGCCCGCGGGCACCGCGTTGGGGACCACTGGTCTAGAGTACCGTAACCTCCCGGTTGCCACGGCGGCAGGGGATACATCAGGTAATTCACTCACTTTTCGCTTGCCGTGAACTTCATGGAAACTATTTCTTGTTGTTATGAGATTTGAGGCGAACAGAGCGATCGACCTGATGATGGAAGCAGAAAGTACCTCTGAAACTTCGGTAAGTTTCTTTACTACATGACATAACAGACCAGAAGACAAGTCATATTCGGTTGTTGTTTTTTTATTTGCGTTTGTTTTCTGACGTATCAATGGTATGAAGAGGAAAGTGGAATTACTTTGTATCCTTCGTCCGTCTTTCGGTTCTGCAAGAAAGTCCTTAGCCCGTCTTTTAACATGTGCGAACACAGAGCCACCACCTCTCATTCTGAAGGAACCTCGTGTGGTATGCTGGATCGTGACAAATAGCACCATGCAGCAGCTATTCCACATTCCGAACTAAAGCCGAGAAGTAAATTAACACGTCATCTTAGAAAATTTGACGTAATTTCCTGACACTGAAAAATGTTAGCGTAATGCAGACCTGATTGCAGTGAGGGAGTATGTTGAATGTTTCCCTTTACACGTTTTTGTTATATAAAAGATGCCACAGGCTCTTAAGTACTTCGCGTAATGAGACTTGATTGAACAACTAGATTTCAGTCTAGTCGCGGAATTCTTCCAGTGCAGGTAGATGCAGCAGCAACTAACCGTTTGCTGCTGTCAGCTCGAGCGAGAAATTTGCAGTAGATGTTGATCGCTCGGTCATTTGCGAGCCCCGTCCCGTCTTGTTTTAAAGAAGGGAATGCTGATAAAGAGGGACAGATAAGAATAAGGGGAGAAAGGAGCGAAACGATGGAATAGGAAGATATGACGAACACAATACATACAAAGGGATATTCATATGGTAAAATAAACAGAAACAAAAGATAGAGAAATAACTAGAAATAAGAGTGAGAAACGAGCAGAAAGGAAAATAATTAATGGACCAGTTACGAAAATACAAGAATTAGCAGATGGAAAAATTATTACTCGTTTTCAAACGTAAGTAAATAATTAATTATATACACACACAAAGACACTGAGGAGGAGAATGCTGAACTGTTTAGAAATAATAATAGGAATTTTGAGAAAATTGATTAAGTTTAATTTACGTTGTAGCGATATTTAACAAACTTGGACCCACGTGATGACTCTGTAGACCGCAACCCCAAACACTAAATATGATAGAAATTCGTAGGGTAGCTCTTTGATGGATCATTATGTATATCTGAACATATCGTACACAGATTTAAAATACACGGAAAATAAAACACTGAGGGTTTTCCTTCGTAATAAAATACCATTTTGGAATATTTTTGATCAAATCCAGACTCTGTTTATTTTTCTGCTCCAAGGCGATGCTGGTATTTGGCACAGATGTCATCTGCACGAATCATCCTCCATGTAATACAACTCTTGTGTTCGTCTATGATTCTCGTAGCGAAAGTGTGAGACGCACAAAGGACCAACGAAGGAATCTGCAGCGTAATACAGTCTCTTTGCGCCGAGAGACACGACAAGCGTGCAGTTGCCGCCAATGTTCAGAGTTCGATCATATCTGGCAGATCGCAGTAAAATTCGTTTTCTCGCGAGTTGTTCTCGGTTCATTATAACAGCAGCAAAATGAACCTCGCCCATCCTGTCCGGTTAATTTATACCATTCCCGTGTACTACTGTATACACTTAATTGTAATTAACATCTATAATTCATTGATTTAAACCTGTTCTCTGATTTTGCCGTTGATACCGAATTTGAGGAGAAACCTGTTCGGCCTCTTGCTGGTGGCGTCTCTCTTCCTTCGTTGCTCGGGGCTCGGTGCGTCGTACGAATGAGGTGCAGGCGGGATCACCAGGTGTCGCGCTGCAGTGCCCCCGGGACAGACAGCAAGGCTGTTCTCAAACACTTCTTCGCCGTTGCTGTACAAGGTTCCAAGGACATTATTTGCACGAAAGTGAGAAAATAACGCAACGAGGAACTTCACTGTTTGATTCGCCATATAAATTAAACAAGAAAATTACGATGGCCAAAATGGTAGATGGTAGCATTTACGAAGAAATAAGTAATGTATACAAAGTCTTCTTTTTTGGAAAACCTAGTAAAACACTCTATCGCAGACTTGGACGTAGATTGGAGATATAAAAAATTGATCGAAAGAAATTCGGTGACATGGAGAATTTTTGTGATGACTAAAAGAACCTGTCGGTTTCAACACAATAATTTTTTTGAGCTGTTAAATACTTTTCTCGCTAAAGATATAAATGAAACAAGATAAATATCCAATAGAAGAGGAGGAATAGAGACACATATGTATACATACATACAAAGACTCGCATTAAAATTGGGGCAGTTGGCCGATAGTATGGGGCCTACTTCCCTGTCCTAGACTGCTGTATGGCATGGCAACGTACGTGGTATTAAACTGTGATTCCGACTTTCGAAGCTGACAGCCAAACCTTTCTCTGCTGTCTCTCACAAGTGTGTGTGTGGTTTTGAGACTGAATGCTAACTTTTCTTTAGAACGTGATGTGCATTCATGTGACCATTCATCAGCTGACATGTAGACCCTTGTCATTGTCTTAACGAGCTCCGGCCCATTGGGACGGATACAATGAAGTAGTGTAGAAGGTGTCAGATTTCGCCCCCTTAGTTTGTTTTGAGTAAAAACTGGTTCACATGGTGACTAGCTCCTCGGTGAAGTATACGGCTTGAATTTGGGACGATCTTGGGTTAAGTCGTTGAACATCCTGTCCTGGTGAATGTCTTACGTTTCAATTCTTGAAGGCATAAAGTGGACAGATGCCTCTGTTTCCGCCATAATTCACAACTAGATTGAAGTCGTAGAGTCTAAATATTGCTGGATGCGTGTGGGACTCTGAAACGTCGATTTTTGCTCCCGTGATAATCTGTGACATTATAAACGTTGTCGATTAGCCGGTGAACGACACTTCTGTTTTGCTAACAGTCCTGTGTATTCCCCCAGCTGTAAGAAACTCAGTCTGCAAGCGAGTTAAATTGAGTTCAACTGTTAAATGCTATGGTGTCTTGTAATTATACATGTTGACCCTTGGACAGAGTCCAAAGGAGCTCGATGTCGACTATCAAAGAAACGAGTTCCAACGACTTCTAAGCTACTTGACATTTTTATTACTCAATTTCCAACAACTCCGAAATGTCAGATAGTACCTCGCCAGTCTATGTTGTCAAAAATTAATTAACGAAATATTGGAAGGTGTAAAACGGGCTTCGGGTGTTGGGTACAGTCACGTAAATTGTAGCTTCTTGTCAGAGGAACTTCATACGAGATCGTGCCGATAAATGATGCAGTTAGCCCTGCACAGTTAATACAGGTCTGCAGCCCGTATTAACACCGTCGCTTATGAACGTGTCTTCAGGATCGGTTTATTAAGATTTATATAGAAAGACAGATCTACCGAAAAAGTAGGGTGCTATTCATTTGTTGCGATCGTATCTAAATATTGACCGGGAGAGGAGCCTAGCTCAGTCAGGATGTAGGGCGAACATGGCTTCATATTAAAGAACAGATTGCTGACACAGAGAGGAGACAGATTTGTTTGATCTGGCTACCCAACTCGTGATCGTGTCGGGACAATCTCCATGGAAATGAAGGCTGGAGGATGCAGAGGTGTGATCAAAAGGGCCTGTCGGACACTGTCACGTGTTAGAAGCGATGTCGTGTGAACGCGCATCTAATAAAGTCTAACAATCCTGTAGACCTGCGATTAGCTTTCCACGTCACAGCCCCTACTTGAAGACTGCATCTATGTCTTGTCTTACCAAAGTAGGAAATGTCTAACAAGCAGACACTTCTGTATCATATTTCGCTTTTAATTTTTTGGTCTTACAATCCTTTACCCTTGCACCGACGTATACTCGCTGTTTCAGTCTGTTATTGTGTGGAATAGAAAATTGCTTTCGGCGGTTCTGACTGACGAACAGCACGACCTCAAAAAATGACCGAGCAGTTGACCGCGGGACCGATACGAACCCGGTGCTTCATATCCACAATGTAATATTTTATAAGGGTTTGAATAAAATCCGGATGCACTGTTGGCATAAATGTTGGTCACAAGTTTACCTTTTCAAAGCAGTTTTTTTTTATAAAATGACGCTTTCGTGTCCCAGGTATTTCAGGGATAAATCTGCGAATCAGTTCTGTAAATACGACGCTGATTCGTCTACAATACACATAAAATTTAAAACCGCGGCAGACAATTTGTGATTCTATAAGGTTTCTCTAAAACCGAGAAACCACTGCGCTCCATACATCTTTAATGGAAAATACGGGAAGTTCTACACACGAATAAAAAATGGAAGTCGCTGACGTATTTATCTTCTTTCACTTGCCATCTGCGTTCAAAGAGAGCGATGTGGATAAAGAAAGAGACCCAGAGGAGTAAGAATTAATGTGCTTTCCAGAAGAGAGTGTATATCGGGTAGGATTTATGACGAGAGATTCCAAGATAGGGGCGCATTGCCTCCAACTGGAATCATTTACTGCTTCACGCTTAGATTCCGTTCGCACTAAACTTCGTGAACCTTCTTCATTTTATTGGAAGGCGTCTGGAAGGCCTGCGACTGAACTACGAAGATGCATTCAGAGGAGACGTTGATTGAGGATGTAACTACATTCATAAGCGTGTATTTTAAAATGCAGAAGACTGTACATTGTCAGACAAAGGGCATTGGTGTATTCGTAAGGTCCCGCGTTTGATAACCGGCAGTTCTATTTGAGGTTTTCGTTATTTTCCTTAGTCTGTCCCGGAGAATTTCAGGTTAATACCTTGAAATGGGCAGTGGTCTCCTTTATCCAAACCATTACTTACAATTTATTATCTTCCAGTCTTACGCAATTAATACTACGTAGCCTTCGAAGTTTAAACAGCGCCGTTAAGGGCCATATTCCCCGGGCACTTTGTAGTCTCAGCTGGTCAAGGACCTCCGGTGTTTTATAACCCGAAGGTTCGGAGAGCTTAAAAAGGCCAAAAGCTTGTGCATCGCCACGAGTGCTGCATGGCTCAGTCATTCATCCTCAGTTTAGTCGTGTGAACAATCTTAAGAAATTGTTTGGAAATGTTTTTATCCCCATGGCACTAAAGGATGAATGATTTGGAACTTAAATGTTTGTTTCAACTGTGTATGCAGTATGTGTGAAGTATACCTTCATGTATTCATATATTCAAACTTGTCATTTGCACCTCAGAAGTAGGCAGTCTTAGTATATAGCAATTATTATACCAGAATTATTTATTTTTGTAACGCAAGGTTCAGAAAGTGTGTCTCTTCTTTCGTTTGGAATTAAGATGCAGAATGACGTCTTAATTTGTTTAACATATTCTTACATCATGTGATTTGCTACCTTATGAGGTGTACTACATAAAATCTTAACTGCATCTTTGCTTTTCTTTGTTCACAGATGTCACTAGTTGCTATTGCTGCAGATAACAGCGTCCGCGAGAAGAGACTTCAGAATGTTCAAAATTTTTGCTCGTCTCAGTTGGTAAGTTGCTTATACTTGTTATCAGTGTATCTGGAATGTGAGCACTAATATTCCTGGATTTGGTCATCTTAATATTGTATGAGGGGCTACAGTAAGTTGTTTCTTACCCAGTACAAGTCATGCATTGGCGTTGGTATTTTCGCCGTTATGTCTATGTAAATTCCAGCTGTCCGGCAGTTGCAGAAGAGGCCATCAGAGTCAGTGTCCTCATACCGGAGTTCAGTGTCTCTTTTGGACCATTTGGACGTTGTCCAGCAGTTGCGACAGCCACATCAGCACTGCCACGGAGCAAGGTCTTCTGTGAGCGAGTGTCCGTTTGTACGTGACGCTGAGCGTTATGGCTTCTGTAACTCTAACCCTTTATGCCAGAGATCGAGGGCCCGCAGACCGCCTAACCTTATAGCTGACGGCTCTGCAGGTGTCACATGGAGGCATGTTTCCTTCCAGTGGACCACTGTGTACACAGTGATTTCCAAACTGTGTTCTCCAGAACCCCAGGGGGTTCGGCGGGTTCTTATTTAGATTATTAACGTACAATATTTTTTTTCTTGAGACAAAATCATAACCCCAAACATGTTTCTGCTCTGACAACATAATATATTGTCCGTATTAAGTCTGTCCACCGCTGCTGCCCAGACTTTACCTGTTTAAAACCTTAAATTTTTATTTGATATAGACTTGCGATCCGACACGCATTTTACACACCAAAGCAAAGGGCGCCCAGACAGCGTTAGATCTGAATTTGGAAATTGTTATAGGTCTGTCTATGTGGGATACGAAATACGAAGATACGATTGTGCTTCTACAGAGTTGTGTTTTCTTTGCGGTACGGAGTGAATATTTAAATATTTAGACGAGTTTCGGCTTCAAGGGTTAAATGGTAGCCCTTTGTTGTAATGTTGAAGAACCTCTGACGGCCGTAGTGCCAGGGAGTTACATGTATTCTGTCATGCCAGCATCTCCCAATCCCACGTTCCAGCAAACCGAGCCGTTGTCTGCTCAAATTAGATTACAGCGGAGCTCGTAACTTGTTTGCCGGCTGTGACAAAGTTGATGGATCTGAGGTCACTACCAATGTAACGTTATAATCAGTTTTGTAGTCAAATGCGCCGTGCGTGCGATAGATACTCATGACAGCGTCTGTAAAGTAGCGAGACCTGTAATGCAACAGAATGTTTGAAGCGAATCGTGACGGAGTGCATCTGGGATTTATCCTACGTCGAGAATATCAAATTCGTTAAGTGCCTCTCAATAACTTGGCAGTGTATATCGTGTTTCAAGCTCGTGAAGAAGTCGTTATTTTCCGACAGTCTGCCAAGGATAGGATGTACTTGTCTCCCGAATTCTCTTTTCTAGTTATTAATTTGTTATAAAGATAAGTACCATAAAGAGTGATCATATAAATTCTATTAGCAGATACGCAATGACCCAAAATGTACCTACTAAGTTTAATGCTTTGTTTTTCCTGAACGATTACGCATAAAAATCTAATTAAAATAAATTTAAATTAGCACCTCATGTAATTGATATTACAATGTGTTCAGTGAGAGTATTAGTTAGTTGCTGTTGACAACTGATCCTATATTGTGAAATTTTTCAGACGAACTTAGAAGTTATGTGCCTATCCGGTTCAACTTCGACGCCAGACTTTAGCTGAAATGCTTTTCTGATCCTTTCTGTGCTTCAATGTCGAATGTAATCTTCGGTCATGAATATCCGTTGCTCGGTACTGTAGGCCGCCATTTTTTGTTATCTACAAAATCGAATGAAAACAAATTGCTTGAGAACTACAGTGTGTCTCTTTAAATTGTAATCATCCGCGCGGAGAACATTGAGTTTTGAACTTCCTAGGTAGATATTAAGTATATATTAAATTTTGTCCGTATAATTACAATAATTCTTATTAAATATTAAAATATTACAATAATTAACATTTAAAATATTTAAAATATTAAATGATGTTCTTTATCGAAATATTCGATTTACATTAGACCATCATTTTTCATGTTTCACGACATGTTTCAGTTCCTAAAAGAACCATCCTCAGGTGTATATAATTATATAAAGCTTCAAAACGATAAATAATTCAAATACAATTTTCATACATTATGCTAGCGTACATTTTTATCAGATTTTAGGTAGATTTTGGGCCATCCTAAGGAAAGATGTTTGCCCATAAATAAACATATAAAATTTCGTACAGTGTATTATATGTTAATATCCGGTCACCAAAATATACATCAGAATGTAAGTAAATACAAGACTAGAATCATAGGCGTGATGCATAAATGACGAGGTTCTCGTTATGTCAAATCCGCTAATCTTCTAGACATTTTCACTCAGTCGACATAATAAAAAAGCTATTTTATAGCGCTGTGAGCAGGTATTTAATAATCTAGGAACAGCAATGTGACTGTTTGTTAGCTCTATAATCCAGAATGGAAAAAGGGCCGCCAGATACAGTCTATTAAAGGCAGTTTCGCTGTACATTTTAAGGGTGTAAAATGCGACTCGCTGCAACTAACAAGATTACATTTAAATTTTATGGTCCATGTAATAACTGGTGCTCCCACTGATGATCTTAACTTCACACAGTCGAAACCAGCTGTCGTTATTTTTCCCAGTCAGTGTTCTCTTGTGCGTTTGTTGTTTTTTCCCCGCTGTGACAGGGGACGAAGCATCTGGCGACGTATAGTTTTCGAGGTCCTTGTGATGAAGCATTGAGGGATTCTTAACAGCCATTACCCTCAAGCCCCCTCCCCCCGACCTGGAAAGAGAACGTACCGTCTTTTCTTCTCATGAATCCACAGGAGACAATCGGCTATTCCTTCTTGTTCTTCAAATTGTGCATGTCAGGCTCTAGAGAACAATCACCTCAACATCGTGGTCCATAGAATTGATTGTCACCCTCACTATTCTACTCCCGTCTCTCGACAAACGTTCTGGATATTCAAACGGGGGTCTTGGTTCTTTAGGAAGCATTTGTTTGCTTTCATGTACCGCCAGAAGGAAGTAAGACGCATGGTTTGTGTCGTGTCGTGGAAGAAGGAGGAACTGCAGATGTGATCTCACGAAAAGATGTGATGATACCAGCAGCGTGATGTTATAATATTTCTGTGTACTGTAAAGTGCGTGGGTTTTTTTTTTTGCTAAAGTACGTCGCATTAATTTTTAGATGGAGAAGCTGATGCAAATATTTAAAAATTCGATTTCTGAAAGAAAACATATTGTCTGTCTGTCGGTTTAAAAAATGATAATAGCTTTTTCCTCAGAGCATCAAACAGAAATGCTTAAGTTAAATACACATTAAGGGCTGAACACCTAGTCTCTTAACGTTAAATCGGGTAATGGAAACCAGTATTTTAAATAATTGATTACGATTCATCAGTGCCTGCAAAGGATTATGTTAGAATTTTAAACGCGCCAAGCACTGAAATGTTCTCATGTGTTTTCGGAAATACAGACACGTGGTTTGTAACGGTAAAGAATGAGAACTGAAGATGTCATTTTACTGTAGTACAAGACACCAATGACATTTTGATTTAAGGTTTAAGGTTTAAATGCGTCATGTTTGTGTTTTGATGTTTCGAATTTTTATCTGCATTCGAGCTGCGTCGTTCTTTTTCTTTCCCCCGAAGTAGCTTCATTCCGCCGTACTAAATCAAGTTAGACAGACCCGCCACACAAGGGTGCAGGAGAAGTTGCAGCCGTTGCCAGGCGTTTCGCACGTTGTTCTAACCTGGGGAATAGATTGTTAGCGATCGCCCACATTGGTTTCTGGGTTGAATTATGGTTTGATGCGTGTAGTGGGTATTAGAATTTTTTCCTCGGTTGTAGAGAAGCAGGATACTCGAGCGGAAATGGCCTTCGAAGACGTCATTTCTTTTCGTGATAAGGGAGCATAAAAGAGACACAATGTTCTGGTTCGTGATACAGACCGGAAGCCTCCCACAGAAATGTGTACTGGTACAACTAAGCATAATCGTTTGCTCTTATTTTATACGCGTTTCTTTAAGTAATGTTATGGGATTTTAGAGAAGTAAATGGAGAAAAATGCCCATAACTTTTACGACGCTAGGAGCGTTTGTTTGTCCTCAGTCTTTGGCAATGCACTGTCGTTAGATACCAATGAACATTACTTTGCAGCGAATTCAGAGCAATAGACGTCTTTCTGAAGTTTCTCGGGCCTCCAATTTCCCCTCCCACAAAGTCTTCGCTGTGTGGCTGCACGCACTCTCCATAAATATTTATAAAGCGCGCACTCACCGCGATGCTGTGCGTATGAAACGAAGTACGTTGTTACATAGCTTCCAGGGGGGGGGGGGGTTCAATTTAAGCTTATTCTTTGGGTATTCATTTTTTGAGTAATTTACTGTTTATATATTAGTATGTAGGAAGAACGAATTTCAGTTCTTAAGATAAGGCGTCTATCACGCTGCATTGAAATATGAAGTTAAATAAACAAAATTATATCAGTCTTTGACGATGTATATACACGATATCTTGGGTTTAAAGTGTTTAATGAAATGCAGAGAAAGATAATACAGCCCTGTTTGTCCCTCCTGTTCCTGTTACATGGCGGGAAACGGAGTTACAGAAACATCGCGCTGAAGAAAATCAATAATTCATAATTACTAGGAGCACAAAGGTTTAAAGAACCACGCGGAAGTAATATTACATTGTAATCCCTGTTATAGAGTCATCAGAAAATTCATATATGCACATATATTGATATATATACGTACATACACGCGCGCGCGCGCGCGCGCGAACGTAGTCTTTTACAATCGCAAATAACAGTTCGGAACTTAGTTAACTCTAAAATAGAGTACAGCTTCACACACTTATTTTACTCTTTGTTTGTATGTATTTTCCTAAATAGGGGCTCGACATCAAAGCGTTACGGGACGACGCTTTTGCGTCGCTGACAGTTTTATAAACTGTGACGCGCATTTGTGGAACATTGGCTCAGCCTGGTGACGTCACGTCACCAACAAAAATAACAAGAGGACATGGAGAACTTCTTCAGGCCTCTGACATCCCAGAAGATTCAGAGTTTCGGACGGGAGATACGTATGTTGAGGTCATAAGAAAGTCTGCAGCCGTTATAAATATATTGCCCTGTTTGTTTTAGTCGTGACCGCCGAATTGTGCCTTCTGGGTTGTAGCGCTTAAATGGCGGAGACAGCAAACACCTCTGAAACGTCTGTTAATTTCTACACGGCGCCATCTTCATTGTGCATCAAACCTGCCTCGTATTGCGTTTTCTGGTATGGTGATGATAAAATCTTTATAGCCGCAAATATTTCTATAACTCCTCGAAGTGATGGATGCAAGTGAAGGTTAGGTCTAAAACGTATTCAGGGCGCAGTTTTAATTTGAAAACCCGCACATTACGACAGACTCGCATTGACGATTTTTTTTTATTTGTAGTGTTCTGTCTGACGACAGGTCCATATGAACAGGATCCTTCCATCCTTTTCTCGGACTGGGACCTGTTCATATACGTTCTTGGCAGATGATCCAGAAGTGGTTTGCCATTGCCTTCTTCTGTGTGTGAATGGAGTAATTGTTGGGATGCCCGGAGGAAAACTCCGTGTTGCCTAGACCACGGCCTTGCCCAACACAAGTTATAAATTCGGGCACCGCCGGGAATCGAACCCGAGACCCCAGGATTACAAGGCCAGCGTTCTAACCGCTAGACCACCGTGGCTCTATTGACGAATATATAACTATAATTTCCACAGCAAACAAGTTTAATGTCCAACTGTGGCACCACTGCTACAGGAAGTCCTCTCTGTTGAAACGTTGATCAGCATTCTGTTAATATTATATCTTCTACCAACCTCCCATCCACTAGGTGGCAAGGGTTCATTCACTGGGGGATAAACCTGCCAGAGCGTGACGCTGTCCGCTCATCCCCGTCTAGTCTCACTATTAAGATTATGTGATGTTATACCTTGACTTCACGAATGTGTTCATTGCATGGTTCTGTAAGCACAGGGACATCTTGTCTTACGGTGGAAATCAAAGACAATTGTACTTGAACCATATTTAAAAGACATGGACTGTACTTCTGTTGGTAAAGTCGTTGCCTGCGGAGTGGAAGACCGGGATTTGATTCTTCGTAATGGCGTTTGGATTTCTCGCGTCTACACCAAACCAAATAATACTGCATTCGTTTCCTAAACCTGCTGTGCGCTTTGAGTTGTTACGCTGCGCTGTGCATTACTTTGCCTTGCTTTATGTTACGATAGTTGTATTGGAAAACGTTGTACTAATGGTCTGATTTTATTTCAGGTATCTTTCTGGCAGTGCATGAACGAGACACTGGAGGGTGAGTACACGACACTGTGTGGTGATCAGTTACACATGATCATCACGTCCTTAATGTACACTCTGATTGAACACAAAATTGACATCTGCACTTGAAAAGCGTTCTGGTACGAGCCGCGTTATGTTACGGCGATGCCAACAACGTGCCTGTGGATGTTGTGTTTTCGAGGCTTCAAGAAACAACCCGGCTCATACGAAAGCCAATTATAAGTACAAGGATTGGTATCAAATTATAAACATGTTATTCGAGCTGCCAGTTCAAGAATAAGGCAAGGGTGTCCCTTTGTTCGGCGTCGTATTTCTGACGCCTTGAAGACCGTGTCATTACAACGGTCACGTTATAGAATCGACGCCTGGCGTCGTGACGCTTAACGCCGTTACGCCTATCATTGCGAAGAGTTTGATGCGCCAGGTTTAATGCACGCAAGTCTGCCGATGACATGGTAACCTGACTGTTAAACCGACGCTGGGCGTCGCGACGCAATGCAAGGCCGCCAGACATGTGACTAAAGCCCTCGGGATGTAATTGGAAACGATGTAAGAGTGGCCGGGCGTCGATTTTGTGAAGTTTCTCTCATTGTTATCTCAAGGCCTCAGTCACATTCCTGTTAGCTTGTGATGTCGCGACGCTCGGCGTCGGTTTTCTAGTTTGGTTTTCAGTATCATCTTGAGACTTATCTGCCATAAATTTTACGTCATTTGAGGGCTTCCCGACGTCGGCGTCGAATCTATAACATCCTGCGCATTGTTACTGCTATGTCTTAAGTCATGTTTGTGGCGCGTTGAATTGGCGCCGGGAAGACCTTGTCATTACAATGTTCACTATTTTATGGAATTGACATATTGGGCAGGTTTGGACGTGTTTCTACTGTGTGACTGACTGGCTTTTACAATGCATTGGCTCTCCGTTCGGTTGACTGTCTTTGTTCGCGACCTTGTGTCACAGCAAGTCATGGCTTCGTGACTCTGGAGTGAGGTAGTGTTTAAGTAGCTGCTGCGAGATGCAAGATAGCCGTGAGTTATGCGGTGGGATGCTGTGTTTACGACACACGCGAAACGTAAAGCGACGGCTGCGTCATACGCCTCTGATGCAGTGTTACCGCAGAGGTACATCCATTATTTTCAAATATTCAGCACTCCCATCAGGCCTTTCAGGCTCCGTCATATGTGCGAGAGAAATTTATGTTACGGAATGGGTAGTATTAGTCTAAATGTTTCTAAAGATTTCAGTCTTTAAAACTTTGTTGTAATCCTAGTAGCTGTTTTGAGCAATGAATTTACATCTGTTGCTTTGTGTGTGAATCAGAGAACGAGTTTATTTATTTTATATCAGGAGCCCACGTATCTTTTAGGTAATTTTAGATTTGTAAGATTTGAGGTTTCACAGCGGTGAGTATGAAGATTCCCGTCTTCTGGGTTGTTGGGCTGTGTACTCTGGTAGATGTTAACCAACGTTTCAGAGGCCATACTACCTCCGCCATCAGGGCAGTATGACCTCTGAAACGTTGGCTAACATCAACCAGACTACACAGCGCAACAACCCAGAAGACAGGAATCTTCGATTTTAGATTTGTTTAAAAATTTTGTAAAATGTGGAAATGATTTGTACCAGAGTTGATTTGCTCTAAAATAACAGATATCTGAAGTCATAAAAATAACTAAATATATAAATAGGTGCACAAATTCTGACATTACTTAATAAAATTGTATTGAGGTGACACCAAACAATTTCTTAAATTTCACCGCTCTGTGAAGACTTTCTTGGGTCCATGTGCGTTGTAGGCAGACGAGTCTTGTGTGGCACTGCATGTCTGAAACCGATTCCATAATTGATTGCGGTGATGTTGGTAAGCCTGCCGAGAACTTCTTCAAGTTCTCGGCAGGTAGGCAAACATAAACGCAGGAGACTGCAGTGGTCATAATACGAGCTGTGGGGAGTCTGAGGGTAAAATGTTATCAGGCCACAAACATTGACCTGGCCCACTCACTGCTTCTACCTTTTCAGATCTTTGCCACTTTATCTCGTGTGGATGCTCTGTAAAAGTGGCACATTTTTCACCGGAAATCAGTCTCCAATCTGCCTTTTGCACCACAATGCCGCATGACACTCGAACGGATCTTCGTTTCTTTTGAATGTCGTGGAGAACTGACGTATAATTCCGTTAGTATTCATTGGGCGGTTGGATTTTACATCATTTAAGGACGTTATATTAACTGCAGAGTTAATCAATTGTCAAGTAACATACGGGGATTAAAATGTACGGTAAAAGAACTGAAGATAAATGATCGTGCTATTACGTTGGTTATCGACGCTTTCAGTAGCTTAGATCAGTGGTATTCAACCTGGGGTACGCGAAGACATCTTAGGGGGTACGTGAAATTTTTTTAAAAAATATATATCTTATGATAAACACTGAATAATCAGTAATGTAATTTATTTAATTTATTTTAGATGTGGATTATATACTATGTATAACTTGAATTATACACCAACAACTTTGGGGGTACAAAGTTAGAGAGAAATTACATCTGGGGGTACGCGAACAAAAAAGGTTGAATACCACTGGCTTAGATTATACTGCGTCGATGGTAGGATAGTCAGTGAACAATGAATTGGAAAGGATGTGAAAGGAAGCGTTCGTGGTATAATTTAAAGTGTAATACCATGCCTTAATTTACCTGGGGATCTGAGGAAAATAGCGTAAAGCCTTTTAAGATACCCGGTCTCCGGGTTGGTCGTGGCCCGTTTGAGTGCACTATCAAGACACTTAATAGTCCTGAAGAAAACCACATTAAAGCTGAGGTGTGTAGCAGTTGAGTCTGATGTTTTTACTTGGCATAGTAGCAAGAGACATTGGAGGATGAGGCGGTTGATTTTTCCTCTCGTCGTAGACAATGGACCATTCCTCTGCCTTCGTATTCCTCTGTCGTGTATAGGCAACCAGCTGTGCAATTTATTAAGCCCTTTTGATTGCGAGCAGCAGGGTTACCGCATGCTATGATTTTGTTGATAGTGGCTTCCGTGGGTGACATGTTGTGTCCGCTTACAGTACGTGGCCGCTGTGGGACACTTATCTTCAGATTTTATCCGGCTCGGACTGTAAATACGGATTCTCTTGTCCTGTCGTTTGTGAGCACACTGCTCTTCGATATTTGTTCTGTATGTACGGAATATTTACTGAATTTATTAATACAATGCAGAAGAGAATGAAACAGAGAGGAAACATTTTGTACAACAGAGCCACTTCTGACCCCTCCTACAAGGTTGAATTTGGTGTGAAAAAGCAAAATCCGCTTTAGGTGGAACACTAATTTATCGTAAAACTGGCGATTGGTCGTGGAGATTCCAATGTCAGGAATACGAATGCAAGTAATTTTTACTGGTCCTGCATTACACGTTCGGAATATACGCCTGCATCCAGACATGGACCTAATTATAGTGCTTTCATTTGGATGTTACTAGTCACTGAGAGGCAGAACTGGACACCAGAGTTTAGGAAATAGAGCGTCTTGTGGAAATTAGTGGCACACGAATGATGTGTGTTTTATTACAAAACATATCGTGCTGAAATTCCAGGTTTTCACGGCGGCGAGTATGAAAATTACCCTCTTCTGGGTGTCATCATAAGGATCGTCCTGATGATGGAGACAGCAGACACCTCTGAAACGACCGCAAACTTCTGTAGGACCACATGGTGCAATATCCCACAAGACAGTCATCTACAAATATATTAATTTCTGTTAATATTAGCCGACATCACACAACAAAGTAATAATACGTGGAATGCTGTAACTGTAACCACTTCATGTCGATACAGTACAGTTTAAACTCACTCTGCCGTGAACATCCGAAATTCTACATCGGAAACCTCTGCGGAGAGGAAACACACGAAGTTACAAATTGTTTTGTGATTGTTTGAGGAAATAACTTAAATCGCATGAATTGAAAATAAAGTATTCAGGAAAATGTTTTAACTAAAGTGAGAAATTTCGTATAATCTATAAATATAAGTTACGAACAATGTGGTTTATAGAGGTTATCGATAAGGATTTGGAAACGAGGGAGGTTATAATTGTCCGAACATTGAAAACGGACGGAGAGCCAAAATATGCAGACACAATTTTTTGAGAATGAAACTGTTTGAACTTACTACTTAGTAGACCGCGAATGAGATGGAGGAGAAACAGATTTTGAGAATAGGAAGTCGGTGGAGCTGGTTTAGAATTGTATTCAGTGGCTTGCATAGGGTTCTCCTATATGAGAGTCTGTTGATTTTAAAAGATTCTGCACGGTGCTGATCTGACACCAACAAAGGCTGCTGAGAACAGATGCCAAACAAGCGGTTCACGCGAACTGGTTCATTCACCTGCATCTGTAGATCTCTCAGCCCCATTACTATGAGACTTCTTGTTTCAGAGATCAGTAAAGGTGAGGGCTGGTCGGGGCGGGCATGTTGCCCTCTGCCCCAGTCCGAGAAATGTCAGCACGCATGCGTTACCGCGGCCAGGAGGCAAGATTTGGTTCAGAGTTGCCGTCAGAGCGACGAACTCGCGTTCTTCACTTGCCTCGACAGACAAGAGGTGAGTCATTCATCATGGCATCCATGTTGACACAGACGCAGCCTCAGTAATTTCCTCACACGTTGGTAACAGTGTTTCAGCAACATATTGTGTGAAACCCGAAATCTAAATGTAGATTTTGCCCCTGCTGCCATGTTTTTATTTTGCATTGAAAAGAAATATTACCGCAAAACATGCTTATATTTCGAAGATGTTAAGGCCCTACATGATGTTATTAGTGACTAACCAACTAACTACTATCACCGAGTGGAGTCCTTAACTAACAATATCTGCTCATCTGGTTAAGAAATTCCACTGATCCTACCCCGAGTGAGATGGATGCAGTCTGCAACTTCATATCTTATTTACGTAATATACTTCCATCTTAATATTATCCGTCCATCCACCTCTAGGTTTCATATACGCTTTACTCTCGACATTTTGTACAAATTTTTCATATTTTCCATATGCCCAACCCATCTCATTGCCCTTCTACAACCACCTCAATTTATTGATACTGCCATGCCTTGTGGCATGACATTCGTGTAAGAGGGAAGCATACAACTAGGCATAGTACAAGCTTATCTTTTTTTGTGAAATATGAAAGCTATCATAACACAGAGCAAAGTGGAAAATTCCTCTCACATTCCCCCACCTTCCCATTCACGAGAACTGGTATTGCCTAATGTGGTTGGCTGCTCCTTCGGCAAACCTGTTAAACAAGACAGTATAACTGACATGAATGGTATGCAGTAGTGTCACAAGCACTCTGAGGTGCCTGATGTGTGGTGTTGTATGATGCTACAAAAGATTCAGTCTGCGTGCAGCCAAATCTGAGTTCTTCAGTCTGTTACTAAACACCAATCACAAATTTGTGTTTAAACTTGTACTAATAAGATATAGGAATTACATGAAAAGTTTTGTATAGACTTGTGAGAAATAATGAATTATTTTTTATTACTGCAAGTAATATAATTTGTCTGTATTCTGTGATATTTCAGAAGTGATAACATTATTTTTAACACTGTCATGTGCTGTTAGGGGTTCCAGGCACTTAAACTGCATGCTGAGGTTGAAAGAAAATGATCCTAGTCACATATCTGTTGATTCTATTACCAGTGAATCCAAGGTGGAAAGAAAAGTAAAATCGACCTTTTATTTTTTATGTTGGTCGTTGTTCATAGGTTAGTGAATTCAGGCCAGTAGCTCAGTTGAAGCAAATGAGAAATGCATGCAGAGTTTAACAGACGTAAATTTCTTTGTTACTTCTTCTAGGTCGTATTTAATTTCATACTGTCCGATTCACAATTTCAGATTGGCGAAGAGTGTTGTGGGAATGCAAAGACAACTGAGTGCCACCAAGCCTGCAGAGCCATCTTCAGGTCTCAGCTGACACCAAGTCGAGAGGCCCGCAGTTCTGTGATCGAATCCTGTAGTGACCAGAGCCCCAAAGTTCTGCAGTGTGTCAAAAACTTCACTCGTGTCACTCCAACCACTAACCCACACAAGTGTAAGTATCACCTGACATCGAGAATTGGTTGTGTCGAGAAGGAATTTATCAATATATGACATTTTTACACAGTAGAGAACATCCATTGTTCATGACGACCATTGATCTTATGGCATTATTTACCGCAAGTTAAGCAAGTGGCCAGTACCCAACTATGTTTACGCATATATTTTTATAATCTCTTGTAACTTGTTCAATTCATCTCCTACAATATGGGGCTTAACATTGCAACCATGGAGAGCCTGAAAAAAGGAGTGTATTATTGTTTAAGCTTTTATCTGAATGAGAGAATTACGAATTTCTTTGGTTAGAGAAGAACCGCAGAGACAGAAATTTTGACATCATAAGAACTGTGCCATCGGAAGTAACAGTTCATAAGACCTGTAATCTGTTTCTAACACTGGATGGATTGTGGGGATGAGAACTGATCCATTAGTGAAATCTGTAGGTAGTGAGTGAATTTATTGATAAATTGACTTACCCTATTATGATATCTGACAACATACTGACAGATTGATTAATGAGTAGCATTAAGACCAGTCATGAAGGAAATTATCATTTTATTTCAGATCTACACTGCTGTGACAAGGCAGGCAAAAAACAGTGCAGGGACTCGTGTCGCCGGATCCTTCGCATCAAGACCACAGGACAGGAAATTGTTGACAGCTTGCAGGAAGGAGGTTGTGGCCCACCATTGCCTCATGTAAGTGTATGTCTTCCAAGTTTTCTTGCATTCAACAAGTATTTTAGAAACAGAGGGCTGATTACACATTCATTATAATTCTTAAGCTGCTACTTTAAAACCCTTTAATAGAGTTGCACTTTACCGACATTTCAGAGGTTCTTGCTGCCGTTATCATCAGAGCACTGATGATAAAGGCTGAGATTGCTGTCAGTAACCATGATGAATATGAGTTATACCAATGTAAATAATTTTCTTTCCTTTATTTAAATCCAAAATTCTTATGGGTTTTATCTATTATATAAATGTAGAGATTTCAACTCCATGCAATTTTGGACATCCTGAAACTACCACCGATTGCCCCAGGCTAAAAGAGTCATCACCATCATTGTAATTTGCAGGATGTATTGTGGCAGTGCTTTCTTCAGAGCTCAGAGTCAGCTGCAGGTCCAACAACAGTTGAAGTATCACGAATTGATCGCATGGGCATGGACTCTGCCAAACTGCACTGTTGCTCTAAGGCAGAGAGTCCCACCTGCAGGCGGCTGTGTCTGAAGACATTCTCTAATGAATGGACTAGATCATGGGACGAGTTTGATCGAGAGTGTTTGTCAGAGCTTTCTGAAGACAGTCTTTTTCACTGCATTGATGAAGGTAATGTGTGTACATTGAAACAGGTTGTGGGAAAAGATTTTTCTTAATTTTTAATGAGAGCCTTCATTCCTGTTTTACCAAAATTTTAGTTTTTTTCTTGATATGTCATCATAATTTTCATAGAAATATTGTAGATGAAATTCTGGAATCAGCTGGTGAGGCTGAAGTTTCTTCTATCACATTTATTTGTATGTTTGGACACATGCTTGTATAGTACCCTGAACCTTACTGAAAGATCTGCAAGGTGTTTTAACTTTAACAACCCATTTACTTGCAGAGATGATGAATACCATTTGCATACTTGTTTATTTTTCTTCTTGTTGCATAGACAATAAGGAAGCATCATCTTCTGTTCTGTAAGACAATACAATTAAAATGTATACCCTACCAACAACAACACTAACCAAAAGTACCTTTTTTCTTACTTACTTTTTCCATACACCCTTTAAACTGCATTTTGATGTTTATAAAAGTACCTCTTTTCAAAATATCGTAACTTTTCCACCTTTAGCCTGATGACAGCAATATCTGTGATTCATTGTATCAGGGATCTATTCTTTTTAAACATTTTAATGTGAAACAGACAGTTTTGTTTGTTCACTATCCAATTGTTATTTAGCAATGATAAAGTATTGGTTAAAAATGCATAAATTATTTGGTTAAATTTTCAGTTTACCTGTTCCTGCAGTGATTTGACAACTTTACTCAGAAAGTTCAATTTTGTGTTGTTCAGTTGAGGAACCATGTGAACTGGGTTGTGAAGGTCTGAGTTACTGCACCAATTTCAACAACCGACCCACAGACCTCTTCCGCAGCTGCACCCTTCAGGCTGATGATGCTGCCAGGTATGACGTTGCGCTGTGGCAGCAACAGGGGTACCTGGGGCTTCCTGGCCTGCAGTTGCCTGTTCGGAATATCTCGCGGTGCTCGCCCAACATGTGGAAGGCAGTTGCATGTGCCCTGCAGATCAAACCTTGCCATAGACACACTCATGCTAATAGAATCTGCAGGTAAATGTCATGTAGTAGTCTGATGTATGTAATTTTCTTTGATTTCCACTGCATGAGGCAGGATAATTATTTTCCTAAATGTACTGTACATTGGTATCACACAATTTTAAGACTGATTTTTTCTTTTTTACAAATTAATAGTTATATTTTTACGATCTGTTAACTTTTATGAGCTGTGCATCACAACATTTGTGCAGTCCATCTGGCTGTACATTGTGGCATTATACTGCTAAACCATTATGCAGCCATGCAGCTATTGCCAAGTGAGGTAGGTAGTCATATAATGGGTATGTCACATGCAGACCTCCTGGCAACCCTCCCTCTGCATTTATCATCATAAAGAGGATCTCCCATGTTTTAAGCTCCACAGGAAAGGAGTTTCCCATTATTCCTTCAAATCCTATTTATGAAATATATTCAGGCCACTCAACCATCTCTGATTTGATGTTATTTTTCTCTCAGAGGAAATACCTCTGCATGAAAATTATAGTATTTGTAAATTAGCAATAACTAATATCCATTTCTTGTGATAATATAACCTCACAGGTTTGTTGCCCTTTTGTCCGCATTCAGTTCTTTGATAGTCAGTACATTGGTCTGTAAAATGGAGAAAATTGATATTGTGGGTCTGTATCACTACTGTGCAGCTAAGAGTAAGAATTTGTTTTCAGAGAGGATTGCTATGAGTTGCTGAGCCAGTGTATGGACTGGTCACGTATGCCCACAGGCCACAATGCGGCATCTCTTTGTTCCCGGCTTTCTCCAGAGAATCCTGATACCCCATGCATCTCGCTTCGACCGTTTCTTGAGCCTAGTGACAACCCATATTTGCAACCACAAGATGAGGTCACATCACCCTGCAAGGGTGATCCTTGCAACAACAGCGAGGTGTGTTCTGTCAACAGGAATTGTGCTACTGGTCGACCTTGCCTGCCCTACCAGTGCTCACCAGGTGAGTAGACTAAATTGTTGGGAAGCAAGTGCATGTCTAATTTTAATTTTAGGAGGAAAAGTTTGTTCATTTTTATTCTGAAAGAATACCGAGGAGAGTTTATCTCTGGTTGCCTTCTTATAGTTTTGAAATATTTGGCTATCCTAGTTTTAGGTGCCAACCCATCTGACCGACTAATGTGTATTAGGACACTTTTCGTAGGGATGAAGGCAGTCTGCATGCAAATAAAGTTCATCCAGTCAGTTTCCTCCAGTGTGAAGGCCTTAGGAAATGTGGGTCATTATCAACTTTATTCAGACGAATCCATTTGAAAGAATATAGTAATCTGTAATCTTAGTTCTTCACAGTACTTCTCATCCCCCATTGAAATTATAGTGTCTTAATAACTTCCAGGCTGCAAGCTCGGTGAGGTGTCTCAGTATCTCGTCCCTCAGGGTTCCTATGTGCGCATCCCCCTTGCAGCAGGACAGAAGGGTTGCCTCAAGATATGCCAGTGTTCACCACAAGGAGTAGTTGAGCGCTGCCAGCTCATGCCTTGCTACCCTCTGGACTCTTGTTGGCTTGGCAATCGTAAAATTGGTAAGCAGCTGCGAAACATTATGGTTGAAGAGCAGCAGTGTGGGATGTAAATTACTTTGGCGAAAGAACAAATGCATAAAAAAAAGGTACAGAAAAAGCCTTTAAAAAGAGATCACTTGAAATATATATGGCATGCATAAAAGTTTAATATTAAGATCTGCATTACAAAAATGGATTATAAAGGTGTGAACTGTACTGAGCTGGCTTAGGGCAGGATATGTTGGTTTCATATGACAGGAAATTTGATATCAGGCAAATAATTATGAAGCGCTAAAGGAAGGCTCTGTACCATTGAATCAATACGGTATTTATTCATATCTGGTGATTTGTCACTTTTATCTGTACTATATGTTTTCACAGAACTACTTAAAAAATCACCAATCTGCACCTCATAATGTTGATTATATAACTCAATATAAACTAAGAGTTTTGACACCCAGCACACAAAAAAACATATTTTTTAATAAATTTTTTAATTAATAATGTTGATAAAATTAGGACTGTATATTGCCCAAACTTACTCTTGCTGGATCATGATACACACAACATCAAGTAGGGACTGTTCCAGTAATGAATGTAGTGCATCTGTTGCAGAGCACAGCATGTGGTTCTACATGGACTGCAACATATGCAGTTGTTATGCTGGTGAGATCACTTGCAGGAAGAAACAATGTGAAGTGACATCCCTTGGAGGACTGGACCCTGCATACACCAGCTTACCTTGCAATTGCCCCCCACACCATGTTCCAGTTTGTGGGCGCAATGGTGACACATATCCCAGCTCATGTCTGGCCCGGTAGGCGCTTGTCTTGTGTGTTTCTTGCTTGGTTTTATAATTTCTTCAGAAACGCTTATATGTTATGACATTCAAGATTTACATGGCAGTGTAAATGTGGATTGTGGTCTTTTGGATTATGGTACCATGTGACATGTTAAATATAATTCTTAACAGCAGTACACATCTAAATCTAAGTTGTTCATGTGACAGATGTGCTGGCCTGAAGGACGCAGATTTCGAGTTTGGAAGTTGCTCTGAGAAGGATCCTTGTGATCCTAACCCTTGCAGTGATGACAAGCAATGTATTCCTGCCAGGAAAGTGTGTCTGTCCTTGTTGCATAAGCCATGCCCACAGTTTCAGTGTGGTAAGTGCGCTTATTTCTCTCATTTTGTACCACTTAATTATCAGTTTGCCCAAACCTTTGTCCAGTTTCAGTCTTTAGTGTACAGTGAAGCAGAGCTGTGAAAATATTTCAGACCATGGGACAGCACAGAAGTCACTGGGGGTTGTGAACACTTCAGTCTTATAGTAAGAT
Source organism: Zootermopsis nevadensis (assembly GCF_000696155.1). Next base: position 259,426 of record NW_019059715.1, on the reverse strand, counting down.
GCTGATATACTTTGTGGGAGTTCAGTTGATGAAATGGTGGATTTAAAATATATTTTTGCTTTGTGTCTTCGTTCCATCCGTACACATGAAACTCTAAGTACTGAACATTTTTAACTAGAAAAATAAAAAAATTGGTTCCCTTGGATTTTTATCATTTTAGCAAAATGTAAGATTGCAATGAGTCTCCCGTAACTCTTATCAATAAATATTCTGAATGTATTAACCACCATCATTTGGCAGTTGGAATTATATTTGGGCCTCCTAGCATTACACACCGTGTTGTTTGTTATGTATACAGATATCACTGCTTATTGTTCTAAATATCTATGTATATCTTACCACTGAACTATCTCTGCTTGACGTGCAAGATATGAGAAACCTCTGCACTGTGTCGTACCTGTTAGTTTTGTAGGGCCACTTCTGTAACCTATGACCTGCAGCTGTCTTTGTAGGATAATAATCTGCAGTAAATTGTTGTTTATGATGGTAAGAACTCGTCAAGAAAGAAAGAAAAAAGGGTGGATGCTTTGTTTTTTATTTTTATCATGGCTCTTTGCTGTGAAATTTGTTATTGTATGATCTGAATCTTTCAAATTGTGTAAAAAATATATCACAACTCTGATTGTGGTTTCAGTGGATGTTACTGCACCCTGCACAAACATGCCTCATGATCCTGTGTGTGATACTGATGGTCAGGAGCACCCCAACGTATGCTATTTGATTCGCTATCGGAAGGCGCTTGCTTATACAGGACCCTGTCTTGTAAGTTACTAGCTGTTCAGTTTATTCCATTATTTGATACACAAATTCTGCCCATTACTATAAACTTTCTACTAACCCATTATTATCTTGTGGTACAAGAATAATTGTTGTAATATTATTTCTTATATTTATTTTAATTTAATTATAGGTGAACTGTGAAAATGATGGGCCAGTATGTGGTATTGATGGTGAGACCTACCTCTCTGAGTGTGGTGCTCATGCCAATCTAGTGAGTGTTGATTATCGAGGTCCATGCATTGCTGTTGGTTTAATAGGAGATCAAGCAAAACTGCAGTGTAGTGACAGTACTGTGAAGTGCCTTCCTCTGGCCCGTCTGGGGTGTATGGGCATTACCCCGCCTGGGGCATGTTGTCCTGTATGTGGAGGTTCTTTGCGTTTACTCTACAGCCAGAAGCAGGTGGACCGTGCATTATATGCTCTGCGAGGGAATGCTGTAAGTGCTCTGACTGTAAAGGCAGTGCTGCAGTCCCTTGAGCGTCAAGTTCAGGTGGCAGAGTGTGCAGTTCGTGGTTACCTCACTGTCGAGATGGATCTATTTGTGTTGGTGCAGGCCGTAGGAAGGAATCCGCCCTCAGAACTGCAACTGGAGGCATGTGAACGTGAAGCAGAGAAGCTTGCAAACTTAGTGCAGGGTGCAAGTCCACGTGTCCTTAGCGAACTTAGTCTGAGTTCTCTGACAACAGCAACAATTGTGCACATTCCAGTACGCAGTTCTGTAGTAAATGTGTTACCATTACACTGGGTCTTTGGTGTGGTACTAGTCTGCCTCATATTTATCTTCTCATAGCCACTCACAAGTGTCTATTGGGACCTAAAAAGTAGGGAAACATTCCAGTGATGCTCAAGTGCACACCTGAGTAAGAGAGTTGAATGCTCAAATCTTAGTCTCACATTTCTAATTATATCACTGCTGAAACCAACAAATGTATTCCCAACTGATTTATATGTACAGTCAGTGCTTCTACATTAGGTTGCATACCATTGTAATATATTTCACTTTGTTCAAACTTAGCTATCAAATTACAATAATTACCTGTGTTATACTTAGTAAAACCCAACATGTTATAGGGCCTCTGATGATGACTTGAGAGTTATCTGTAGGGACCCTATAGGGGTTGAAACATGTCAGACTTTTAATGAGTGCAATACTAGTAAATGCTGTAATTTTATGGTTATGTTTGAACAAAGTACAGTCAGTGTTCCTTACACAGCATAACTTTTCATTGTAAGAGAATACATACAGTTGACTAATTTGTACAAAAACTGTGATGTGCGAGGGGGGAAAGAGCAGCAGAACATCAACACACATTGTGCCTGGGCCTTTACAAGTTTTCACTGCCTCAAATTTCAATCCACTTTTCTATATAAATCTGTAACAGGTTTTGCTGTATAAGGAATGGAAATAAACAGTGCCACTGTAAAAATTTCTAATTGTTACTGCGGAACAGTAGCAGAATTGCAGTTTTTGTTGTAAACATTTACATTTTATGGCCAGTAAATTGTTGAAAATTATAGTTGATAATAATGAGCTCCTAGATAATGAGAAGAAAGAAAGAAAGAACACAAGTTGAGTGTTCAGTGCACTGTGATATACTTCTGAGAGCAAGGAAGTGATAATGACATCAATACCAAAGATGTACATACATAAGTAATCAAGGACTGTATAAAGTGTATATTGACAATATGTCTGTGTGTGTGTGGGTGTATGCGCGCATGTTAGATGGGTATCCTGTACATTAATGATGCAGATCTTGAGATCTTGTGAGACTATGATGCATATAATGTTTTTATTTAATATTTGTCTTTGCTAGTCTTGTGCCAGGATTTGAATCATGTGTGCTTATGTTTCAACCTGGTATAGTCAACTGTTTAACACACATTACTAAGCGAGTTTGTTAGTAATACCAAAACCAGGGAGTTTACTCAAAACTAATGTTTTTTATGTTATTAAATACATTGCATATATGGAGGTAATTTAAGAGGTTGCATTAAGAACATATTGAAGTACCATCTTTATCTAAATGTCATACTTTTTTCCTGAAAATGTTGTATTAAAAATCCCTGTTTGCATTTATAGGGTCAGTTGTATCTGGAATGTTGACCTTTGCCAGGAAATCAAGGTGTTATGTCAGTGGAAGGTTTCACAACATTGCAAACTTCAATTTGTATGTAAAAGAATAGGAATAATTTTCTTACTGCAGGGATACTGTTGCCAAGATGCAACATCACTATATCTGAGTACACAGTGCATTATATACTTTTCTTCACTGCTCAATAAATTAACGTAACTGTTACATTCAGATGGTGGTATCACCTGAATTGTATGGCACACATCAAACCATGCTTTTATTCACAAAATCTTCATTATATTTCTGTTAATTTTTGTTTATACAGCACCATGGCACTTAAATTTGCAAGTGAATGGCATTTGCTGTATTTTTTAAAATAAGGGAACAGCATCTATAAAATGTTAAAATTTGAACATGTATGATGTTATGCACAAATTTAATATAGCCAGAGCAGATAACAGCTGGATCACAAGATTTAAACATCGGTCAACACCAGTGAGCAATTGAGTCTAATTGTTTCTTTTAAGAATGTGAATTGTCAGTACATTTAACATGTTTCACATTGAAGGTAAGACAGCATGGATATTTTAATAATATGCAGAATGTTTCATATTACTAATGATCAGCTCACATAAAAAACATCCAAGGATAGTGCATAAATATCTATTTGGTGATCAGTTCATAAATGATTCAGATATTTCTTTCTTAATTAGTAAAATACAGACATCCCTTATGCAAGTGCTAGTTGTTTGATAGTAAGATGGTAATCTGACCCCTTTAAAGTTCAGTGGTAGCACTTTAACTATCACTAACTCTGCATTTCATAATTATGCATTTTGTATGGTTCTTGCTCTAAACATCAGTTATTTCCATAAACAGTATTAACCAGTTGATCTTTGCAATGGTGAAGTGTTTGTTTTCTTTATGGTATGGACAGAATTCTTAAATATTAATGAAATATGCTTTGGGGTTATATCGTGGTGCTACATTTACAGTTCAAATCATGTAGGAAAACTGAAAGACTGACCATGTCAACCAGATACAACTGAAAATACAAACTTGCATGACTGTCTATAAGCTGTTGATGGAATGATGTCCATCACAAACTTAGTTACCAAGATGATATTAATTGGGCTGGATTCTGGACAGCTTTACATTATCTGTTTGACAATGAAAGCTTCTATGTTTTCTGCTTTTATGTCCTACACTTACAGTAATGAGCCCACCATTTGATTCAGTACACAAACTTTGACTGAATTTAATAAGAAATGTGTGTGTTACAATTTCTGATCCACAGTGGACTTCAGAATCCCTTTCTTTGTTAGATATTTGGATTGAACTATTGGTGTAACCTGCAGTGTAATAAACGTGAGCTCAGTATCACACCATGAAAATTAGAGGTTAATAAGTTTGTAACTGAGCAATATCACTATGATAACTTCTGTATTGCATTTTATAATCATATGAACAGTACAATATTTGTAAATATCACTTAAACACCTTGTACAATAGAAAAAAGTTTATTTTCTGTGAATCTTTGTGCCAATTTTTTTTATACCATCTTTGTTCTGTTAGATTGGATTCTTCTAAAATCAGGTTTAAAACTATGAACCTAACATATATGCACAGCTATAAGAATTTTACAATATGTTTTTTCTTTCAGTTAGTGTCTTCCACAGAAATGGACTGTTTACTAATGTTTTGTTGTATACTTGATTAAATTGGGAGATTCTACACTGAGTGTATTCAATAATCTGTGAGAAGAAATTACTGTGCCAAATGAGAAACTTTGGTATTCTCATACATTTAACAGTGTGTATGAATATTTGTATATGGTGCTTGTAATAAATGTTGACTTGTCTCAAGATCACAGTTTTCCAAAGAAGGTGATGTGTCTATAATTTTTAACATATTTTACATGCTGTCCTGCAGTATTTTATAGTAATAACTCAGTGATGAAATATCCAAGAAGTTTTGAACTTGCTGTTTCTCATGAAAATTAAATTATGTAAAAATTACACAAGGCTTCAAGACTAAATAAATTTGAAAATGTATGTAAGCAAGATGCATGTCATTATATCAAGTGGCCTTATGTACTTCTGTAGTTACATTTTAGTAAAACTTCAGTTTACGCAGAATAGCCTAAGAAGTGGTCATACTTCTACAATCAATATCTGCTGAGATTTGTGGTTCTCATGCCAGTGAAAATGTCAGTTGTGGTCTTTGAAATGTTGTTAGCCACTTGCAAGATTACGTGGCTTCCCAACCAAGAATACCACAATCGACAATAACTCAAGGCATGGCAATGTGAAAACTGGATTTTACCAGTTCCTTTGATAACTTGTTGCCCTACTGACCTCTAACCTTGGTCATTCTTATAAGTCATGGGCTAACTGGATAACTCCACTTAAGTTGTATAAGAAGTGTGCAGCCACTGTTCCACACTCTGATACCATGGGAAGCCTAATTATGTACAGGAACCCCACAAAATTATGAAACTCATTTACACTGATCTGTCCTAGAGTCCTATATCTGGTGCTTTTGGTAGGAAAACTTCAGTTTGCAGACTTTTATTTATATTATCTGACATTTTGAAAATAATGTCTTTGTTAGTCTGTGCATTAGAATTAGTTCTCTGCTTTAGTGGAACTCAAACTGTATGTGATGTCCTTTTTTTTAGTATTTTTGCAAACATTATTTCAAAAAGCTCTGAGCAGAATGTTTTTAAGTGTGCTGAATTTTGGTTTCAGTTACAGCTACCAGCTATGCTATATGAACACAGAAGGTAACGAAAAGTTTCTCATGTGGACAACAACAACATGCAACATTATTTCACAAAGAGTAATTCCTGATGATGTATACTGTTCCAGAGATTTAATTTGATTTGTGTAGTCCAGAATTTGACAATGAGAACTGAACCAAACTTGAACAGGAAGTTAGGGTCCATACAGTAACACACAAAAGTAGAAGTTACTAAATAAAGAGTGCTGAAATTTTATCTGTGAAGAAAAAAAAAGCCAAAGATATTTATAACTTCTGCTGATGACCCTACATACTAACTCTTTCTATCATGGACTGTTATGTGGTCTGCAAAATTACCTTGTGATTGGTCACAAAACCACAACGGAATTACCAGACACCAACCAACCAACCAACCAAGAGCTTAGCACCCTTGCTTCGTATTTGGGTGGTCCGAGGTTCAACTCTAGGGCAGGAAATTGGTCATCATGACTTTTTGTGGTCTTCCTCAGTCCCTATAAACTAAACCCATGATAGTATCTTAAATTTGGTGATAACCACTTCCTTAAAATCCCCTCCAGTTCATTGTTTAGTATCATTTGACAGTACAGTTTTTAGCTACTGATTGCATTGTTAAATAAACCACAAAATAAATAAGACGGTGGAACTGTAATTAAAGTTTTCTGTGTTTCTTACTGCATTAACATTCTGAAGGAAGTGTTACATCAGAATTTCTTGATGCTGATGCTTACTCAAGTGATCTGAGCTGATCCCAGAAAAGTGGAAACTGGAATATACCAGTTCTATTGAACAACATTGTGGTTTCAATGCAGATATTAAATTGAGCATGAAAAAAGCACCAGGACCCAGATGGTATGCTTGGTCCTTGATGTAGGGGACTTTTCTAGCAATATGCAATTATACTGTGACATACAAGCACCTTTTTTACATTAATGCACAAAAAATCTGAAACTAAAATTAGGGAATAATGTTATAATTTAAAACAGGCCTATCTACATTTCTATAACTTAAAAAATATCAGATATTTTTAATATTTCTCAGGGACTAAACAAGCCATTTTTCTGTATAAGGCAGTGTTTTAGAGTTTGAGATTTATGCACTCAGAGTTTGCAGGTGAAATTAAACTTGGATAAATGTGCTCAGCAGCTTTTTTGGGGTAGACCCACAGTTCAATAGTTTCAAGATGAAATTTGGATGACAGACAGGACCTAGTTACAGTTCAAATTTATGCATGTTATGCAAAGCTCTCCAACAAGGCACAAAAGTATATATTTGCTACTTTCCTTATTCAACTGTTTCACACCTGTGTTCATTCAGAAGGTCCATGAAATAAATCCTATGTCCAACCAGCTGTCAGAAATTTGAGATTTGCCACAAGCAGAGCAGCCATACACACTGGTGGAGTAATTTGTAGTTCTGTGCAGAAAACAGGATATATGTTAATTGTACGGCAATAGTATATTGAAGATAGCAGCTGGCTTCTGGGTTCATCAGCATTTTAGAGGTGCTTGCTGTCTGCATTATCAAGGTATATTTTTTATCTTAGGTTTGCATTACTGATGCAAAGCATGGATATCTTCGACCATTCGCATGCATCAACTCGAGGACGGATAAACCTATTTTAATAAAAATGGAGAACATAAACGAACAATTACGAGAAATCAATACCCTTTGCCAGCAATCTTCGAACGTTAACCTTGGCTTCGGCCTTAAGTAGGTTGATATCTATGGAGCATGGATATAAAACCAGAGTGATCATATCACTGAGACTTCGTCTGCTAGCTGACGGTTTTGTAGTATTGCGAAGGACGGTGTTAGAGTAGTGTGTTGGTGGGTTCGATAGAATCTTGTAATTGTTACATATTTTGTATTAGTACAGTATTAAATGCTACGATGAACACTGCAATTTATAAAAGTTTTTTAACAAAATCCGTTAAGGTGATTTCAACATTCAAGAATGCTACTTGTGTGAGGGGTGTGCACATATCTTCGGAAAGGTGAGGTTGTTCGTAAGATACTGATGTAGAATTTCGTAGCCTGTGCCGTATTCTTATAAAGCGGTCGGTTTTGTAGTTCCTACAAATTAGTTTTATGTCCGAGCTTAATGTTATATGCATCGGTTTTGTTTAGTAACACTATTGCCATTGAAACTAACGCCACTAACACCATTAATGCTCGAACGATCTTGACCACCAGGATTTACACGGAAGACGTTTGTGTATTTAATGATGATGGGCGCACTGCATGAGTTATATATTGTTGAATGAGAAATAACGTATATTATTATATCTGTGGCATACCCTGAGTATGACAACTGCAATGCTAGCCAAAATATTTGACATATTGTTGACCCAAGGGTAAAGTCAACAAAAATGTGATGTTCTATGATGATTGTTCTATGGTAATTTCTTCTCAGCCAGTAATAAGTACATCCTGCTTCAGTTAAACAAATTAGTATGGAAGAAGTATTTTTTATTTGACAGCAAAAGTGCTCTTCTGAAAAATTGAATTTTTGGTAGATATTTAACTTATCTTTGGGTCAGTGATTTGTATGTGTTTGTGTGTACATGAGCACTTTTATAATCCTTGTTTAATTTAATTTGTATTGGTTAATTTCATATCACATGCACAAATAACTTGTAGTCATTATAAACATTATATGCCTCTAGATGTTCTCTTCTTCAAAGCCATTGTGTCCTACTAAAGAAGGTTTGGATATATTTGCTTTTAAAAGTCCAATTCATATGAACAGATTTTAACCTGTTTTGTTTTGCTTGCATCCTGTGCCACAAGCTAAGAAAATGTTTGAAAGGTTATGACTTGTGATAACCTTTAACTGACTTAAACTAGTTTGGTTTGGTTGGAGGAAATAAACATAGACATCAAATGGACTTCTGCTTTTCATTTATCATTCTTCCTGTTTTATCTATACTGATTTGAACAATGTGTGCCAAAGTCTGTGATTTACTTGTTGCTCAATGTTTTGTCTGGTGCTGTATTGAAAATGACTTGATCTGGTTACTCAGTAAATATAGTACAAGTCTTGATATTACTGTCACACATGCCTGCTTGGTGTTATATGGTTTGATACTACAACTTTCTTAATTGATTCTCACATACATATAACTACAGCCTGAAAATTTTGTATTTTTAAACTGTACCATAAGGCTCCCTTCCCCCATCCCAAAGTAACCACAGTTTTTGTAAGTCTTGTATTAAATGTTTTGCTTGTGGGATTTTACAACTACAAGCTGTACCATTGTTTGAAGGTCAATGAGAAAACCTTGAAATTAATTTTCTTTGTCTGCCTTCCAACAAAACTTGTACATAGTAGAAGCAGTTGATCCAGACAAATTGATACTGGAAGGAAGGTTTATAAACAAAACTGAAAATTGTCTAGGCTTATCTCTATGTTATGATGCACAGAGGATCACATCCCAATGTATTGCATCACACTGGCAGAACAATGTATTATTCTTTCCAGTCATTTCACAAGGTTGGCAGTATATTTGCTAGCAACATTTATTTACTGTCTTCATTATTCTCTCACATATGTTGCTTGGCAGAACAAATTTCTGTTATGTAAATGGTTTTTGTCTCCTTGTTAAGAAATAATGTCATGCTTCAAGAACCACATGCACATGTGCACACACACACACACACACAGTTATACTGCTACACTCAGTGCATGGTTTTGTTTCAGATTGAAAGCGCAGATCATAGATGGTGTTAAGATTGCTAAAGATATTCGTCGTGAATTAAAAGTAGAGGTAGACGAGTGGATTGCACGGGGCAACAAGCGACCTCACTTGACAGCCTTGCTTGTGGGGGAGGATCCTGCCAGTGCTACTTATGTAAAGAACAAGATGCAGGCTGCTAGAGAAATTGGTGAGATTGATTTGTTCAGTCATGAATTCATTCATGTGTTCAATATTGCACTGTTGATAATGAATGAAGTTTTTTTCTTGGTTTATGTCATGCCACTTTGTTAACAACATAATTTGTGCAGATGTGAATGGCAGGTTGATTGTAAATGACGATTTGGAAAGGATGTGGAGCAGCTGTGCTTGGAGGGAAAGCTACAAAAAAATCAGGATACTTTGATTCTGTGCCAAGTTTCAAACCTGACACCTAATAAATACAAAGCAGCTAATAACTGCTACACCTCAATACCCAAGAAAAGTGTGAAGAAAATAATTTGATTTATGGTTGGCAGAGAACTTTGAATTCATAATATTTATTACAGGGATTGAGAGCAGAACACTCAAGGTGCCACCAAGTGTAACACAGAATGAGCTACTGGACCATATCCAGTTCTTGAATGGTGACTCTCATGTTGATGGAATCCTGGTGCAGGTATGAATCAGATTTAGTCCTGGGATAGAGACTTATGACATGGAATTTTTTTTAACATTTTAAAGAAATGTGACTACATAATGTAAAAAGAAAATCACAAAGTTTAGGTGTACATTGCATTTTTTATTAGAAGGCCCTATTGTAAAACATTTTATAAGCAAAGCAGAAATTGATTGGGTACTTGCATGATGGAAGGAAGAGAGGACATTCTTTCTGTTGAATGTGGCCTTGACTGAATGCGTGAATGTTTACACTTCTGTAGAACTCATCATTTGCAAGCTTTCTAAAAGTAGTCATTCTGCAAATGAATAATAAAACATCACATTTGAATAGGCTAAAGCTAAAATAAAATGATGTAGGTTTATACAAATAATGAGTTTAATTGTATTGTTATATCACAGTACCTGTGATTTACAGCTGCCCCTTCCAAAACACATAACAGAACGAGCTATATGCAATGCTATAGCTCCTCACAAGGACGTCGATGGTTTCAACATTGTTAATGTGGGACGATTCTGCCTGGACATGAATACACTAATTCCATGTACACCACTTGGAGTCCAGGAGCTCATCAAGAGAACGGGTATGTACAATGCAAAAAATAATTCACCAGAATATTACGAATGTAAAAGACTTTATAATTTTATGTGCATTTATGTGAGTTGTGTTTGTTTGCTAAAAGGAGGACCAGGCCATAGCGAGTGTTTGTCTGTGATGTGGACTGTTTGGTTTTATCATTTTGTCTGAAGGGGTGTTTATGTGTAGTATTTAGGGTTGTGTTTTAAATGGAACATCATGTGTGTATGATTATGGACAGTAATAGTATTTGGAAAATGTTCTTGTGGCTACCAAGCCTAGGACTGATGCTTTATAGTGCAACCTCCATGATTTCTACATACCGTAGTTAGTTGCCAGACATGTAGATACTTTTCCAAGTTCGGATTTGAGGTATGATATGTAGTTATAGTTTAAGAATAAAATTTAAATATATACAGTAAATTCAATTAATGACTGACAGTGTCGTATTTCATGTTAATTTATTCAGTTTCAAAACTAACTTATTTTCCCCTGTTAATCAGTAAGACATTATACTTCTCTTCAAGCTATGGACTGGAACTAATAAACACACAATATTAGTGAAGAACAGTTTTAAATTTAAACTTTGCATCTTAATGACATCGTCACAGCTTTTTCTGAACCAGTCTAACACTTCTGTTAGTGCATGTCCCTGATTATGATAGTGAAGGTGTAGAGAGAATTGTTTTAGAAAATGCACAACGTGGATAAATATTTTCTCTTCCCATTCAGTTTGATCTCTGTTCCCTCTTCCCAGTCGTATGAAATCCATTGATATCAGACAGTATGGTGTTGCTGCTTAGATTCTCATTTTTTGTTTTATTGCAAGCAGTTGATCTTTTCTTTCCATAGGTGTGAAAACATTTGGGAAGCATGCTGTAGTCTGTGGAAGATCAAAGAATGTTGGTATGCCAATTGCAATGTTGCTGCATGCTGATGGTTTGGGTAAGTAAAACAAGATTTTAAGTTCTCAGTCTGGCAGGTGTGAAGATGGCTGTCTTCTTGGCTGTTGTGTTGTCTAGTCTGGTAGATGTTTTCTAGCATTTCAGAGATTCCTGCTTCCATTATCAGAGTGATCACATTGGTCACCGAAGAAATGGCAAACTTCTACCAGACTAGACAACACAACAGCCAAGTAGACAGCCATCTTTATTTAAGTGCAAACAAATTTATTTGCTGCTTAAGATAAGTGTTGTCATGTTGTTTTATAAATACTGTTGTATGTGAAAATAAATTTAAGTTTTGGGATATAAGGCATGTATACAAACAAAACTTTTGTTTGTATACATGCTTTATATTCCAACTACACGGTATGCAAAGTTTTAAGATTTCTGATAATTTGACTAAAATTAAATTTACAGGTAGCTGTAGGACCTTGAGTAAAAATCCTTATTAGTTGTTGAAGTGATTTATAAATATGATTATCTGTGTTGCAGGTGAGACATCTGCCATGGATGCCACCACAACAATCTGCCATCGCTACACGCCCCCAGATCAGTTGGCATTGCTCACAAGGTCAGCTGATATCATTGTCACTGCAGCTGGTGAGTTAAGTTTAAATGAAGACAACCTTGAATCTACAACAATCCAGGATGCATTATATTAAAAGTAGAAAGATGAACTTGCCTTTCTCGTAGTTTTCAAGTTTTAAATTTCTTGTGCTAATCTTGTTTCAGGTGTACCGAACCTGATCCGAGCTGACATGGTGAAGCCTGGTGCTTGCATAATTGATGTTGGTATCACCAGGATCCACAACAAGAAGACAGGAAAGTCTAAACTTGTTGGAGATGTAGACTTTGAAGGTAAATTAATTTTTTTACTTTAATGTAGAAGTAGTTTTGGGTGGAGAATGTTGTTCGCTGAAAACAGGGATTGTGCTGCAGATTATTTAATGATGCTCTGTTAATTACAGAGGTTAATGTAGCTTCATATGAGAAATTTGAATGATGAGTTAGAAAGAATGAAAGGTGGAAGTTCTTCCTTAAGTGTGCACTATGATAACAATACCAATATTAAAATATGTATGGCTTATGTAAAAGTTCTTTCTTTGTACTCATCTGCAAGTACTGATAGAAAAATTCAGTAAAACTGATTTACACCCAGCTGGCTGCTTTCAGATGTGACATTTTTGGTTCTTACAGTAGTGAAGATGTCAGTGTTGGTCTTTTGGGTTGTGATGTGTGGACTTTTAGGTAGGTACCAAAATTTCAGAGGAATATACTGCAGACGACCAACATTGATTGCTACTTTCAGAGTTTGTAATTATTAAAAATCTTGTCCTTTCTTTCTCTCTTCACTTATTATAACTGGAATCACTGTGTGCACTCAGCTGTGAGTGAGGTTGCTGGCTACATCACTCCAGTGCCAGGCGGAGTGGGCCCTATGACAGTTGCCATGCTCATGAGGAATACGCTGATAGCTGCCAAGAAGTCGGTTGTTTATAATATTCTTGAGCCAGGAGCAGTTGTTCACAAGGAAGCTTCTCAGCTCAGGCCTTAAACTCATTCTTCATGGAGAGAATATTTGATGTTCTTACAGAATCTTTGTCTTGTGTACAGTGTCACACTTGCCAAATACAGGCTACAGTGAATGACCATGAAACCAATTGCAGCCAGTGTACATGCATGAATAGGGTTTGGGTTTCCCTTGTTTTGACACATTTTATATCAATATTCTAGTGGATTGAGTTCACATTTTGTGTCCATCATGATAACTAGGCCTACCCAGACTTTACTTAATAGCTCATACATTGTCATTTGATATTGCAGCCACACCCAGCATTAGATGTTATTTATGTTTTCTTTCATGTCTGTGATATGTTTTATTTATTTGTGGTAGTTGTGTTACCTTAAAACAGTAACCTTGGTGACTTGTTTTGCTCATGTGCTACAAAGTAGTAATGATGAGACAATTTGTTTAACCTTTTAGTATTTAAACATCTTTAGTAACAGCGTTTCTAATGAGAAGAATGTGTGTAAAACTCACAGTGAATATTACAAATTAATAGAGTGAGAACATTATATAGGAGCATCATGTTGTAAGAATTATCTAGAATGTTATTGTAATCCATCTATATATGACAGTTTAACTTTTGTATTGTATTCATTTCACTTGTGACAATATGTTTAAGGTTACAAACAGATCTTCAGGTCATCATTTCCTGTTAGTGAGGTACTACATAATAGGTGATGATGACCTGAAGATGGGTTTATAACCTGAAACATGTTATCACAAGTGAACTGAATATGAGACAAAGTGAAACTGTGGTACATGGACTGTTGTGTATAGACAGATTACAGTCATATTTTAATAGAATGAAATTTAAAGAAAGAGAAGTGCTGACAGAGTACTTATTGCTTTATATACTGGAATTATTTGATGCTGAAGCTATGAGTATGAATCCAATGTTTGTAACAGGATGAACAATTAATTTCTGTTGGCTGAGATAACCTTTATTATATTTTTATATACACAATATTACAAAATAAGTATATATATATATATATATATATATATTCATATATACACATATTAATTAATGTTTTATCTTTAATTTGTCACTACTGCTGTACATCTGTGACTTGTCTTGAAAATAGAAAAATGGCTCGTGTGTTCTCGGACACAGAAATTAGGAATAGGCAAGGTGTCAGGTTCATTGGAATCCCAGTGACCATAACAAGGATCAGGTTTTTCCATCTGGTCAGGAGCTATTTTCCTTAATGGACACGCGTGTCTGCATGAAGTCAACTGGAGTGAAATTGCACATTTTTACAATCCTGTTTCAAAAGATGGAAATAATCAGTGTATATGTAGTAAATGTGGTAATTAGAACAGTTAAAAATGAATTACACTTTGGCCCACAATATATTCATACAAACTTATCTTCCATGTCACAGTAAAGTTTCAGATTCCTGTGTAGTGTCAGGCAAATTCACGAACTTCAAATTTTATCCATACTCTCAACCCCTTTCACACGTCATGCACACTGCATCACTTGTACTTATTCCACGTGTTCATGCTGAGCCTCTGCTTCCGTCCAAGTATTCTGAACTGTTTCCACTATCCATCGCCAACACGTGGACTTGCTGAAGAAGTATATGCCACAAACAAGTATGAAAATCCATGACAGGGCAAGGCAGTAGTCATTCTCTTTGACCAGGACACTTGGCACTGGCCCACCAAAGTCTGCTGATGTCACAAACAGCTTACCTTGTGGCTCTATACCTGCACATATTTAAATCCATTGATGATCATTATCACAAAAATTGCTCATTAATAAATAACATAAAGTAGTAATCTCAACAAGAGGTATTCAAATTTTTTTAGAAAGAAATTTGAATATTTGATTTCTTTTTCAAAAATACATTGAATCCTTTCAATAAAAGGCAGCTATTACTGGTCAAAATGGCCCTAATTGGACACCTGCTCAACATGTATAAATCAAATTTTAATAAGTATTCCATGTCATATTTAAATATCTATGTGCTGACAAATGATCATGCACTGTTGCAAGACAGAAAAGGTTGTTGTTTTGAGTTTATTTCAGTTAGGATATTTAGTTTAATTATAACTTTTGCAATATATTAAAGGTATGAGCTACATTGATTCTAGATCATGACTGTAGACAGAAATGAGAGCTTCACATTCTGACCACTTTTTCCCTCGGGAAATAGTTGCCAATACTCCATTGTATAGAAAGCTGGGTGTAGTGGTGGTGAAGGTGAAGAAATTCCTAACCCTTCCAGGAACTGAACTCCAGTCATCCAAATCACAGCTAAGTCAATTTACTCTTTAGAAGTTAATAGTTTATTTGTTTATATAACGATTACAACATGGTAAGAGTGGAAGAAAGGTGAAAGCTGTATCTTCCACACTGGATAAAAGAGAGTCCAAGAAAAAAAATCTTTTATGTACTGACCAGGAATATAACCCTAGACATTCAATCTACAGCCAGTCATTTGTGAGTTACTCAGCTCACAGTGTTAATATAATGATAGAGATGAAGCTTTGTATACCGGTATATTTTGTTATAAATCTACTGAACATCTCCAAGGTGTACTCTGAATCATTGAACTTCGCAGCTGGTCGCCCATTATGAAACAGCATCATAGTTGGGACTCCAACAATTCCATACTGTGTGTTGAAGCTGAAAAAATACACAACTTAAATTGTAAATTACTATTTTTTATATTAACTTAACACTGATGCAAAAAGCACAGAGAAGCTTGACCTTGTAACTGCCATTCTCTGCAGGAAAAGAAAATTTGATATCCAGGCTTCCCAGTAAAACAGAAGCCCAAAGTTATGGTTTACCCATTATGCAAAAGAGTAAAACAATTTTAAAAGTATGTTATACATTAGGTGACAGTTTAAAGATCAAGGAGATGGGAAGATAATACTGAAATAAATATTTGAACCTTTGGGTTCCATTACTGGAGAATTATTCAGTTACATATATTAAGTTTTGTATAAATGCACAATGTAGAATATATAAACTAAATTATAAGTTGTACTTTTTGTTTATGTCAGTCAAACAGGATTTTAATTCCTAAGACTGTCCAGCAATTAACCTTAAGAAGTGTATTACCTGTGGTGTTTCATTGCATCAACAGCTGCCATTTTAATGTCTGGGAATGCACGTGAGAGAGCGTTGAAATGAGGTGCAGCCATACTGCTGAATGGGCAGTAACGAGCGTAGAATAACAGTGCAACACAGTCTGCTGTTGAACGGCGATTTGTCACATTCGGTTCAGTTACAAGAAGATTCAGCAACCTTGTAGAATTCACCAGCTGCAGATAACAACACTAGTACCATCATCATGTTAATACTCCCTAAACAACAGGAGAAACCTAAGTGTCTCTATATGAACAGCAGGTAGTCCAAACTTTAAACTACAGTAAAGTAATTTCTGTGTATGATTGTATAAGATACAGCCTACTATATGTGAGCTATAAGAACATCCTGATTTAGGGGATATGAAGGTGAGTAGTAGTGTATGCAATTAGCTGGCTCAAAACTTTGCCATGTCTGTGATTCTTTTTAATTGCAGTTATTTTCCTAATCTTTGATGCAGAAATTACATTACTTCTACTACACACGAAGTGTACAGAGTTATGCAGAAACCAATCTGTTTTAAGTTACAGGCTTACTGCATGTTTTCTTCCACTGAAGCTAAAACCAAAGGGTATTTATTACTATCACTTGTGGATAGCAGTTCTGGTCCTTTTAACATAAATGAGAAATTTAGTCAGGTAGTACTGTAAACTACCTAAGGCAGAAAATTAAAACAAGTAGAATAAGTTTCATCAGTGATGAAGTTCGCATATGTACTGATATTTCAAAATCCACTGTTATAGGAAAATTAATTGGGCTGGGCCATATTAATGCTTACAGATTATTGTTATGTAAGTGACTTAAGATAATTTCAATAATACATCCACAGAAAATGTGTTATGTGACAGTTAAGTTACAGTTGTAAGACAATGGTGCTCAAATACTGCACTTTAAAAAAACAGAATGCACAGTATCTACTATGACCTCATAATGTGGAGATATATTTTCAGCAGTATACATTTCTTCATCATTAATAAAATTACCAAAGGCATACCTCTACAGGCTGACCAACTGCCTCTCTCCCAACAGTACATGACACATCTGGTAAGTTTGTAGCATTGGTTGTGAGATTTCCACCTTCTTGCTGAAGACTGGTGACAGGAAATGGCTGTTGTTCACCATGTGCAGTTGTCTGCAACAGAACATCACCAAGAGTACCATCTTCACTAGTTGCTTCTAAACTTTCCTTAGCAATCTTAACTTGCTGTTCTTCCTCAAACTGCTTCTATAGGGAACAAATACAGAGAACATAATTAACATTCTCTATATATTAGGCATAAATGAAGCAGTGTAAATTAATATTAACCTATTTCCCAGTACTAGAAACTTTATGTTAATTATCATCTATATAGAAACATATCATATGACTTTCCCAAATTCAGTAACAAAGGGAAATAGAATTACCAAAATATATTGTAGTTCAGTGAGCACTTGAAATTTATAAAATACATCCTTAGGGTATGTATGTGTGGGTGAATTATCTCTCATATCCTTTCAGTGTCATGTCAATAAACAGGTGAAATGCAGATGTTGAAATGACCTGTGTCGTTTGCGGAAATTCTTTCCTTACAGATAACCTACATAGTTCTATAGAAAAGGCAGGAGGCTCAGAAGGAGAAAATGGATTATCATCCACTACTGAAACATTCCAGCTTTTAAAATGATTTATGTCACCAACATTTAAAAGCTGCTTACATGTAGTTCATCAATAAATTTGTTCACAGATACATCTTCCACATCAGCAGATGGCAAGTGAGAATCTACTTCATTTGAAGTCTCATCACTGGCAATTTCACCGTTTGGTGTGGCCATTCCTTCTTCATTGTAAGTAGTGCATTGAATTGCTGAAAAACATTTGCAAAAATTTAGTATAAATCACCAAGAAAATATACTAAAAGAAACAATTCTGTCTTTGGTAACCATCTACAAGACCACACGGCGTCACAGCCCAAAACCCCATTGTCAATATCTTCACCCTTGTGAAATCCTCAAAACTCAAAAACAAAATTACAATATTGATAAATACTTAACCTAAAATCCATGTACTTTGCATTTCTTACCCACTAATAAACACAAAATATTAAAACTTTTAGGCATCATCGTGGTCTTCAAAGGAACAAACAAGAGCAAGAAGAACAATTCTATTCTAGTTTTCTTAACATAAGGCCTTCAGTTAGCCCTCGCATCATCTACAAAACTTATTTTCACAATCTTGTATTCAATACTTCGTCTGCTAACGCGTGCTTCCTTTATTCAAACAGTGTCGCCAACTGGAAACTACATACCATCGCATAGAGTTACTTATCGAATAGTAAAACCTCCGTGAACTTTGCAAGGGAAATATTGGCCCGATTCGATCTTTGATGTACAATTCTTGTAGCTGTGGTGTGTGCAATTGCATTTGGGAATAGTTTACGTCAGTCAAGTTAATTCATTACAGCTTCGCGCAGTAGTTGTGTTGCAATGATTTCGTGCAGGCATGGACTAGTGTCACTTATCAGGTGATTTGAGTTAATAATTATACATACTTACGTACATTGTATATGCGATCATTCTAGCCATAAACTCACCTCATAACTGGTTACGTTTCAAGGGCATTTGTTGTGAAGTTCATTAAATGTACATATATATACTGTTTCTTAGTCCATCGTTTGCTTCGTGTTTAGGAGGCACCGAATCAAATATTGGCCAAGTGACTGGCTATCTTGATTGATACTTTTTTGTGATTTTCTTCAGGTCTATCATCTAAATGCGGTAGTAGTACGTTAGATTACGCTTATTACCATGCTGGAAAAATAATACTAGTAGAGTGTGTGTAACATTTACTCTCGGTTTTTCTAAGGTACATTTTTGAATACCAGTTGAACCTGCTGTCTTTTTTGAGGCTTTTTTCTTCTTCAGGCAAACAAGTTCTGTCAGATGGTATGAGTTTTCTCCTTACTACTCTGATCTCTTATTTTATAGGATATTATATGTGCACCCAGATTCATAGTCATTAAATAATTAAAAGACTGGTGTGTGTGTTTGGAAAACAGTAATCTTTTCTAACGTTAGTTGCTTCTGGAGTAAGAATTGTGGCAAATATTTTGTACGGTTTACTTGCTTTGTAGGTGTAATCATCCCAGAATTCTGTGTAGTGGAGGTCAGCGTCAGAAGCATACACTTCCAGATCTGCCATATGATTATAATGCTTTAGAACCCATTATTAGTGCTGAGATTATGAAGCTCCATCACTCAAAACATCATGCTGCTTATGTGAATAACCTCAATATTGCAGAGGAAAAACTGAAGGAAGCACAAGCAAAGAGTAAGAGGGGTTTATAATATACTTTGGCTTTTTTCTCATGTAAAAGGCTTTCATTTGTATATGTTCATATTTATGTATAAGAAATGCAAAGCTGAAATGTATGAATTAATCTGATTTCTGCTGGCCATGGAGGTATTTATTTACTAATTATGAGTTTGACACATACATACGTGCTCGCCCACACACAAGGTGTTTATTAGTGCATATATAAAATTATATTTTTGAAGGAAGGACAGATAATTAAGACAAATCATCATTCTGTCGCTCTGAGTAGGATTGTATTTCAAAGATTGGAGACCTTTTCAAAGTTCTGAATGACTGATATGATACAATTGTTGCAGATTGTGTTAGCACTATCATCAGCCTGGCTCCTGCTCTCAAGTTTAATGGTGGAGGCCACATTAACCACACAATCTTCTGGCAGAACCTGTCTCCTACTGGAGGAAGCCCAAGCAGTTGGTTTTCAAATGTTATGTTGTTTAGTTACTAAGGGAGTACCATGCATGTTATGAAGATTCTGAAAACATTTCTTTGTCCTTATGTAACTTTATCAGACACACTAAGATCTGCTCTTATTTGTTGCTAAATAACTTTTGAAATATATAACATCATTAAATAATCTACAGACGTATGTTAATAATTTCTTTCTTTCTTTTAAGAAAATATGAAAAGGGTGAAATTCTTGCTTGGGTATAATAAGATTTGTTCTCCTGCATTTTACTGTGGAATTCAAATTCATTGTGACAGAAATTTTAGTTACCAATATGTGTGCACCCAGATCCCATAAATTACATTTCACTTTTAGAATGCTATATAGCAGAAGGATGTGACACGGATACCTATATGTTTATAAATAATTCTTCACAGATGAGTTGGAAGAATCCATTAAGAAAGATTTTGGCTCGCTTGACAACTTGAAAGCACAACTGTCAGCAGTATCTGTTGGAGTTCAAGGTTCTGGTTGGGGCTGGCTGGGCTACAACAAACAGACGAAGAGACTTCAGTTAGCATCCTGTCCTAATCAAGACCCTTTGGAAGCAACAACAGGTTAGTTTCACTAAGAATCTGTGTAAATTACATACAAACATTCTTTATTCCTGAAAGCCCAAGTTACACATTCTTTATAGGCTTGATGGTTTAACACTTGATATAAGAAGTATGTAACATTCACACAGCAGTTATACGTGGTTTGGAAATTAAATTGGAGAAGTTCTGTACAGAGTTTATATTTTCAGTAACACAGTTTAGGTGTTCATCTGGTAAATTCACTTTATTTTTATTGAAATAAAAAAACTTTTAGTATCTTTTTACATACATGTTCTGGGTGCGAAACATGGTCTCTCACTCAGAGAGAGGAACACATTGCAGGTGTTTGAGAACAGGGTGTTGAGGAGGATATTTGGTCCTAAGAGAGAAGACGATGGGGCATGGAGAAAACTGCATAATGATGAGCTTAAAAATCTGTACTCCTCCCCCAGTATTGTCAGGGTGATTAAGTCGAGAAGAATGAGATGGGCGGGGCATGTAGCACGCATGGATGGGACAAGAGGTGTGCACTGGGTACTGGTTGGGAAACCTGAAGGGAAGAGACCGCTGGGGAGACCTAGATGTAGATGGGAGGATAATCTCAGGCGGGATCTATGGGAGATAGGAGTCGAGGGAGACTGGATTTTGTTGGCCCAGGACAGGGTCTGGTGGAGGGCTTCTGTTAATTCGGTGATGAACCTTCGGGTTTGGTAAGCCATCTAGTTAGTTAGTTAGTTCTACAGATACATATATACCCCATATCATTACAAACTCTCTAAAATATTCTCATTTGTATTTACTACCATTCTCTTTCTTTAGTTTGTGATTACAGAAAATAATTTTAGATGTGAGTCTATGAATGTTCATGTCACTACCTTTTATTTTCGATTACTATGGTCTCAATTTTAGCTTCTTTCTGTTTTTACAGGTCTTGTGCCACTCTTTGGCATTGATGTTTGGGAACATGCTTACTATCTGCAGTATAAGAATGTTCGACCTGATTATGTGAAGGCAATCTTTGATATTGTAAATTGGAAGGATGTTGCAGAGAGGTTTGCCAAAGCAAGATCTGGATAAATTAGTTGTTATGTCTGGGGTTACTGTTGGATTTATCCTATGGATAGTTATGAATTTTCTAGTAAACTTTATGATAAAGGAAAGTAATCAGCATGCATTGCATAATGGATGAAGATGTTGTTCCTCTTGATGTGTACCAAATTATGTGGAGTCAAATAGTTATGTAATTTGCTGTGTAGGGTCATAACTATTGTAGCACTAAATTTCATTCCAAGTAAACTCATGACTTCCTACAGCATCAATATTTTCTTACCCCACCTGCTCATTACAGCAAAAGTATAAAAAAATAATCATATGTAACTTCTGGTTTAGTTTCTTGTACTTTTCTATGTAAAAGTACTCTGTGTACCTACTGTATGCTGTATATTGATGAGGACTGTCATTTAGTGTTATTAGTTTGATACAATATGATATTGAAAATATTTTGATATCAGTATGAAAAATTCATGATGGCTTATTTGATTTCTGTGTATGTTACGTTCAGTGTGATATTTGTAAATGAAAATCTGAACTTGCTTGTTTGCATTGTAACAGTTTAAGCTATTCTTATATAAGCTTCAGTTTTTCTAACCTGACTTTTTATCTGATTTTCCTTGGCCAATGAAATATTTTTATATTGATATCAATATGAAAATCCTTATCAGTTGATATCTCTGAAATTAAGAATCATGTTAATTCACTTTTGAATAGCATATAAAATATATAACAGTGAAGGTACCCCTGAACACCACACTAAAGATATATAGGGGATATGGATGAGAAATCCTATGAAATCTCTTCAAGTTCTGAAGTATAAAAATACATGAAACTTTACCCCCTTCCCACTTCACACATTGAGTACATACTTCTAGTCACAGGAGTAACTTCATGCAAAGGAAGGATGAAATTGCTTGGGATGAAATCATTTATTATTATGTTATGTTTTCAACATTATTATGTATAACTTTGTTATGTTAGATTGCAAAAACTGTTTTGTGAAGGCAGAACGTTGTAAAATTAGCTTGTGGCTAATGAATATTCATTATATTGAATATAATAATGATATGCATTGGTATCTGCAGTCTATACCCAGGTTGATGTTCTGTCTTAACTCTCTTGAGCTGTAAAGATGTAGTGTGATGGATTTGTAAAACTTTATTTGCAGTTTCAAAGTACTGCAGTCATTTCAAACATTTATGCAGCTTGATAGTGCATGTGCACATTTACTTCTAATGAATGGATCTTCAGTAGCAGCTGTGAAATTTGAGCATTTTTTTTGTCTACCTCAAAGTACTGAATTAAAAAGATTGTGTGAAAATATATTTCTTACAGAAGAAGGAAACAAATTATGTAAAAATAGTTTTGATGTCTGTATAAAGTAGTCATATTGCAAATGGCAGCTGTGGTTTGCTGGGAATAAATTTGACACATTTTTAGTTCATTTATTTATTGTTCCTTGTATAAAATAATTGTTGATTGTGATCTTGTGCAGTCTGCCCTATTTTGCTGTGTGTGGATGGTAGTACACAGCAGCGGTCGTCCATTAATCTTACAGACCATTGCTTACATAGTGTTTATTCTCATGGCAGTCACATCACAAAACTCTGTGTATATCTTACAAGAAATGCCAAATACACCAACTCCCCCATTAAATAACTAGGAGTTTTTGTGTTGTTCTTGAAGTAAATTAATTGTGTGGTGTCATAACATATTTATACTATAACATACATACCTGCTTGCCAGCATATGTGAGAATAATGATGTTCACAACATCCAGTTTGCCTGGATTTATGCAAAAAATTCTAAAAATATCAACTTCAGGTGTATAGATGTTTTCCCTCATGTTGTGTTATAAATTTGAATATACCATTGTGTGTTTTGAAGAAATGTAGGCAGTTACTGAACTGTGTTAACCTTTGTGTTTATTTTATATAGTATATTTGAAATTGTAATATAAACTCTTTCAGTATAGTTGGTACATATTCATGTAAGGAAACCTCAATAAATCATTGTGAAATTATGATTAAAGAAACAATCTGGAGAACATTATAATTTCAATATGCTTTCAGAGTTTGTTTATGCAAGATTTTCTAACATCAGCTTTGTAGCAAGGTTTCTTTTTTAAATCAGAGGAGTTGTGCTATTTGTATTTGAGATCTACAATTGTTATGTGAGTGAATAATGTTTCAGTTTATTTTTGATCTGCCCTATTTTGCTGTTATGCTCTGTTAGAATGCTTTATATAGCAGAGAAACAAACACCTTGCCTGAATAAAAACATATTTATGAATTACTTTTGTAATATAACCATCATACCTAGAAAGAAAGTGAGGGTAAGAGAACACTTAAAAGTCATAGACAGATTGGAGGGTAATATAAAAATGGAGCTTGCAAACAGTGAGAAGATGTGAAGTGGATTCATGTAGTTTAGGATAAAGACCAATATCAGGTTGCTGTGAACACAGTAATGAATAATCAGATTACATAATAGAAAAAGTTAGTGCACATTAATGTGGGCATTGCCAGGAGGAAAACTGTAATTTTGCATTATAGTTTTCTCACCTGTGATGTAGAGTACATGTGTACGATTTTTCACTAACATGTCCTGACAAGAATATGATACTTCCTTTAGCCTGTGTACAAATTGTAATATGAAATGCTACGTTTATATAATGTAAATTGGCTATTTTTCACTAAATGTGTCATTATTTAACCAAGTTTAACTACCTTGTAGAAGCCCGTTAACATTTGTACCAACGTTACATATAGTTTTCTCCAGTCTTGCTTCCTCCATGTTTTATCTCAGCTGTTTTTGGCCGGTACAATTCGTCTGTTGGCTGGTTGTTCACAGCAGTTCTAGTTACGAAGTAGTTCTGATTTATGTTGAGTAAAGTGAACTTTATTATTCTGAGAATTCTCCAACAGGTAATACGCCAATCTGTCATATTCATTGTCAAAAGTATCAGTTTTGTTGATATGAGTTTCCAAGGGTTGATATTTCCTGTCATGGGGTTATGGTCTAGATTGTGGCGCCGTGTAATCTTGTGATGGTTACTGGTGCTTCGGAGGAACGTATCAACTCGGTATTCAGGGTATTTACCCCCAAAATGGAGGCTTTAAGATTCTCTGAAACGTTGGTAACCACCTACTAGAAGACATATTTATTTTTTTATATTTCAGATGTATCAGGTTTTGGTTATATATAATTTTGAATTTTTCTGAACAGCTCAGAGTTTATATCACAAATTTTAGAAAACTCTTTATTCCTTAATGTGCATTGTTATTTATAATAGACGTGTATTGCTTACTGACAGCTGGTTGTAAATCTGTAATTATTTAATGTATTTAATCTATATGAGTCCAAGTGACACATCTGTGAATGCAGTCCCCATATGTCATTATAGTTGCCACTGGTTGTAAATACAGTTTTGCCATGAAATAACATTGTTTACATTCCAAAATACATTGGTTTTTTTATTATCCCAGTTTGCTCTCAATGGATAAAAATAGGATTGTGAGATTTCTATGCTGTGTGCCACTACAACTTTGAATAACTCACCAATTTGCACGAAATTTATTATGAGCTTTATGCAAGTAGTGGTCACCTCTTCTCTTGTATGGTCCTGTTCGGTTTTCTGAGATTAAAGACTAGGCTACGTACTTGATGATGGGTTGATTTCTCCCAGGGCAGGATTTTTGTATTTTCCACAATGTACAGAAAGACTCTGGGACCCATATAGCTCCCTTGTCAGTGGGTATTGGGGTTCTTTCCTCAAAGGTAAAGTTATTTTCAGTGTGAAGCTAGAAGCTAGCCACTTACCTTTTTCTACTGTCAACATTAAAAATACATGATGGTGTACCATCTGTACGTCACTCATGTGCATAGTGCGGTGCATAGTTAAATACCAGGAACAACTTTACTTCATGCACAAACATTTGACAATAACACCTCTTAAAGCAGAGATGTACAATGTGAAATACGAAAGTGTTTTTAAATTATATTAAATAAAGAATCCCATAAAAATTGCCTCAAACCTCTTCATTACTCACGATTTAAGAAATAGTGTATGAAATTGCTTGGCTATCTTGTTCTGTCCAGAACATCTATAATATACTTTGTAAACTTTAGATGTGGAGCAAACAGATGAAAGCAACTGGCATATCGTACCTGATTTTGAACATTTGCAATTTATTATTACATAGATCTTCATTCGGTATGATCAACAAAGTAATTTTAACTTGTTTCCGCCTTTTGAGACTTGCAAGAAATACATTGCACATACCTCCATTGCAAGACATGTTTATGTGGCGGAGTGGAATAAAGAAATGAAGAAAAGGTGGCCAGAAATTCTCTTGGGATTCATACAACTTGCGTTAAGGAAGACAAGTTTGCATGCAAATGTAGGTAGCTTATAAAATGTTTAAAAGCATTTACCATTAGGTGCCTATAGTGCATCAGAGCATTTGTTGAACACATAGCACATCTGTAGTGAATAATTTATTATTGTTCATTATGCAAGACGAACATTACTGTGTGCTGCTCATGAACGTCTCTGTAAAGAGAATTTCTGTATTTCACTTTCGTAATAAGATTCTTATTTTATAGTTATGGTCGGTTAAAGTGTAATTTGTGTATTTTTGTAATTGTTTCGTGCATGTAGCGTAATGTGTAAATTGTGAATCCCAGTGATGCGTGAGTTTTTTTTAAAGCGATTGTTATTCACGTTCTCAGACATCCGCGTTATTTCGGGCTTGCGCCGTATATTTTGAGGAGGAAGCTTCCTATTGATTTTAGGAGACTTCTTCATGATATTCACTAGATCTAAATTCCAGAAAAATAAGACAGTTTAATAAAGAGAGTTTAACAAATTCTTGCTTTCGATGAAAGTTATTGAGTACTCATACCACGGTCACGTTCGTCTCGCGTACACAATACCCATTATTTTAGGGTAGATGGGCTGGACATGTATATTTTGTGTTCTGTGAAAAAGATAGACTTTTATAATTTTGGTTGGGAAGCTTCTAGAGGAAGACAAAAAGAATTTGCAGAATAGTTGCAATAAGGGGAAGCAGTTTAACTGCTGAAAAAAATCGATTCCTTTAAAAACGTTTTGACATAATGCAATTAAAATGTTTACATACCATTTTAAAGCTCATGTACGTACTATTATATTTGTAGCCTATTGTCTAGCGCAAATAGACCTATGAGGAAGTGGTTTGGATAAAATGACCTTCGGCCTCTATAGGAGGCGTGGAATTGCTTGAATGGACCACGCCTCCATTTCTGAATGAGATTAAGATCAATTTTCACGCACATAAGGAACAACAGACAAAATGGCAGTCTAGTATATTTTAATATTTACGCACTTGTACATTTTGCAGCGCTTTTGTTAGATCAGGGTGATCTCTGAAAAGGGAAGCCAGATATTTGATCGTAAGATCTTCTGAATTGAAAGCCCTGACGCTCAGGCCGACTGAACTATTCGTGGAATTGATGACGTCGTCGTTTGAAGGACCAGCTCCACCATTGTGGCACCACTGTATGAGTCACTGTTACCCCCACCAGCACCACAGAAAGGAAATGCCCCAATAGAAGTAGCGAATTATCGTGTACCAGAAGCTCTGACCTCATTAAATTGACGAAAACACGTTTGGAAGCTAAAGTTCTGGAAATAACTTCTTTCTTTTCTCTAAATTAAAAAAAGTAGCCGGTCGGGAATTTTGTGTAAGAATAATATACTTTAGTAAGCCTATAGATTTCAACCACATGAAAATTTATCATAAGTAGCCGACTGGTCCTATCAATCCAATTTGTCACTCAGCCCAGTCATTCAACCCAGCCCGATTGATCAAGTACTCGTTCCGGTCGTTCATTAAATCCAACCATGTCAATCCAGTGAAAGTAAAACTGCGTCTTCGCTAAAACCCACGTCATGATGGCATATATAGTGGTCGTGGAGGTAGGGCTCATCTTGTTCTAGACTTTCACACCCCTTCAAATGTTACCCCCAGCTTGATTGTTGGTATAAGTCTCGAAGCTGTGTGGTTTTATTTGTGTGTGAGGAGATTTTAATACAGGTAACACCTGTGTGGGAATCATTTGCAACTACTTGCTACCGGTAGACGATGACCTCGCAGCAGCTGCTGTTGAACTCGGTCCGGGTGATAAATTGCCTGACGTAATGCTGGATGTGGATGTCCTAGCAGTGACATGCAACTTCACTGTACGAAACCGGAAGCACTCCCCCAGTATAAAAGATTTCCTTAAAAACGAAAGTATTGTTTGACTGTAGAAGGTCCGCTCGTATTTGCGTCTGCGTGCTTCCTCTAGCTGCTTAACGCCGTTGTTGCTCAAACTGTGCTTACGTACGAACATAATAAATGTATCATTTGAATAAAAATTTCCTTGGATATTATCCATCGTCTAGTAAAATATAAAAACGTAAAACGACGTTTCGGAGATGGGACTCAATCTCCGTCTTCAGGTTCCTACACAGTTGGGCCCACTAGATAGAGCTAATCCCTATCTCCGGACCAAAGTCCCATCTCCGAAACGTCGTTTTACGTTTTTATATTTTATATTTTATTAGACGATGGATAATATCCAAGGAAATTTTTATTCAAATGACTCTTCACCATCGTCAAGAAGTTTTAGATTTGATATAATAAATGAATAATTAAATGCGCACACCTAGAAATGCATAATTTTTGTGTTAATATTCTCATTGTCGTGATGAGTCCTGATTATCTTTAGAAGGTCCTCGAACTTTACCACAGTCATGTCTGCTGTTCAAAAGTCTTATTAATGTCGTGTGTCCACGTTTTCAGATGTTAATGGAATCGTTTATGACGTGCGTAGATCCGAGTGAAGCTCACAGCATCACTCCGATAATTTCCTCTCCAAGGAAATGGGACAATTTCCGGGACACCATATTGGAGTTCCAGTCAAATGTCCGTATATTAATTAGTCATGCGTTCTTTGTTGATTTTTTGTTTTTGTTTCCCATAATAAGGAAATCGCTTACGTAGGCGTGATGTGGTGTAAGTAATATTGTCGAGTTTTCATGCACATTAATTTCATGTAATTTATTGCTGGACAGGCTACATTAATTGTTTAGTGTGGTGTGGAGATTTAATTACAGAGGACGCAAATCTTCACAGGTATTCGCAATGTTTACGCGTCAGTGTGGACGGCGTGCAACTCTGTTGAGGTTTACCCCTGCACGCCGCTGTGTATACTTTTCGCATAACTCATGTGCTGGAGAAGTTGCCGTGTGGTGCAGGCGACTTTGCTTCTGAGTTCTCGTTTTGATGCTGCGTTTTAACTCTGTACAGCAACGGTCTAGTTCCTTTTACGAGGGATAAGTATCAACTTTTCGTCTAGACGCTGATTTCTCATTGCGGAGACCAGAGTTCAGTTTCGGTTGAGTTCAAGTGAGATTCGAGGTGAACGAAGTGGCACTGGAAGCAGGTTTCTCCGAGTTCTTCAGTTTTTGTCTGCTATTTGTCATTCCGCCATTGCTCCACGCTCGTCTATCACTTCCCCACGATTTATGACAGCCCTCACCAAGCAATGCATTATCAGACGCTCGGTCCTAAGTTAGGGGCTTCACTTTAGTCCAACACTTGACTATTATCGGAATAAATGTAGTCTTTTTATACATTTTAGCTAACAAATATAAACATGTTTCTACTGCCGATGGTACAATGAAAAAGTAGCATGTGTTCATGAATTGTATCGATATCGATACAAAACAGACTGAGATGAGACCGGAAGTTTATTGGTGGTGTGACGTGTAATGCTGAAAACGAGTGACTGGGAAATTGAATTACAGGGAGTGTAAGTGAATTCAGACTTCAGAATTCAATTCTCACGGTCTAGTGATGTGAACACCCTATCCTGTAACGTGTCTAGCCCTCACACATACAAAATTAAATTTGATTATCGACATGATAGCTCGTGTGTAGGATTATCCATGTAGAAAGCGGTGGGGTTAGCGCGGCAGTGAAGTTAAGATACAGACATGAGACTGGACAGATACCTTTATATGATTTTGCTCTAAGGATAGTGGGTAATGGTGATACGGGCAGGAGACGGCATGTAGATACTAGCCAAAATTGATTTCCTCTAGGGATCGTGGGGGGTGTCGAATTTCCTAGGCTGTGTTTTTTATTTGTGCTGATCTCACACACTCCTGCTTTGTATTACGTAGGTTTTCGTTTCGAATCTCGGCTGGGTGATCAGTTGTCTTGGCGGGTTTCCTCAGCCATTGCAAAAACATTCCAGGGTAGTGTTGTAGAACAGGTCACTTTCGCATCATTACCAATTCGCTGTTCGGATTAATAGTTTCACTTTCGACGCCGTATAACTGTTGACACAGCTTCGTTGAATTATCAAGTTGGCCTAAATAAATTACTTTATGTGTTTCAGAATTATCTCTGTCTATACACGTGTTATCTGGGGGTGAACTCATCTGTGTATGATGTGGTTTTCATTTTGGTCCTTACCCCTGCGTTACATGAAGCTCAGATCGAGCTGTATCTCAGAAACGGTTTATTATACGGAAATTTATACTTATAAAATGTAGATCTTAAAATATATTTCCTTTATTTGAAATATTTTAGTATGTTGTGACAAGTTTGCTGTTATGGATATGCTCTAATATTTCTACTGCTCATTTGCTATATTGCTGCTTTATTCTGTGCTTGTCTTCGTATATAGCTGTTGGTTGCGCCGAAATTATTTTAATGTCGTCGGTTCGGATTCCTTTAAGATATCGCAGTAGGAATTGCATTCTAAGGTAAGATGCGTCACCTTCACCACTCTTGGCAGACGGACAGAGCCAAAACTCACCTTGTAATGGGAGGTTTAAAATCGATACTTACACTCCCGAGGCATAAATTGCCGTATTTCAGGTAGCTTACTGAAGCACATTTAGTATAGCCTGAACTCGTATTCGATTAATCCGATTACAGCGAAATTTAAAGGCATAAATGAAATGTACACAGCTGTAAGTTATTTGATTGGTTCGGAATGTTATTGGATACTCATATTGTCAATGATTTTACTGCATTTATGGAAGCTGAAGTTCACAGATGCGTTCACAAACGCATCAACTGTTCCCTGTATTGAACCAATTGAATTCAGCGTATGGGGTTTATCAAAATTAATCCTTTCAGTTTGGTGTATTTCTCTATTCCCGAATTATATGTCTTCGTTTTGTTTATTTTCTAAAAATTAAATTACTTATCTTAAGATTTGTAGGCGATAGTTATAATTCTAGTTACATCCAGTTTTGTATATTTTTTTAATTATAAAATTGCATCTCATTTTTCTTTTCTTCTCATGCTAACGACCCTCTTACCTGAGTAAGAGGAGTGATATAAAATTGTTTAAACATTTGTTAAATATAAAAAAATGTATTTGGTTGAATGAGCTTAAATTATTGTCCATTATAAAAATAGATCTTAGATTTTCGTTTCGCTGTATAGGTCCGTTAAGCAGATATTGATCAATAACTGCCCTGCACTCTTAATGTTAAAGACGATTCTATCATGTTGGTGAGAAAATGTTAACTGGAGTGACGTCGTGTTTTCCGCGGAGTGTTATCTATTAATGGACTAATGCAGTGTCATTACAGCTTTACGTAGAGCGGACAGTCCAGAGCTACTTTGCATGGGACAGTTTTTTTTCGCGCAACTTCGTTATTAATTTATATCCCGCTGAAGGTTATGTTGTCGAACTTCAGCTGTGGAACAAAATTCAGCCTGAGTCCTTGTGACATGCCCAAAATTGAATTACAACAGACCATCTCCGAACGCCTTATGTTAGGTTAGGTCGTAAATCACACTGCCACAGCCAGAACGCGCCATTGGTCGAGTTCCTAGTCGTGAATGTTACTTTAATAAGTGATTTCTGTTGTAATTAACATTTTGTATTATTACATTTCTTCGCTTGTTTTTCATTTATCGGACGGAAGTCTAAAGAAAAATTCCAGATCGAGAAAACATTCTATATTAATATTTAATTGTGAAATATGTTAAAGGAACTGCTTGTAGATGGCAGCAGGGTTGCCAATGGCCGTATTGATTGGTTGGCGGAGCGTTGACTTAGTCTGTGATTGGTCTGAGCCCGCGTGACGTAGAGCGTTTTGCTGGTATTGATTGTCTCAGCTGCTGTGCATTGTTGGACAGTTGAACCACGTGACCTTCTTTCCTTTTCTCCACTTCAGTGACCTTTCTGCGCAACAAAAACGCATGCGCTATGACGTCATTCGATTCTCCAAAATTTCCCCGGCCGTGTCAGACATCTTGGGGAACAATATTGTGCAGGGTGGAACAACAGAATGTCGAGTTTCGAGGGAGGGTTGGTTTCT
This sequence comes from Zootermopsis nevadensis, assembly GCF_000696155.1. The sequence continues at coordinate 227,504 of NW_019059715.1, read as the reverse complement.
CTGTGCGGTTTAAAAACTAGACTGTGATAGTTTTGTTTGCGAATAGCGAGTTATATTATTTAAAAAAATACAAGGTAAGAACTCTAAATGCTCTAAGTGCTCTAAATTCATTCTAATTGTGACGTCACAAGTGTGTAGGCGTAGTGTGAGACGGGCTGCATCTTGCAGACGCTGTTAAGAATCTCAAGTGATTCCAGCCTGTTGTATTAACTCAAACCACAGCGTACTTTTATACAGGTTTGAAAACTTTATCCACAACTTTAATAATTCTCACACGTTAGAACTGAATGTAAGTATACACAGAGTGGTTTAGTGCGTTCCATCTTGAACAGGCAGGGATGTGGAATCTAACATACCACTTGAATATGCTAAAATGTTTGTTTTTACAGAAACATTAGTGCATAAATGGGACTAAACTGTGTTGAATGTTCGATAAACCATTGAACACTCGTAACTCTGCGTTAAAACGGTTAAAGGTTAATGTGTCTTTGTAAATAATTTAATTCATGTGTATAACAATATTATAAAACCCAGTTAAAGCCCTATTATTTGCTACACTGAACAGTCAGATCACATCATTTGAGACAATAACATCAATTGAAGTTGTCACAAAATCTGCGATATCAAAGAGTAGCGCAGTTTGTGTTGTGCCACGTCGCATTATTTGAGACAATGGGAAACAAATGAAGTCTGGTCTATGTTACGTTATTTAATATTAAACATTGAAGCCATGGAATGTTTCTGTCGTATCAAGTAATAAAGCCTGAAAGGAAACGGATTTTTCTTTAAGTCACATCACATAATCAAAGGCGTTGAAAATGAATGCATATTCTGTCAGTTTATACAACAATACATTATAGTACTCCTATAATCATTTGTTGAATGGGCATTCGTAAGTTGTATTTTGTTTGTTGTGTGATATTGTAACTGTGAAATGTGCATGTTTTGTGTGCATTATTTGCAGGTCACATAAGATAAAAGTAAAACCGTTTGCTTGCAGTAGAAGTGTAGGTTCTGACCCCTTTTTCTGTCTCTTGAATGGTTTCCCGTCATGCCACGTTCTCAACCTTGAACGCGAAACTCAATAATCGTTATACGTACGTGATTTGCGTAAACACAATTTACTGTTGATTGAAATTCATTTCCGTGATGACAGAAGAAATTTGGAGAAACCAGTGCATGTCTTGATGGCTAACAGTGTCGTTAATGAAATGACTAGATTGAAGTAATAAGAGATTTAGAAAACTACATAAAGATGCAGGATTTCGAATATATATCTTCTAATGAAATCGGCTTTAGGATGAGCTTTTAAGAATACTAGCTAAAGAAACAAAGAAAATATAAGTTCTGGAGCCCTTCTGGTGCGACAATCTTTCACGAGAACTGAGCTGTTTTTCTTTAAGTAATTAACACTTGTTATTATGTGTCACAGTTAATGAATGTAGCCACGGTGGTCAAGCGGTTAGAACGCTGGCCTTGTAATCCTGGGGTCCCGGGTTCGATTCCCGGCGGTGCCCGAATTTATAACTTGTGTTGGGCAAGGCCATGGTCTAGGCAACACGGAGTTTTCCTCCGGGGGCTTCCCCGGTTTCTCCGTGGCATCCCAACAATTACTCCATTCACACACAGAAGAAGGCAATGGAAAACCACTTCTGGATCATCTGCCAAGAACGTATATGAACAGGTCCCAGTCCGAGAAAAGGATGGAAGGATCCTGTTCATATGGACCTGTCGTCAGACAGAACACTAAATAACAAAAACTGTTAATGAACAAGTCTTTCGGTTTGTTTCCTCTGTTTTTATTTTCTTGTGGCTACGAAACATTTTGTGTTTAACGTTACTTTTTCTGAGTCTGGTGAAGTAATTGGATTATGATGCATTTCTTTTCGTTATATTTCGACCTTCCGACAGCATTTAGTTCATGTGACCGCATAATTATTTTTATAGATGGCCAGTATGGGTGATTATGACATCTGGATTTTAATATCGCATAACGGAGTAATTTTTATATTATTGTGTAAGTGAGCATTCTAGCCAAGTTTGGATTTGTTGGCTGTTCTGTACATTGTGATGTGACATTGGTTTCAGGTCTACGGAAAACCGCCGTTTTATCTGTCCGTGCTATGTAAAGCATTCCGCCGGATTGCTCAGACGTTTTCTTACAGTCTATGTTTCTTGCAGTTAGAAGATGTCATCCGTTAAGGTCGCAGTTCGGGTTCGACCCTTCAACAACCGCGAGATCTCGAGAGAGTGCAAGTGCATTATCGAGATGGGCGGTAGCACTACATGTAAGTACCAACTCCTGTTTTATTTTATTAAACGCAAAAGCTTGAACCAGAAGAACAAAATATTTTTGTTGATGAAAATGACGGGTATACGCCTCTCGACACTTGAAGCAAATTTATGAAATTTTCTTAAGTTACCAGTAGATGTCACTAGGACAGTGATTCTCAAGCTGCTGCATGGTAATAAAATATATTCGCGGAACACTCGAAGCAGAGCCATTTGATTTAAGTGCGTTTTATTTTACAATCCTGTATGCCGGAAGTAAAATGTAATTTACTCCATATTTTACGAAATGGCCTATGTTGTGGGCGTATGTAGCCAATGCAGTGGGTGCTAGCGATTTAAGCGCAGAATTAGGCTGTAAACCGCACAGAACATTGCCTTTGTCAACCATTGGCTTGTTTCATTTACACTTATGAAGCCATTTTTAATTTTAGTTTGATTTTGACAAATTTAATAAGAGGTTGGGTTTGAGATTTTCACGGCGGTGAGTCTGAAGATGGCTGTCTTCTGGGTTGTTGCTCGCTCTGATGGTGGAGGCAGCAAGGACCTCTGAAACGTCGTTAAACTTCTTCCAAACTTCACGGCGCAACAACCCAGAAGACTGCCATCATATCTGTGCTTGCCGTGCTGCGTACTTAAGGGTGGCCCCTGACTACCAATTTTGGTTCATAATGGACAGTTTTCTGTGCTATTCTTTATGTAATTACAACTTTGCATTCGTTCATTCCGAATTTTATTTAATTTTATACTGGTTAACTTTACTGTCTTCCTCATCAAACAAGTTAGACTCTTCCTTAGGCTCCTCTCCCTTTAACCCCGAAGATTGTGGCAGTTTGTTTTTCCGAAACGTTGCCGGCCGGGGCGTGATACTGACCACTCACCCCCATCTAGTGCCGAGGTCAAGGAAGAGAGGAGCTATACCTCCTCTCACCCCAAACGCCTACATGGCGTGTAGTGGGACAGCTTTACTTTACTTAGCCTCTAACAGCGAGTCTACACGGCACCAAATCCCAGAAGACCAAAAAAAACCCCCCCCCCCCCCAATCCAAGTTCTTTCCTTACAGGGATAGATTCACACACACAACGCAACATGTAAAACTATTTTATTATTTTCTATGGTCCATTTTAATCTTTAGACTCTTTTCAAGAGGCATGAAAATAAAAAGAATATTTCCAGCTGAATTACAACAAGCATATCCCGAATTTGGAATGTAGGCTATCCCTCTGCTGTAAAGACGTATGGAAGAATGCGTTCGTAACCTCTACCTCAGATGTTGTGGCCACGGCTGAAGTGTATTGTCTGGAGTCGAGTAATTGTTGTTTCCGTGGTCTTTCTTCTTCACACTTGAAACGCGATGACGCAACGACTTGATCCACTCTTTCTCGTGACACTTAATCGAGGTTTTCCTGACTCAGCGTGTGGGCGGTGTAGCTGTCCTCTTTCTGCCCCCACATTGACTATTATATGTAAGATATCAGATGTTCGTTCCCCGTCATGTGGCATACCGCACCTTCACATGGGGTTCACAGCACACGTCACAATGGTGTCAGTACTTATGCACGTACCCCACTTCGTGGCAATTTGATGTATAATAGCACAGGCTACTGTTTACGATTGTAATTATCAGTAACGAAGCAGCTTGATGAAATGTCCTAGTTTCCTGTTGCTGCAACCGTTAGGTAGCTTTTACATATAGATTGTACATAAAAGCAGTAAAGCGGTGCCCGAATTTGTAACTTGTGTTGGGCAAGGCCGTGGTCTAGGCAACACGGAGTTTTCCACCGGGGGCTTCCCCGGTTTCTCCGTGGCATCCCAACAATTACTCCATTCACACACAGAAGAAGGCAATGGCAAACCACTTCTGGATCATCTGCCAAGAACGTATATGAACAGGTCCCAGTCCGAGAAAAGGATGGAAGGATCCTGTTCATACGGACCTGTCGTCAGACAGAACACTAATTAGAAAAAATATAAGACCATCATCAGGAGCATCCGCTGCTCTGGACACTGACAAAGAAAACAGAAATGATGCTGGGCGCACTTGAAAGGAAGATTTTGAGAAGAATCTTTGGACCAGTACAGGAAAACTTAAAGTGGAAGATACGCTACAATCATGAGCTATATAGACTATATAAAAGTGATGATATAGTAACTCACATTAAACTGAGAAGGTTGAAATGGGCTGGACATGTCTACAGGATGGAAGAGTATAGGATACCTAAAAAAATATTGGAAAATATATGGGAGAAGACCAGTGGGAAGACCTAAAGGTAGATGGCTGGATGCAGTGACGACTGACTCCAGAAATCTCCTTGGAACAGCAGCTTGGAGAAGGATAGCGTTGGATAGAGAGGATTGGAGGAAGAAGATAGAGGAGGCTAGGGCTCGATTTTGAGCTGTTACGCCATAGTAGTAGTAGTAGTAAATGTGGAAAGAGACAAGAGAAGAAGATACGAAAGAAATCAGGTGCTGTTGAATTTGAAAGATTTTTCCAGTAGTGACAATACATTTTAAATTCTGTCATTATTTTTAAACTACCATATGAGGTAAAAGAACGCTAAGTAAAGTTTGAGAACCAGAAAGGAAAATAAGGCCGTTATGGTTCATTGCTTTACAGTTTACACCGTTACGTAAGTTGGTATAAGATGATCTACGACGAAGAAGAAGGATAAAACGAGAATTATAATTGTAGTTGTATGTGTTAATGATATTTTATGAAAATTATTTCTGATAAGAGAGTCGTTAGTCTTGTACCGGAAGAGCATTGCCAATCTTTGCAATGAATCCTATGGCTACAAGATTTCGATCAATAATAACCCACCTCGACAGGGAGGGATCTTGTCACTCATATTCAAGATACGTTTCGCAGGTTCTACTATTTAAATGGAGACTGTAATGATCCATTAATGGCCAACAGTTCTTAAATTACCGAGTGTATTGCCCTCATTTCTTCACGACAAAATTTAACATTGTGAGTTTAAGTTCGTTTTGAGCTTCATGAGAATAACATTTTATCAAAATTGCTTTGATAATTTTGAAGTTGACGGACATGCGTTCATTTTATACGCTTTGTGTAAGCATCGCATAGAAATTGTAAAATAAACATAAACTTCTAACATGATGTCATAATACTGGTGTTTGTTGTGCGTGGTAGTTAGCTTAGGTTTAGATTTTATGGGGATCTGCGTGTCTCGTCTCAGAATCTACTTGATTGGCCAAAATACGCTAGCAGTTTCGCCACGTCTTGTCAGTGTGAACTCGCCTTCTGCCGTTGTTCGTGGGTTTATTACAGCCAGTCTCGAATGTTACGGCGATGGTTTGCCTCAAGTAGCTTTGCGTTTTTTTTTTTTGGGGGGGGGGGGATGAGACGCGGGTTGTCGTGACTAACCCTACTTTGGCAAGCGACAATATGACGCCTCCCTGGTGGCCGCAGCTATTTTAGATTACCCTGGAAAATATATTTCCCAACCAACCCCGATAATCGGGAGTCTGCTGTACATGAACGTTGTGACTACTACACCATTTATGTTTATTGACTGGTATTAATAATTATTATTTTAATAACAATCACGTGCACTTCCTCAGTAGCAGCACAGCGCTTACTGTTCCTCGAAGTCTCAGTCTCTTGCCTGCATCCATTCATTACACTAGAACAGTTACCCGGAAAAGCGTCCTTAATAGCGTTTGTGCATTACTGGAAGAGTATTAGCAACAACATGGCGCTTGCTTTCCATGTAATTGATTTTGTTGACGTCACAATTGCTCGCTGTCTCTTGTTTTCTGAGCAAAGTTCGATACACACTGCGAAGTCTTTTTGTCTGTTCGTGGGATTCTTTATGAAAACACGATCATTAAGGAAATTTTAGTAACGTTTTTTTCTTGTTAAAGGATTAAATAGAAGTACGTGTTATATTTCACCATTTTATCATTATACAAAACACATGTGGATGAGACAAGTTTAATTAGAAGTACGTGTTATATTTCACCATTTGATCATTATACAAAACACGTGTGGATGAGACAAGTTTAATAATTATGAGTACGCCTCATGAGTTAAAAGTGCTTGTTATCAAACATGCAAGTACATTTAAGCGGGCCAAGAAAACCATTTAAACCTAAACTAAAATATATTTCTTTTTAATTTTGAATTTATTCTGCATCGTAGTTCTACGTTATAGTTGCTGAGATACGATCTAAAGTGAATTGGCACTGAGTTTTTCCTGTGGTTTTCTCAGCCCTTCCATGGGAGTTCTGAGATAGTGCCTTCGAAGACGCTAATTCCTTTCTTCAAGTAATTCCCTACTCGCTGGGTATGGTCCACTTTATAGCCTCGTTCTTTGTGGCTGAAATAACTTTTGCTAAAACATTTGTTATGCACAAGAGTTTCAGAAAATTGCCAGGAGACCCATCACTGCTAGGTCGGTAAAGTGATAAGCTGCGGACAGTGGTCCATGGATCCCTTTGGAATACGTACGCGAAATGTTGCAAAGGTCTTCGTGTGTTATCTGAGGATGAAACGCCTACGGCTGATGTTTAGACTACACGCCTTGCACGCGCGCCGGAGAAGTTGCCGCATGAGAGCGGGGATTCCTCGTTTCACCGCTCATCCCAGCATGTGAAGGGACCACTGGCTGCGAACGTTTTGCCTTGTGGCTGATCATTTTCTGTGTAGTTTTGAAGGAATACAGTGAGGCACTGTGAGTTCCATTAATGGCGAAGTCGATATCCACGCAGTTGCGGGTTCCCTCTGACTGTAATACACTACGTAAATCGATGTTGACCGTGATAGAATGCCTTACCTCGTCACAACTAGCTGGTCAGTCACCTTAAGATGATTCCTCATATCAGCACAATTTTTACTGACTTCGGGTAGTACTGTCTTGAGAACATAGCGTAAACTTATGCATGTTTAAATGTTGTTCACGGTTATTCTGTGAACAATACAGACAAGTTAGCATTAATCATTCTTGCTTGTATCATGAATGAACAGTTCTTAGGTGCAGAGGTTTAGCTGCGTTGGCATGAACCAGGCCAAGTGGTTTGCTTAGAACGAGAGACATATGAAAGAATTAGGTTCCAATGGTGTGTTCCAACTCAAGGAAATGACTCGTGAATTAATAAAGTTTGCTATTATGTAGTACAAGGTACAGGCCAATGTTTCGTCTGGACGCTGAGTTATGTACCGGACGAACGTCATAATTAACTATAGAAATAATTTTACAGATTTTTGTGTCTTCTTGGCACGAAGTGCGTCCACATAAATGACGCATTCTGGAAAAGTGTTTCCGTTCGCATTATTCATCTCAGAAACGGCTAAACAAATTTCAGCATTATTTGGTTTCGGGGTGGGGGTGACGTGTACTCTAAAATTGTGTAGCTAATTTGGTTTTGGTTTGTATGGGCACTATATAACCTCTCCATTATTTCGAGAGTCGTACTGTACCTCCTGATTCAATATTCAGCAACTAAGCTACGTTTCTCCACAGAATATTTCTGGGTTTCGTATGATTCTCAGAATAAACAGCGATTATTTCCCTAAACGTCATTAATCATCTTTGTAAATGAGAGACGTTGCGTTTTCTTTGAGGTAGGAACTGAATTTGTTAATATTTAGAAGGTTAAATTAAACTTTTATTTCCCTAAAACGGTTTATCGTACTCAAAAATATCACAGAACACAAAAAACAGATTTTCTTAACGTGTGCAATACAGTAGAAAATATATATGTATGTGTAGTTATCATAGAGATTAGTAAATCTGTTGCAGTATATTTGTATTTACGGTAAAAGGGTGTTCGGGCCGATGACGTCTGCAAAACCGCTGAGAACGCATTTCGAAACTGTGTTCTGCCGATGAAGTACTCCTTCCCACTCTTGTTTCTCGTAGAGCGTAGTTTATAACATTTATTGCGTCTCTACGATTATAGTTCTTTGAAGTCGATACGCCTTCCGCAGGAAACACTTACTGAAGGACATGTTCCGGTCTCTTGACTTTTGTGTTGTTTTGTTTTGTTTGAAAGCAAGGAGATGCAGTATCTCTGCAGATGTCTGGAGCAGCCATAAGTTAATGAGAGGCTTTTTATTGTTAAGAGGCGTTGTACATTTGTGTTGCTCGTGACGGCGAGCGAAGATGGCTGGCTCTCTTCTGAGTCGCACCGCCGTGTAGCCTGCTACAAGGGTGATCGTCCTACCGATAGTACATGAAACACAAGCCTGTGTTAAAGAAACGTGGCGATGCCTATACAAAACGGAGACTGGGACAGTTGGAGTCCGCAAGTTTTAACACTCCTGCAACGCAGCACGTGCCGTTGTGAACCATGCTCTGTAATGACGAGGTGTTCGCTGATCAATACCGGGGCCGCTGCAGGTACGACCTGGGCAGCAAGATGGTACCCAGAACCGTTCTGACGACTTCCTGTCGGAATCGAATGAAAGTCAATGCTGTTTGAACGGATGATGTGTTGTCACCTGTTGCTTCTCTCGCAATAAATGCTCCGCAGGTTAATGCATCAACCAGTCCCAGCGGATTTGTTCACTTGTCATCTCTCTCTCTCATCATAACAATAACACTCGACGTTTGGTATTACCTGTAACCCACACAGATTTCTAAAACGACAGTTGGCAGGCGTAGTCCATTGGGGAGCACACAGGCCTTTTTTTTTTTCAAATGTGTTATATGTGATTTTACGTGGCGCACTGGTATCGAAATGTTTCCTGCTTCTGATACAAATGTATTTGCTGCTGAAGAACTAATTGAATTTACAGATACCAACATTACAGAGTCATTGTATTTAGTCATATATTTACCTTGTCGAAAATGTGTTAAATCGCTGCTATTGTGCTTAATGGAGTCAGTGTTTTATGTTTTATGTCAATTGTTTATACGTTAAACCGTTTTAAATGACAAAAGGGAAGAGAAACAGGCGATAGAATGAGTTACAAACCGGAGTTACTTTGTTATTGATGGAGCTGAATCAGAGATAAAATTGGAAGAAAACTATTGTTTAAAATGTTAACATTAATCCGAGTGGGGAACGTCGTCATGTACGCTAATGATTCCGATTTAACAGTCACAGACATTAACACGATCGTCACAAAGAAAACAAAAAGTCAGTTACAGGCTAGTAATGATGTTGTATTCAGGGAGACTGCAGAAGAGAGCAAAGTAGCCAGTATATTCAGATGTAGTTACCAGGCCTCGTTAAGAGACAAATACTAACTCCCTGGTAGAAGAACCCGCAGGTCCAACACCAAAGCCCGCCACCGTTCAGGATCCTGAGCCAACTCCATCTATTTACTATCCTCACAGCCCACCTCCTTAAGATCCATCTTTATATTATCCTCCCATCCCCTTTTTCAAATTGTCAATATTTCACGAAATGCGAATAAAATTGCTTTCGACCGTGCTGTTTATCTGTAGTGTGGACTGTGGCTGCCAGCCACTGGATTGTCACCGTGGAGACCCTGATTCAATCGCGGGTGAGTTCACGTGAGATTTGTCGTGGACGAAATGGGACTAGAACAGTTTCTTCGTCTGAGTTCAGTAACTCTACTGTATTTGTGGTTCTTACGTGATTCTCAGTATAAACAGCATTAACAAATTGATATTTTTAATGGCTATGGGTTGTGCCTTCTTTGCGGTACGGGCTGAATCTTTAAATATTATTTAGACGACCTTCGGCTTCTCCCAAGTTCCAAGTTGCCACTGCAAGCTTCTCATGCAGCCCTCCCGATTTAAATTAATCAAAATTTACCACCCCTTAACGCCGTCAAAATTTACCCCCCTCCCCTCAGTAGGAACTTCTAAATTATGTATTAAACTTCCAAATTAATAGTCTCAGCTTTCTCTAATACAAAATTTCAAAATTCCGTCTTTTATGCCAATCATCACACTAACGCCTTCACTCTTACTTTATCCTTAACAGAAGGACGAGCGGGCATTGCCTGGGGACCTTCTAGCTATAAGATGTTCTTTCTCCTCCCCCAGATATCGAAGTGTCTCTCACTTCTCCCCCACCAATTTCCTCTTTCTCTCTCTCTCTCTTCGGCTTCAAAGGGTTAGTGCCGCAGGAAAACTTAACAGTAAAAAAACAGGTCATCTTCCTTATTAGCAGTAGTACGCACAAAGACAGCTTCTTGCAGAGTGCATCAGTCTTTGCTATGATGTCTGATCCTGAATAAGCTGTCTGCAGCAGTGTCAGGCGCCGACCCTTCGGTTTTGTAAGTTAGGTCAGCGACCCAACCCGACCCGACTCTGGCGCCACAGCGAGTGTTCCTGGGTCAGCGACCTTGACTGAGGTTTAGTGCCTCACGGTACTCGATGAGTATTTCATTTTATGACATCCGATGTCAGGGCGTAGAGTTTTAATTTTGCCTTTTGCTTTAAATATGTGTTAGTTGATTTAGTCAATGGGACTAAGTGTTTAGATGCCATTAAAAGATTCAAAGGGTTGGTGTTATTGAAATAGTTTTGTGCAGGGAAGAAGTTCCAAATAAAAATGTTTGCATTGATTTCGAATCATCTCATTCAACAACTGCCTTAGTTTTATCGCAGTTTCTTTTAAAAGAAGATTCAATTCTTTCACGTATCATTCGTATATCCTTTGTATTGCCCCTTGTTCCATCTTTCTAGATGTATTGTACGTTATTAACTTGTGTCGATATAATTCTCGGCTCGTTCCCATTTATCTGCTTCGTTATAAGACGATGCTGTGAAGCTAGCACCTTGACAATGGCTCGTCACTGTGAGCAGACTAATTATTTGTGTCTGGGTACCTTATCTAGGTCATGACCTGAACTCCATTCAGCGGTATTATACACAGAAATTAACCGTGATAGTAAACAGATCAGCCAAACTCGATGCATGTAACAGTGACATATTTGCTAACATCTGATTCCAGATTATTAAAATACGTATGAAGTTGTGTTGTACATGTTCTCATGTATTCGGTGTGTTTTGGAAGAACAGTAACGAACTCTGACGTTAAAATTTTACTCTACATTGGGAAGTTAGGTATATCAAGATGTTTCTCCCGTACCACATTCCTGATGTAAGAGTCGGGGTAGCTGAATGACTATGTTAAGGGCTGGATGACCGGAGTTCTTTTCCTGACGAGAGACCAGCTGTGGGGTCCACCCAGCATCCTGGCTGATAGGCTCTCTGATCCGAGGTAAGGCGGACGGGGCTTAAAACTGACCACTCAGCTCCGTCTAGTGTCAGGGTCACGAATCTGTTTAAATATACTTCGACTCCGCCATACCCCCGGGAAAGGACCCCGGTACCCTTTGGAGAGGAGGCTGGGTTTACCCCAGAGCCGGTCTGGACGCAGAGGCTAGAGGAAAAATCCTCTGCCCCCGTCGGGGATCGAACCCCGGTCGTCCAGCCCGTAGCTAGTCACTATACTGACTGAGCTATCCCGGCTCATACCAATGCGCCTGTAGGTTCAGGTTAATTATGTTTTGTTTTCACGAAGAGTGTAAAATGGTTTTATTGTGTTTAGGGTAGATTGAGACATGTTTGGGAATAAAACTTTTGCGTGGCCACGTTGAGTTTTGGGATCTGTAAAGAAAACACGTTCATGAAAAAAGGTTTTCACGAAGAGTGTAAAATGGTTTTGTTGTGTTTAGGGTAGATTGAGGCATGTTTGGGAACAAAACTTTTGCGTGGCCGCGTTGAGTTTTCGGATCTGTAAAGAAAATACATTCATGAAAAAAAAAGTTCGTGCGAAGATTGGAGCAGGACTTAATGGCCTCTTATCTGGTTACTCTCGACATGCGTATTATTGATAAAAGTAGCTGGTGTTCGCTGTCGCCCACTGGAGGTCGCACACAGTACGACGGCCACTTCTACATTTCTTCCCACTCGCCACTCATATTAATATCATTATACCACATTCAACTTCGCTTAGCCTCTTCAGACGTTAGTATTGATTGACATAGGAAATAAATTTGACTAATCGACTTTGTAAAATAGTTTTGCTTATTTTTGATGCCATTGCAAAAGACGAATTAGGCTTGGGTATGGTCTCTGGGCAGTAACGTCGTGCGGACTTACAGGTAGATAACCAACATTTCGGAGGGACATACTACCCCCATCTTCAGGGTTAAATTTACTGGTGTTCGAAAGAAATATAGGAAGGAATGTCGAAGGAAAGACTGCTGTAAAATAGTGTGGTGGAATTGTTGATGGCAGAAGCTTCTGAATCCTGAAACAAGGATCCTTTCTGACCTTGATTTTCAGTGAGGACTGACCGGGATATCGAACTCGAATATTCTTGGTGTGAGGCGGTAATACGTGAAAAACAAACTCGACCTCAGGCCACAGTCGTCAATCAGATTTCCCTTTTACTGGCAGTAATCTGTTCTACTGAACTTTCTCCCCGTGGTTGAGAACTGCACGGGGCCTGGTCGGGTGGACAGTCAGGCTTTAGCAAATCTGTCGACCGTGGCGCAGTACTCGATGCAAATCGATACGAGAGTTTAATGTTTGTGAAGACGATCTGATTGCTCGACTTTTCGTACTTTCTCAGCTTTCTAAAAATCTTATCCAATTTCTGTACTGCTAGAAATTATGCAGAGTAATATGAACAGAAATGAAATTGGTACCAAGTCGATGTTGTTAGATTTTTATAACTTGTAAAATAAATAAAAACTGGCGTATTCGTCCACCTTTTTGTTGATTATTTGTTAATAACCTCTATAAATTGAAGAATTCACATTATTCTTGTTGGAGAGAAGGCCAAGTGAAAGACCAAGAATGAGATGGGAGGATAACATTAACGATCTTGGGGAAGTAGGTTATGAGGGTGGCTGGTCGATGAAATTGGCTCAGAGTCGGGCTAGTGGATGGCTTTAGAATTTACGAGTTGCGCTATCAGAATTTCAAATTTGAAAGTATAACTATAATTTTTTAATCCAGTGATGACGTTGAGAGTGTAGCTTAAGATAGTGGGTGGCGGTTGCCTAGTTACGAGGCATCAGAGGAAAGTGAATTATCTTTCTGATGGTCTGTAGTAACTGCAGCTCCATTTCACTTGTGGCATTTCTACTGCATGATTAATAATCTCCTATCAGGTTTATGAGTTACTTGCAGGGGTGTTGAGCGCATGATCCATTTGTAGAATTTAAGGCTCTGACCTTTTAAACGAGCACTCACCGTCTTCTAGGTCTAGCTGACACTGGCACTCGCTGTTCTGATTCTGCTTTGGGCTAGTGACGTTTTAGGCGCGTTCGAAAATGCTCCTGTTAGCTTCGCCATGTCTGCCTCTGGCCATGTGTCCCCATGATCAACTCGTGAACCACTGATCGGATTTTCATTAAATCTGATATTGGAGAGTTTTGCTAAAACTTGTAGGCACATTTCAATTTTGGTTGAAATCGGGGAACAATAACACGTACTTTACACGAAGACGAATTTCTGCGTATAAGTGACTGGTTGGGGGAATCCGTAGCTGGGGAATTTTCCTGCCGTTAAGAAAGCAAAAGGCCAGATTATGGCGACTACGCCAAATTCGTACAGGCATCAGTTCATGACTGCTTCAGCTGTAGTTCTCTTCAATTAACATGACATAGGACGTCACATCTGCCACGGTGGTCTAGCGGTTAGAACGCTGGCTTTGTAATACTGGGGTCTCGGGTTCGATTCCCGGCGGTGCGCGAATTTATAACTTGTGTTGGGCAAGGACGTGGTCTAGGCAACACGGAGTTTTCCTCCGTGGCATCCCAACAATTACTCCATTCACACACAGAAGAAGGCAATGGCAAACCACTTCTGGATCATCTGCCAAGAACGTATATGAACAGGTCCCAGTCCGAGAAAAGGATGGAATGATCCTGTTCATATGGACCTGTCGTCAGACAGAACCAAAAAAAAAAAAAAAGAAAGAAAGAAAGAGAGAGAGAGAGAGAGAGAGAGAGAGAGAGAGAGAGAGAGAGAGAGAGAGAGAGAGAGAGAGAGAGAGAGAGAGAGAGAGAGAGAGAGAGAGAGAGAGAGAGAGAGAGAGAGAGAGAGAGAGAGAGAGAGAGAGAGAGAGAGAGAGAGAGAGAGAGAGAGAGAGAGAGAGAGAGAGAGAGAGAGAGAGAGAGAGAGAGAGAGAGAGAGAGAGAGAGAGAGAGAGAGAGAGAGAGAGAGAGAGGACGTCACAGTCGACCAATATGTTCTATGGTAGATAATTTTTCAGGAAGACCAAAGTGCATTGTTGTGAAGAACTCATGAAGATTCTTGTTTTTCTTTAGTGCCTCTGTTTTGAGATAGGCGTTGACCATTGTTTTTAATATTAAAGTTTAAATAGTAGGATTTTTTGTTATCGTGGCTGCAAGTATGGAGATGGCTGTCTTCTGGGTTGTAGCATACTTATGCATGATACTTGTATGATACTTAGAAATACGTAAAATAACTAGATCATTACTCATTGTGTAATTTACTCCTTTCCAGATATCATCAATCCGAAAGTTCCACCTGGATCCAAAGATGCAACTAAAAACTTCAACTACGACTATTCATATTGGTCACATAATGTAAGTTTTTACAGAAAGTGTGTGTCAAAAGATCTGTAACTTCAGCCTATAGGTTGTAACCCAAAAGAAAGTCACAAAGGCAAAAAGCTGTAATGTATCCTATAAAGGTTTTTTATTGTCACTGACCATAAATGTGTTGTCTTGAACTTTGAATGTGTTGTTGTTTTGTTTTAGGTATCAGATCCAAATTTCTCATCACAAATTATGGTTTACAAGGACATAGGAGAAGAAATGTTGCAGCACGCGTTTGAAGGTAAAAGCAGTGACCGTACACTGAACACTTTCTTAGATATCCGAGAAGTAGCTTTATATTGAGATTTTTTTGGATGTGTCTGTAGTTCCTGATTCTTTCTTCCTTCCTTGTAGGTTATAACGTTTGTATATTTGCGTATGGACAAACTGGTGCTGGGAAATCGTACACTATGATGGGAAGGCAAGAGGAGGAGGGTCAAGAAGGAATCATTCCACAGATCTGCAAGGATCTCTTCCGACGAATTCGAAATACATCGTCGGAAGAATTAAAATATTCTGTTGAAGTAAGTGGAAATTTCTGTTTCCACTTATGTTTCTCATGTAGCATTTTGCTTGTGGAATTCAATAAAATTATGATTTATAAAATTAAAATATGTTATGTAACTACATCAGAGATCAGATAAACTAGACTGTTCCCATTATAAAACATACTTAGATAATCACACAAAGCAGTTAAACAGAATGTACATGAATTTATGCAACAAAGGAAAACTGTCACTGCACTTTTCTTGAGACTGTGTTTGAGATCCGCTAAAGAAAATTCCTGGCCTTACAAGTGAAGGTACATTAAGAATTGACTAGAATTACTGAGGCTTAATTATGTAAATAATTTCAGGTGAGCTACATGGAGATTTACTGTGAACGTGTGCGAGACCTGCTCAATCCCAAGAACAAGGGAAACTTACGTGTAAGAGAACACCCCCTGCTAGGTCCATATGTGGAGGACCTTTCAAAACTTGCTGTCACTTCGTATCAAGATATCCATGACCTTATAGATGAGGGTAACAAAGCACGGTAAGGCTGCTCATTACATATTTTTGTTGGCTCCTGTCTGTCTTTTGAGTTCATGTCATGCTAAAGTATCTGATTCAAAGTACAGGTAACCCTCGATTTACGCCGGGGATGCGTTCCTGGATGAACCGGCGTAAATTGAAACTCTTTTTATAATGTAAATCAATGGGAAGTCAATGACATGCGTTCCCGGCACCCAAACATTGACGAGTAATATAATGGCATTACATTTAAAGTTCTGTAATAACGTAAATAAAATAAAGGGAATTTAAAATATATATTTTATACACTTACAATCGGCAATTCGTTGGTCCCCGCGATTCTTTCATGTGATTGATGTGTACAGTCATCTCTGCTGTTATTCGATAGTTGCATTCATGTAAGACACCGATCTATAGAAAATCGCGTATTAAAAGTAACCCCGGTACCTCCGCAGAGATTAAATCAGCCCTTTGAAAGTTTAAAGCGGCAGGAATGAAATTGCATAAGAGCAAACTCGCATATGCAAAAGTTTGCATTTCATAAACAGCTTTTACTGATTCATCCATCTCACTGGAGCAAATTCGCGTTAATGAAATAGAGAACCCATGTTTTATATTTACTAGTTTTATTATTTTACTATGTTCAAATATAATTGACACTTCATTTGAACTGTAAATTTACATATAAATTGAAACATCTTTATTGATACTTTTTTGGAACCAACACCTTTCACTAGTACCTTGTTCTGAAAATATGAGTATGTTTATTTCAGTGCATTCTCAGCCAAACCTTCGGGGGAAATCATGTGCTTTAGAATATAGGTGACTGCCTGACTTCTTGGACCTCACTGGTTATTAAAATACAAGTTACATAACCAAATTTCTGGCCAGACAAAGAATGTACCCCAAGCAGTTAAGTTAATTCCCAATAACACAATAAATAGTGGCAGATACAGAATAAAGAGCTATTTTAGTGTTTTAGGTTCCTCTTTATTTATTTAACTTGCAATTCCTTATGAAAGCTTTAATTTGAAGTTAATTTATCTGTTTTCATTGATACTTCCAAAGAAAAATAATTAAAAACATGTGGAATTTACTTTGGGAAGAGCTTGAAAGAAGTTTAAATTGTAAATTCTAGTGAAGTGGGACACCTTATAACTTTGATGGTGTTGTGATGTTTCTTTCAGGACTGTCGCTGCAACAAACATGAATGAGACTTCAAGTCGGTCACATGCAGTGTTCACCATATTCTTCACACAGCAACGCAATGATAAGACCACAGAGCTCTCTACAGAGAAAGTGAGTAAGATCTCCCTGGTTGATCTGGCAGGATCTGAGCGAGCAGACTCAACTGGAGCCAAGGGCACACGTCTCAAGGAGGGTGCTAACATCAATAAGAGTCTGACCACACTTGGGAAGGTCATCTCTGCACTTGCAGAAGTGGTGAGTGTATAAGCTTACTTTGTGTTGGAACTGAAAACAGTCTGTGTTTATTTATGACTTGTTCTCCTTAAAGTGCCACATTAAAAACAGCTCAAAACATCCACTTTACTGACACCCAAAAATTGTTACATAAAAATTAACTTATATCCTCTGTTAGCTGTCATAACTTTACAAGTTACTAATGCCCCAAAATTGTTACACAATGTATTTTTAGTGTAAATTCTTTCCTTTATGTGTAACATAAAATATGGTCATTTAACTGATAACACCGGTGATACAGTTAAAACAATGCACCAGTAAGTGTACTTCTTATATTTTGATTGAATAAATTACAGTTTTTAATTTTTCATTAATGTGATGCATATTATGCACCAAATACTCACAATGAATGTTTAGTTACAAATGCAGACTTTATTTGTTTGCATGTAATTTATGTTTAGTACTGTTTTGAACATTACAACATGATAAACTAATATAAACTTTATAAACATATTACATCTATTTGCTATTTGTAGACCTATTCTGCTTTCTGCTGTCTCTACTTCCTGAATATTCTATTCATAGTTGTCCATATTTAACATTCAGAGCCACATAAAATCTGCAGAATCCTCCTTCCTGGGTTCACAATATTTTAAACTTGCATACGTCACATTTAGAAATAAGAACTATGTCACTGATATTAGAGTAATAAATAAATAACCTTTACTGGGTATTGATGTAAATGTCTGCATAGTATCTCTGTATTAAAGCAATATATTAAAATACTTTTTTTTTCATACTTTCTTTTTGGATTAGGCGGTAAGTGCATTTTGTGATAGTGTATACTTAGTGTATTTAATTACACACACACATTTGGTTCTGTGGAAGAAAGACATGGTGAAAAATAATTTAGGTTTAAAAATATGCAATAATCTGGTAACAGGTGTATAAATTAAAAGAAGTGTGTGCTGAATATTGCCAGACAGCTTAAGTTGTTGAAAAGTATGATAAATTAACTTGTATTTTTTATTTCCATAAGTAATTAATTTTAACCCAGCTTCTTCCAAAACCAAGAGAACAGTTTGGTTATAAATAATCATCACAATGCACAGAATGGCTGGAAATTTTAATTTTGGTCTTGTAGTATGGATAACTAACTGTGCAATATATTCATACTTGAATACAAATGGAAAGAAGAGATGAAATGTTCCTTTTCATTTTAAATCAGTAAATTCTTCTATTTCCTTTATAATAATGTTTGAGATTAATAGTGGTTGTAGTGAGAGTAATTGTTGTGCATTTTTCTTCCAGTCTATCACGTTTGACATTTTGGAAATCATATAAATTTGTATAAATATGTAAATTAGTAATATTTATTTCTATTGTGTGCAGTACAGTATTATTTATCATATTAAATGTTTTCCTCCCAAAATGTAGGCAACTAAAAAGAAAAAGAAGGCTGATTTCATTCCTTACCGAGATTCAGTTTTGACTTGGCTTCTGAGGGAGAACCTTGGTGGAAACTCTAAAACAGCTATGATAGCAGCAATTAGCCCAGCTGACATAAACTATGATGAAACCCTGTCAACTCTCAGGTTAGTAGCAGTTGGGTCAAGTCAGTTTAGTATCTGAAAATAATTGGTTCAGCACATTGTATTCACATTTTATGGTTACATGTATTTATGGCCTTTTCTGAATATGATTTGAGCTACAAAATTAAAAGCTTTGTACATGAAGATTGAAGGACTAAAGCTAATTGTGATAATTATGTATAATCTTGACCATTTATAAAAAGTACCCAGTCAACAGTTTAATCCTGCATAGGCAATAACCCAGTGGCGGCCTGTCCATAAGAGCTGCAGCACCCCCTATAATTTTTTAAAAATTGAAAAATTTATTTTTTGTGTTTATATAATTTGTAACACTTTATTTCTCATATATAATTATTTTAATATTGCTCCTCATGTTGCCATTATCCACTAAACGGCTGAACTGATAGTAAGTCCATGGGCGAGGAGTGGGAAGCAGAACTGGGCTATGATCTGGTTGCAATTATTTCAGTGCGGCTAGCCGTTCAAATATAGTGAGCGCCGCGTGCGGTGGAGTGAGGGGCAGTTCACCTTTACAGTGTGTATTGGGGTTGCTAGGTTCGCAGCTCCGTCTGCTTGTTACAAGTTGACAGCGCGTTGCAAGGTGGAGTGAGGGGCAGTTCACCGGTACAGCGCGTATCGGAGCAGCAGTCTCTGCAGCCGGCTTATAGTAAACACTCTTGCCCGGTACCACGTGTTTTAGACTGGTTTCTGTATCACAAACTGTTTCGTTGTTATTGTTAATGAGTTTTAAATAATTCTGTGTGCTGACTATTTTTTGTTCTGATAATGATAATGAACAAAGGAAGTGTATCATAGTTACGGCAAATTACTTTTTATAAATTGTCTTTGAGTGAAAAATGATGTAAAAAATCATGGCCGCCCTCTTCCGGACTTACAAATAGTTAAAACATCGTCGATCACGTATGGGTTTTCTCCTAATGTAAATTTACTTTTCATATATTTATATTGTTCTGTGTTGAAATACAATCCGGTTTTCCCCCCTAGATCAGCACTACCACTGCTCAGACTCAGGAGCCGCCACTGCCATAACCCATGAAGTAATTCTGTGTTCTGGAGTTTATCTTTCTCTTCACACACAAAATAGTCAGCATGTACAATATATTTCACACTTACATAAAATTAAATTTGCTGCGCATCTGTACTAAGAGACCTGGTAAATATTTTTGAGCAGAATGTATGTGTTGTCTTCTTCCTTTTGGCCAACATAGAGTTTTGGTGGGGCATTTGAATTAAACACGGAAGCAGACTGGTTAGGACTCCTGAGTCATATTCAAGAAGTTCTGGATTCAGATCTTGTCTCACGGACTGGCTATCTTAACTGCACTATAGCCATTCAGTGATTATATACAGTGGAGTTGTGTTTTCATGTTTCAGAACAGTGTTTCTTTTTACGTAATAGGTATGCTGATCGAGCAAAACAGATTGTATGTAAGGCCGTTGTCAATGAGGATGCTAATGCTAAACTCATTCGTGAACTGAAGGAAGAGATCATGCGCCTGCGTGACTTGCTGAAGGCAGAAGGCATTGAAGTTCAAGAAGGTAAGTTGCTATCCCTTACTAGCAAATCACTGTGTAATTATGTAACTTGTAAGATACTTCAGATGCTGAATGTTGCCAGACTACCAAGACTAGCTTATAGTGGTAGTCAGTATCTATCTGCTTTAAAATTCTGTAAATTAGAATTTTTTAAATCTGTAAAAATGTAATTAATATTGCTGCACTGTATTATGTATATAAGTACACTTTTCCAAAGTTACTATACTATCTTCAGTTTATTTTAGAGTGTTTAGTGAAATTATATCATCTCAGCAAGCCATAATCAATCTTGACATAGTAAAATCAGTATACTTCAGCAATTCATCATGATCAATTTATTCAATTAACTGGAGGTTTAACACTTTCACTTCATACTCAGGAGGACTTGGGTTTGAATCTCAGTCCAGAGACTAACTCTCCTGATAATTATTTTATATTTATCACCAGTCCTTCCAGGCAAATGCTAATATACATTACTTTAAAATACATCACATACACTTCATATTATTAACCAATTCAATACATACAAACTTTCTCCCATTTTATGTAGTATAAAATATATATTTCTGAAAAAGTGTTGCCAAATAAAGTTAGAAATCAACAATAAACACTTGTGTTTTGTGTCTTGGAAATGTCAAGTTAATATCGTGGTCAAACAATCAGCTATTCTGGTAGATTTTTTCTTCAGATTTCCTTGTCTGTACAAATTCTCTGATAATTCCTTAGATAGGATACATATACTTGGTGCTTTATCATTCCTAATACTAATAGATTTATAGAGGAAATTCCTAATATGCAGTTATTCATACACTTCATTTTGCATTTTCACTGTTGGTGTAGCTTAGGTAAATAAATTCTACTTTATATTCCCTTCATTCATGATAAATAATTATTATTAATATAGAAGTGTTAATAAATATGTAAAAGAGTGAGGCATATAGTCAAGATAAGTGTCTGACCAAATAATTTTGGGAAAAAGAAGAAGAGCATTCCATATTTTAATAAAGAAAATTTTTGATGGGTGCTAATTAAATGGGTCTTTTGGAAATGCATTACACCTACAGTAAAACTGGGTCTGTGAGTGTGTTCTGTTCAGTATTGAAGGGTTGATTGTTGGGCTGACGAATAACTTTTTTTTGTTGAAGGTTCTTATTATATGAGTGAAAATTCAGTTGTTAACTGTGTTGGTATGCATATTTATTTAGACAGTAAAATCTTCTTTGTTTTGTGATATGATTTTTTGTTATGGTACTCTGTGAGACATTTTAATGCATTTTAAATACAACCATATTTGTTCAGTTTATCAAGGTTTTGAAATGTGTCTTATTGTAAGTGAATATTACATTCATGGAAACATGAAATACTGTTTTAAAATGGGACAGTCAGTCAATTTAAAAGGTTTTTATCTTCTTTATTTTTTTTTTATTTTTAAAAGTTTATTATGCCGCAGTTTGATCCATTTAAAAATGTATACTTCCCTATTACATTACAAGTTTCAAATGCAGCTGTTTAGCTGCTTTTTCTCTGTTTTGGACCACTGGACCAGGGCTTCGCTATAATCTTAACTCTCTTTCTCTCTTTTCTCTTTCTGTATTACTCTGCCCAGGGCCAGATGGTAAAGTCATGTATGAAAAGAAAGAGAATAACAATAAGAATAACAATAGTAAGTAAACCAGATTTCGTGAAATAACATACCATATGTTCTAGCTTTCCAGCTGCCTTGTTATTTTCTGTTTTGAGGGCTAAAATATACTAAAAATGACCACAGTTGTGCATTTTATGCATTGATTCCTGTCTTGCAACATGCACAGATCAAAGTTGTATTGGTATATGATTTGTTGTGAAAATAACTGTTTTTATTAAACAGCGAACTTACTGTTTGTCATTTGCTTTTCATGTACTAAAATAATTAAACTGTTTTTTTCTAACATTATACATTTTTACTGAATCTTGGAATTATGTATGTATTTGATTAATTTTTTACATACATCTTTAGTAACATTCATAAATATATAAAATAGTATTATAATGTTTTTAGTGACATAGAAGTAATGCACTGCAAGAAATAAGCACCGAATTGCTTGTAAATGCCAAATAGCTGTCTGAACATAGATTGCTTAATACAAGTATCAGTGATTACAAGCTATTTCTTTGTACTGTCATATTGTAATATGCAGTTCCAATTTTCATTGTAGTTAGTTTCCATTAAAACATGACATATAATAGATACATATTAAAAACATTTAATCGGAGAAGCCATTACAATAAGTAGCACTATTGTGCTTTGACATAGGACTTATTAGTGGGTCTAGTTATCCCTTTCCTGAATAATTATTGTTGTTATTGTTTCTGTTTGAACTATAAAATGGTAATTGAATGCCAGGGTAGTGTAAGTGAAGTGATGGTGGGTATGTTACGTGAGCCGAATACCTTAATACTATGAGAACATCTTTTTTGAATAATTATATTTTAACTTATGCTACTTTGAATCTCTGTGGTCCTTTTTATGTTGTTCTATTCCTCAAGTTTATCTTTCCATCACTAGAGTTGTTGGCTTCTGGCTTTGTCCCTGTTTTGTATTGTTAAATCTATTGTAATCTGTATTTACTCTGTTGACAAGTATATAACTAAGTAATGCCTAATGTGTCCCTAGTACATCTGACTTGTTGGACTCCATTTGCATATTGCACAATAGAATTTTATGGGTTTCAGAACAGTCATTTGTGGAATCAAGTATTCCCAGTACCAACACACTATTATATCCCATACCCCATGGTACACTTTTCTTTTTGGTTCAGCACAAACCTTGTAAACTGGGATAAACTTAAATTTCAAACTTGATCACAGAAAGGAATATGGGTTTAAGTATATTCAGTACATTGCAGTATATATTGTGGAAACATGTATTCTGGGTTTCCTCTGTATGTTGATAAATCATATTGTGGAAACATGTATTCTGGGTTTTCTCTGTATGTTGAGAAATTCAAGGTCCTGTAGTTTTAAACGTATTGTTATCTTTAGAAAGCTGATTTCCTACATGTTTTATAAGACCTATTCTTCTCAGTTATATTTGGGCTTACAAAGTGATGAGTTGACAATGGAAATGTATTATTAAGCACAGGTTTCTGTCAGATCCAGAGCATATAAGATAACAAGAAGGGTTTTTGGAGTCTCATTTAAATTAATATGAAAGGGTACATAAATTGTGAGATTGTGTGACAGTTTTAATTTTTAAGTCACCCAATGCAAGGAAAAAACAACAATGACAGAATTAAACAATTTAGAACACTGACAGGATGCTTTGGTAGTAGGATGAAGAATGCACTTATGATTCTAAACCAAAGTTGTCACTGGTTGCATGTCCTTGCATGTGCAAAGGCTTAATCCCCCCCACTCACACAAAAAATCTAACTTTACAGTTTTAACAGTTTTTACAGTTTATTTAAACTACATCAGAGAATCCATGGCTAGGATAAATTATCTGGAAACAGAATTTCTTGAACCCATATTTCTTTGTGCATTTACTCCCAGTGATAGAAGGCTGTGATTGATCACATGATAATATTTGTACTTGGTCCTATAGGTGAGTAGTAGGTAAATTTGGTGATAAAAATTAATCTTTTTTAATTGATTGTAAAGGGTTTGGATGATGATGTATTGCAATCTGGATCTGGAGTTTTTTTGGCTCTTTCCATCTTCATTGTTGATTTGGAATACCAGATGATGGACGGAGTTCAAAACTCAGTTATCCAGATTGCGTTTTTAAATGTTTTGGTTGTAATTTTGCTAAGATGTAATATTTAGCATTTGGATTCAGTGGATTTTGATATAGGTGGAAGAAATTAATGTATGCTGCATGGCTTATGCACACTGTATACAGTATGTATGTACAATGGCCAGGGGACTGCATGGCTGCATGTCTACAGTTCTCACATGTGCTAAAATGTCAAGAAATGGCTGTCATCTATATTACAGTTGTAATCTAGTTACATAAGTTAAAAGAACAAACATCTCTGCAAGCAAGCATCTGCAGGAATGGAAGTAGAACCACAGATATTCTGTTATTACTGCGAGCAAGAAAAGGATCAACAGACAACTTTAGAGTTTAATATATTTTTTGGTACAGATACACTTGCCTCACCTATGTTCGTTAATCATTTTAGTACTAAAAATGAAGTATCCTGTGGCTTTTTAAGTGTTATAATGGAAATATTCATATGAAAGAAATTATTAATGTTGTTCTTAAAAAGAGACAACCATGGAAGGGGTTAGTAATGATCTGCTATCTCTGAAATAACTTCTTCTTCCATTGATACACAGTTATAATAACAGAAATAATTTAAAGAAATTATGGTTATAAACATATTGAAAGCAAACTTCAAGTTATTTTAGATGTCTGAACATGTGACATGTTACAGCCTATATCTCCCTCCCAAAATGACATGATATTGAGGTAAGGCTGAAATGTAAGCTATAAGTGTCTCATCTCTGTACACACACATCATAGGTATTACATGTTAATTCAGCTTCTGCCATCCTTCAAGTAGCAGTTTAACTTACATTACTGTACATTATTACATACTGTCAGACACAAATCTCCTATTATACTTCTATATATATTGTCATCTACAGCAGATATAAGAAGCTAGAAGCAAACCTTCTTTTGCGTCTAGTTTGAGAGTCCAGTAATAAGTACAATTTATGGATGCTAACCATTTGTGTAATAAAAGTTTGCTTGTTACATCACAAAGATATGTTTAAATTCATTTTTCACACTGACTGGACACTGCAGTGTCTTAATTGAGCATGGAATTTGCTTTATAATGCTTGGAAATATATAAAGTATGATAGAAACATGTATGAAACATACTACCACATCCAATACATATACCATAAACCTACATACTTTAGTGTTGTATTAAACTCATTATTAACCATGTGATGACAGATTGGTATTTTCACAAAACAAACATCCCTTGTCTGGAGCTCAGTGTGGTTGCAGAAGAAG
>NW_019059715.1:164493-196982 GCF_000696155.1 Zootermopsis nevadensis | reverse complement strand
CAGTATTCTGTAAAATAATTTCAGATACCATCTGTATATTTTCTTTCCAATAATATTCACTTGTCACTTTATTTTTCCATATCTGAATTTTGCTCTCATTGTTATCAACCATAGAAACGTACTGTATCTTCTGGTCCATTAATATTTTGTTGTTTCATGGTTTGAATTACATTTTCTTGCCAAATACACATTAGCTAGGATGACAGCCAGGTCATTATGATTGGCTGTATATTGAGTCAGGCTTCAGACTTTTTGGTAGGGATGTTGAGCATTACTATCTTCATCACCATACCCAGAATGAGCCAAGGTAGCTCAACCAGTGAAGTGATTGGTTGTGGAATGGATTATCAGGGTTCAATTGCAGGAAGAGACGGGGATTTTTCTCTTCATTACCGCATCCAGACAACTTCTGGTACCCCAGTCTATAGTAGTTGGTGAGGAAAATAAATAGGTGACAGCGTGATACAAAGATGATGACAAGGAAAGAAAAAAGTTTTATTTTGTTTAGAGCATAGCAATATGTAAATAAATTTTTAATTCTTTTGGAACATTTCAAAGTTTGCAATGAAATTGCTGCCACAAAGGTAAATATTTTGTATTTGGTCAGAAATGTGATTAGACTTTGTTTTAAATCGTTTAGATGGAATAGTGTTGTCACATCTTTGATTAATAATTGGTTTACAAGACTCATAGAAATCAGCATTAGTGCTTAAAACCTAAAAGAGGAGGCAGTTTAAAGTCAAGTGTGTATCAGCAGCATCAGAATCATGGAAGCAGACAAATCTTGCAGCCAAGCACCTGCTACATCTGCGTGTTATGTCCTTCTTAACACTAACATTTCATTGAAGTACTTCTGTTTTATATTTACACTTTAATCTCTTCTCTTTGGGTCATGCTCTGTGTTTTTGTCTGACTGTGATTGCCTGATGGCATTTCAGTCAACCCCTTGTTTGACGCAGAGTGCAACTGGAGTGATCGTGAGTACCAGCTGGCTGCTTGGGGATTTAGGAAGTGGAAGTACCATCAGTTCACTTCCTTGCGGGATGATCTCTGGGGAAATGCCATATTCCTCAAGGAGGCTAATGCAATCTCTGTTGAGCTGAAAAAGAAGGTATGTTCTATGGTGCCAGTCATGCTGCTATGAGCAGACAAGCAGGCCCTGTGACTGCAAGATTTATTTTATAAAATTTGCAATGATTAAATAGTTTTCT
Source organism: Zootermopsis nevadensis (assembly GCF_000696155.1). Next base: position 195,771 of record NW_019059715.1, on the reverse strand, counting down.
GCTTCTATAGCTCTTGAACTAGCTGTCAAGGGCACAGGAAATTTATTTTTATGCCATGCTAAATTTTAAAGCGTTCTTTATTCCCTTGCCAGTTGTTAGTATCTCATTGCTCTGTAGAGAGGTGGCATGTAAGGCACCATGACAAGGAAACAGTTACATTGGTAAGGTAAACAGTAACAATGTAAAATTAAATTTAAAGGTGAGAAAGTTACTTTACTTTTAGCAGCTATAATTGAAATGAGAGTGTTTCACAAAATATCATTCCCTCGGTTACCACTAGATATCTTTCAAGACATGACATGAACTGAAAGTTTGTACAAAACCTGTCAGGTAGATTACATATTATGTTAGTTTAAAGAATACACATTGTGATGTTTACTGCTGTAAAGTAGCTGAACGGATTTTGTAAATTTAAGTTGTCTTTGTAGAGGATTGCATAGGATGATATATATGCTGCACATCGCTTTAGTCTTGTGTAAGAATCTGTTTATTGGCAGCACTTGAAGCCAGTTTCCTGTTGCAGGTGCAGTTCCAGTTCACCCTTCTCACAGACACATTGTATTCACCTTTACCAGCTGATTTGCTGCCTGCACTGGATGAGGAGGACGATGAGGATAGACCATTTCCTCGTACCATTGTGGCAGTGGAGGTGCAAGACACTAAGAATGGGGCCACCCATTACTGGACCCTTGAGAAACTCAGGTGAAATTAAATTTCTGCAAGACATATTCAGAACAGTAAAACATGTATCTGGAGACCACTCATGCTTGCAGTTGAAATTTTGGAAAGGATTCCCAGGTGGGGAATTCATCAGCCAGAGGTCAAATGCTGGTGAACATGCCAGAGTTCTTATGCTGTGGATACATTTTCTAGTTTGTTTCTTCTGCTGTCTGATAATGAATTAGATATGTGTGTTAAAGCCCATATAGTAAAATGTAACTCATCATTCATTGATGTTTCTACCAGGGTGATTCATCTTGAAACAAATCCTTCTCTTTTCTCTCCCCTCCGATAAGTGTTCCTTTTCTACCTATTTCTACTCATTAACTCGGTATATTTTCCAACAGGTGGTATCCCTATGATAATTTATTTAACATATTTGTTTTTAGAATCTCAAAGCAATCCTATTTTTGCCCATATGTAACATGTTTATAATACTGTATCCTTATTTGACCAGCTTTTCCTTTGTTTGTCTTCCTGTTTTTATAACTTGCACACTGTCCTGGTTTCAGACTTTATGCCATCTTGTTCACTTCTTAATACTCCATAGAAATTTAATCCGTGTTTCTCATAATATGTTTACATTCTTAACCAATATGGTTAGATAGAATTGTACAACTGCGTACTTGTGGTCATCAAAACATGTTAAACTGTTATACTACTTGTTAGGTACAAATGGTTATATACAATTATCCTGTGTGTAGCTGTCAAGTACATTGTAGACAAAGTTTGAATGCTTTCCCTTACTCTTTGACCTTCATGATTTTTTCATTACAGTGGCAGTTGATGTCTGTTTTCAATAATCCATTCATCATTTGAGGTTTATGTCTGATAAATAGAATGTATAAAAGAAAATTGGATGAAACAGTGGCATGCAATGTAAGAATTCTGGTTATACCATATTAAAAAATTAACGTGAGTACCACATGAGGATTAAATGTGAGATATATGGCTTTTCTGAAAGTCTTCGTTAATCCACTTAATTCCCTCATGATGCCACATTAGCATCATACAAGTAAAGAAGACCAACCCAAACCTTCTACAGTGATAATTTTTAGGTTTATGAAATTTACTTAAATAGATTGTGTAGGTATTATCTTGATCTCGATATTATTAAAACATTTTTTTTCTATTCAAAACCTGTAGAAGCATTTAGAATATATCATAATTATAATGCCTAACCACAGGACTCATTAATTTCCATTCTATATAAATGGAATATGTAATACCACACAAAAAAATATATCATATGGAAATTGAAGTGTGAGTTTTGCCATCTTTTATGCTGTCTTCCAGGAACCCCTTTATGGGAGTAGTCTCTTTGTGTTTGTACTATCCTGATGATTCTCTAAATTTTTGTGACAATGATTGATTAATATTATGAATACTATACTGTTTGAGGTATATTTGATATACATGACATTTTAAGGGTTCCTCCACTCTTATCTTCAAGTGATTAGTTGTCATTATACTGACATATTTTGTATAACATTATTTATTGTTAGTAACAGTGCTTGGGATCGAATCCAGTACCTTTAGAATATTAGTCTAGTATGATAACCACCAGACCACAAGGGTGATTTTGATGACCAGAATTCTGTTCAAAATTCAGAGTTTTGTACATGTGTTCAAGTTCCATCACTCTGTTGTGTCTCCAAAGATAACATTTCAGATTAATAATACTTTTAAACAAAAAAAGGAAATATGTTCAGATTGTGTACTTAGAAGCATCAGTATATTTTAATTGTTTGTTGTGGCCTCTTTCCGCTACTTTTCATCCAATTTGTATGATGTGTATACAAAAACATGGTCATTGTATTTCACAGACATATGTGTGTCCATTCCAGTTTTTGTAGAAAAAATTATTTTCCTTTCCAGACATCCCTCTCAACCTCCAAGGCAAAAGAAAAGCATTTTCCATTCCTAGTGTGCTTTATTAAAAAAACAAACTTTGTCCACGATACAGGTGACTTGCTTGTGGTTGTGTTGGAGACATCTGTAAAATAATTAACACAATAATTTCCTGTATTGTAGACATCGCTTGGAACTCATGCGTCATATTTACAACGAAGATCTTAGCCCCGAGACACCGGAGGCGAAGGATGACTTTTTCCAATGTCTTTCTGTCTGTGCTAATCAGAAGTTCTCGCTTGCAAATCTTTTGCCTTCGAGGTTGGTGCTTACTAGCAAAATGTGCGTATATCTGTGAGCTGATTTCAGTAATGTGATGTGACTTCATGGCATGGCATACTGGCTGAACACCCACACGACACTCTCCTCTGCTTCTCTCTTGTCAACAGTTTCTTCTTTCTCCTTAGCTTTGCTTACTCCCAGGGACCAGTCATGTTCTTTCTGTGCTTTGATACAGTCAGTACTTGTCGTGAAATATGTCTGAATGTCCCCAATATGTCATTGAATTTCTTAAAATTAAAAACGACAGTTTGAAGAAATCACATACAGAAAACATGCATGAGCAGAATTCAAGAAGCCAAATTTTGTTTCTTTTTTATTGGATTTCTGTACATAGTTTATTCCAGGGGTTCTCATCCTTTTAACATCTTGGGTTATGCTTACCCAGTCATATTGATTCACATGCCATTGGGTTATAATTGATGAAATTGTATTGCAACATTGTGGCAATTTATTACAAAAGTATACTAATTTGCTATCCCAAACAGCTCCACAAATTGTTCAATTCTTTTTATAAAAATAAATGATAGAAGTGTAGTTGTCCCAGATCATAAACAAAGGGTACTGGCTATCTTGCTGAAGTATTTGTGATTTTCGTCAGTATTTTTGTTTTAATAATGCCAGGATAGTACCTTCAAATCTGTCATTACTGCATCCTTCCAATTCATTATGTACACACTATTCACTAACATCATCCCTTGACAATGAATTTTTTCAATATGTGCAGTTGGAGAAGTATTATTAAATAATTTAAGAGTTGATGACTCAGTCATAAATTTTAACCATGTATGGAGACATTCACCTGTTAGGTTCTGAGAAAATGTGCACTTGGTTTAAGAATGGATGTTTTGAGTATCTAACTATTGATACAACATTGGAATTCACAGCTGCAGAAAGTCATATGTAATGCAAGGCTACTCTGAATATTATATGATATGTAGCAAGTTGTTTCTTCACAAACCTTGTTCTCTAGTTCTTTCTAGGACCTCCATGATGAAGAAGCTGTTAGCTGTAGTATATACAGTACATGGTTAATTCTTGATTTAAGAATATTTCATCCGTTTGGTGTTTGTGACAATATTGCACCTATTTAGAAAGATTTTGTTTTACACAGTCTCAGTTTTTTGAATCAAAATAATATGATTTCTTGTTTTCATTCATATTTCCCTTTTTTCTGCATTGAAGTCGTTGATGGGGTTGCTACTGCATATTACTATTTTATAACTGGCAGAAGGTTTAGTTCAATAACAGCATGGGTTTTATCAAAAATAAACATTCCTCTGTACATACTTTGCATGATTGGTGTTTAGTGTCTGTGTTTTTGTGAAATTGCATTTTTATCTTACACCTCTCCATTTGGTGGTTTTGGTAATGGGAGTTCAACCAATAGTCTAAGCCAGTGGTATTCAACCTGGGGTATGCGTACCCCCCGGGGGTACGCGAAGACATCTTAGGGGATACGTGAAATTTAAGAAAATACGTATATTATTTTATGATAAACACTGAATAATCAGTAATGTAATTTATTTAATTTATTTTATATGTAGATTATATGCTATGTATAACTTGAATTATACACCAACAACTTTGGGGGTACGCAAACAAAAAAGTTGAATACCACTGGTCTAAGCTACTGATAGTGCCATTAAGTAAACCACACATAAAATAATAATGGGGATTGTTTCAAGTTCAGATCTTCATTATTTGTGTCATGAAATGGGTTTATTTTAATTTTTTACCATGTCCAGGGGAATAAAATTTACTGAAATTACTTGTTCCCAGAATTATTATACAGGGTTATTCATAATTCCATGACACATTACAAAAAATCGCTAGACTTGAATGGTGCAATGGATGGTAGTATATTTCCTTTAGTTTGAATCTAACCGCTTACATCTATGCATTGCTGAGTTCTAGAATGCATAGAGCTTTATTTCCATGCCCCATACTTTCATGGCATGGAGCTTGGGAACAGGTCAACTTTATATTTACCTTTGTTAATACTTATTTTGTTTGATACTTAATGTTTAATGCATGTAACTGAGTTTGAAATGCATGATATTTTATATTTGAAGTGTGTATGAAAATTGGGTAATTGATAACAAGAACAATAGCCAATTAATTGTCATCTGTCTTTGTGCTAAGTATTATTCCCCAATGGATACACTGTTATACCATCTTGATTATGAATTTGTATGATACATATATTTAAAAAATATTAGTGAATTTGTATCAGTCGAGGAGCATTAAGTGGGTGATGAATCTGGATTTAAGTACTGGTGTGAGTGCTGGTACAAGCGTTTACAACATAATGCAAAATTATTTTACTCAGTTACTGGCAAGATAATTAAATCCTTGTGAACATACAACACTCTGGTTTATGTAAAATGGTAAGTTTATTGAGAGAGAAGAGAAAGCATGTCCTCTTCTCTTATCTGTTATTTAGTTGATGCATGTTTGATAGTGACAGTGTCATGTTTGTACTTGCAGACAGCGACTGGAGTTGATGAGGGAGATGTACCACAATGAAGCTGAATTATCTCCAACGTCACCAGATTACAACATTGAGTCTCTGACAGGAGGGGACCCTTTCTATGACCGCTTCCCATGGTTTAGGATGGTTGGCAGGTAACACTGCTGATACATGTGCATGCTGAGCAGTACAGTAATAATTGTTATCAGGAACATCAGGTTGTAATTTCACAGCCATCTGCTCTCTTTTTAGTCTTATAACCTATACACTTATATTTCTTTTTTATGTTTCTGTTATCTCTATATCATGTTTTTCTCCACAATATTTTTGTTATCTGTATGTTTACCATCATCACACCACTTGTCAAGTGAATTTAATTTTGATTTATGTTGTTTCAATATAACCCATACTTTACATGAAGCTCTATCAACCTTCATCAGTTTCCTTAAAAATGGATTATCATATGTGAAAATGTAGATATTATGAAGGTCTTTAATTCTTATTTGAAACTCTTTTTAATAGGGTGTATATATCCCACAAATTACTAACAACATACATTAGTGTAGGATTTGAGGTTTTCACAGCAGTGAGTCTGAAGATTTCTGTCTTCTGTGTTATTGTGTCATGTAGTTTGATAGATCTGGAAATCTACCAGACTACATGGCGCAATAACCCAGAAGACAGCAATCTTCAGCATACGTTAGTGCTTTTCTCCTTTTCTAATTAGATTTGTCAAAAATGAAATATTTTGTTCTGTATTACTAATTTTTAGCGTTTAATCAGCCAGAATAGTTTGACACAAGTAAAATCAAAGAACTGAAAGAATAAATTTGTATTTGCAGTAAATTACCATCAAGACTACAGAAGAATTTTTAGCGAACATCTCATTCAGGGACCAGTACTTATTCGCTCACACAGGTTATGCACAAGCTAGACAGAAATTATGTTTTAATTGCTCAACATGAAATTTGAGGCCCTTGTGGTGATGAAGATGTTAGTGTTGGTCTTTTGGGTTGTAATGCTTTGTGAATTTTTAGGTAGATACCTGCATTTCGGAGGAACATAACCCCACTTGGAACCAGTCTTTTGTAACACAGCATGATTTTTACTGTGCATTCTTTTCCAGAGCATTTGTGTATCTCAGCAATTTAATGTATCCAGTCCCATTGATCCATAAGGTTGCTATTGTTAATGAGAAGGGGGATGTGAAAGGATTTCTCAAAGTTGCTGTTCAGGCTGTCATTGGTAAGTAACACAACTATGTCCAGCTGAGACCTGTGATCAGCTTTGATAAACAGGGAGGCATATGCTTTCACATAACATTTCGTGAAATTTTACACTTTCAAAATCATCTGACATGCATGGTTTGCTCAATATGAAACAAATTTCAAAACTTTGATTTGTTGCACCCCATTTAAAAATTGAAGATGTTTTACAATTGTCTATGACTCATAACATGGAATTAGTGCGAATACCAAGCACAAATTTTTCAACTTTCTCAGCTGGTGTAATAAAAAAAAAGTATTTTAAAAACATTTTTGTCTTAATACATAACTAACCCCAGTCACTTAGTTAATCAGGAACTTACTGCCTTTAATGGAATCTGAAAGTCAATTAACATGTTCACATGTGCCTGCCACTGAGCTCCATCTTGAGCTCGATGAATCCACTCTACATCCTCACACACTGTTTAATATTCTTTATGTATTCTTGTATGTGTCCACCAGTAATAGCATAGTTTGCAGTGTATAGTTCATGTGTTTTTGTGAGATTACATTTATATCTTACTGCTTTTATTATTGACTAGTAATTGGGGTTGTTTCTAGTTCAAGTCTTCATTATGAGATGCAGTGCACAATTCGAACACTGAGTTGCACCATAATGTTCCAGAAGAGGAGAACAGTGAATACTTGAGTGGTGTAAGGCAGTCAGCTCGCATATCATTTGATGACGAACTTTTCATCGGTCAGCAACGCCCCTCTAAACGCAACATACTCTCGGCTCAGACAGAAAGAAATCAGCAGCACATAGATGAAAGGGTGGTAGAGGGACAAGGCAACATCCAGGATTCCTGCAAGGATTCACAGGTTATTCCAGACAAAGTGGAGGCTGAAGACAATGGCAAGGATTCTTGCAAAGCTGAAGGTTAGCAAAATTGTTGAGTTTTGTTCTGTTACAGTAATACAGAGTTTTATATACTGTGTTCTATATGAGGTACGTCTTAAGGTGGCGACTCACTTGTAACATTTACTCGTAATGTAACATTCGCGGCGAGCATGTTACATTACACCACAACTGGTGAGGCGTATCGAATGCTCGTTTTGAACGCTCGGCTCGACTGTGCTCATGTGTGCTCCATTCATTTCATTCAATATGTCGGACGTGGAGGTTGTGTTATCTTTGTTTCATTTAATACGCTACTCTTATCTAAAGAACTCGTGAATGCTCGTTACGACGCCGCTCGACTGACTGACTGACTTGTAATGTAACACTCAAAGGGATTCGCGAAAAAACCGACAACACGATGGAGCGCCCGCGAGCGTGAGCAGCTCGCATCGAGCGGCTCCGTTCGCTGTCTTCACTTGTGTAATGCTCGATTTGTAACACGTTACATTACAGGCAAATGTTACAAGTCAGTCGCCACCTTTAAAGTAAGTTTTGATCATTTCAGTCACTTTTTCCATTTCATGTATCATAATAATCATTTAATGTTATCACCACTATCATTATTTTATCATCATTCCATCAGTGCTGTGTAGCATATTCTGATTTCAATAATTCTTTTGGATAAAAATGGCTGCCTTTTGACTGATGCCTGAAAATAAGATCAGAGAACTTTTCATTATCTTTCATAGGATGTTTGGGAAGGGAAGGTATGTGGCAAAATCCACACTTGATTTGACTTGTCTCAAATCTGAAACATTTAATTGCAGAGTTCACTACCATTTGACCAGTGTGTCTTCATAATATGGTGAATAATAGCCTTTAAAGTAAAAATTTCCTGTTGACTGTACTGGCACTTTAACCACAAAGGCTCTAGGAGAAGACCTCCAAATGGTAATTTGTCTTCCCTAATAGATATCTGTTTGACAGAGATTGATGGTGATACAGATAGTGGTCGAGGTGACAGTTCTGTGTCGTCTGATGCGAAGGAGGAAGATTTACCAGAACACCTGCAGGTTGGCAATGAGTTCACATTCAGAGTCACAGTTCTGCAAGCTGTTGGCATATCAACAGAGTATGCCGATATCTTCTGCCAATTCAAGTAAGCGTAGATATATGTTACGTCTGTCGCGTGCCCAATTTCATAACAACATATTACTTGGTATGTATTTTAAAATACTAGCTGCAACGTTCAGAATATATTGTACTGTTTTATGTTGTTTGAAAATGTGGTAAGAGAAGACTAACTTGCTCTCTGCATTATGATAGACTTCTTAACTTGTTTTATTAGATTTCAGATGGAATGGGAATAATTTTATTACAGATGGCATTAACACTGGTACAGTTTATATAAAATTAAAAGATACATAACCTTCTTATATAGTTGCAGAGTTATAAAATCTTATATTTTGAAAGGAAATGTAGAGAATTGTGAGATATAAGGTTAACAATAGTCATAAATTTATTAATGGAATTGCATTATTTTATGTATATTATTAAAGGAAATAACCTGTTACTGTTGTATGTGCATAACAGCTTCCTGCACCGGCATGATGAAGCCTTTTCTACTGAACCAGTTAAGAACACAGGAAAAGGGCCACCATTGGGTTTCTATCATGTCCAAAATGTGAGTGTGGATTATTCTCATTTTGCTTTCTTGTCTCTGCTTTTATTCTGTTTGAAACTAATTCTGTATTATATCAATAATCTTCTTGAAGTAGTAATAAATTGTAGGAAATTAGAACAGGTCCACAAAATGATGAAAGTGGATAATGAGCTGTTGGACCCTCTGTGCTATCTGTCATGATGCTGATGAATATTAAGCCACTTCTTTGTTTCCTTTAAATTTTAAGTTTTATACCTTCCTCTTAAACTTAATGAGACAGTTTTTATCACTGTGCCAAACTTATCAGTTTTCAGCATCACCATCAGCCATCTATAAATAATTGGAGCACAAGTTTTGAAATTTAACATGGCACAGAAAACAGTTTTGTATGCTCCCACTGGCTGTTACTGAAGTCATAGAGACAAGAAACTGTCTTCTTTGTTAGAGTGAAACTGAAACTGTCAACACTTTTTAAGTATTCACATGTACTGATTACAGATAACTGTGACAGTAACTAAATCCTTCCTGGAATACTTGAAGTCTCAGCCAATTGTGTTTGAAGTGTTTGGCCACTATCAGCAGCATCCACTACACAAAGATGCCAAGCAGGAGGGTGGACAGTAGTGAGTACTAATTTGTCTCAAGTATCAGTTGAAAATATTACTTTTGTAGTAAGAATAATATCAGCAGACAACCCACAGAAAGTGGTGACATTTCAGGATACAGAAGACAACAGCATGATTGCTTCTAGGCATTTGCATTCCCCTGTGCTTATATGAAACTGTTTAGCTTTGACTGAATTGATTTTGACTAAGTTTTGTATATGAGATCTGCTCAGTCACAACAGTTTAGTCAGAAATAACCTTGCAAGCTTATTATTTCCTAAGGTAATAATACTTCTTATTAGCATGGTGACTGTTCCATCACTTCATTTTACAATTGTAGCGTGCGCCAGCCTCCCAAACGGATGCTTCCCCCATCTATCCCTATCAGTCAGCCAGTGCGGTCACCCAAGTTCGGGGTTCTGCCATCACCCAGCACCAGCCATGTTCATGCCAAGTATGACGTTTTGGTCTGGTTTGAGATCTGTGAATTAGGTGAGAATAACATTGAACATTTCACGTCCAAATAAGAATTCCTGATTTGTCTGGTTTGAGATCTGTGAATTAGGTGAGCATAACATTGAACATTTCAGGTCCAAATAAGAATTCCTGATTTGATAGTCATTAGGCATTATATTCTGTTATCTGAAAATTCTTTTTGGCCTACCTGTAATCCAAATAGGATGTATAGAACTGTTTTCCTGCAGCTCCAAATGGAGAGTACGTGCCAGCTGTAGTGGATCACAGTGATGATCTGCCCTGCCGTGGCCTGTTCCTCTTACATCAGGGGATCCAACGTCGTATTCGCATTACGATTGTACATGAGCATGCTACAGAGTTGAGGTGGAAGGATATCCGAGAATTGGTTGTTGGTGAGTTTACATATGTCCCATGGTTTTAGGATTTTTTTTTATTATTGTTGAACAGTTTGCCTGTGATTTGCATAAGGAATTAGTGATTTTCTCATTTAATGCGTTTATTGTTCAAAATGTATTTATCAACAGTTACATGATCCATATTATCATTTACAATGAATGGGAGTTTAATTAAAATTTATATTGAGAATCATTATTAAAATAGAAGCCTGAAATAATACTTTCGTATCCTTTATTAGTATTTTAGATATGGTACAGAATTAGTGAGATATGTTTTTTATATTTCTTTATTTGGCAAGTTATTTTTGAGAAATTTTATGAAATGTTTCATTCTGTATGTAAATTTATATGATAGACTCTATCATGTTAGTCCACAAAACAATAGAATAGAAGAAAATAACTGCTGCATTCAAATATATTTTACTCTTATTGGAATTTCCAAGTTGTTTTGCAATCTAGTTTTGATAAAACAAATGAATCATTGTTTTATAAGCTAAATGAATGAACTGTATGCAATCTTTATTTGTAGAATTCTATCTCACTTATCTGAAACATGAACCTACTCCTAAAATTAACATTGTCTGCATAGATAGTATAAGATTGCATTTCTTTAATCTTGTTTAATAATACATGTAGTGTAGTGTAATATAAGTTGTGAAAGTACCCTCTCCTTCCCCCATATAATAGGGACTGGTGATTTAGATATCTTTTATATTTGTTGCTGTTTTACACAATTATTCCATTTGTTGGTAGTTTTAATTTTGATGTGCAACTCACATTGAAAACATTGTTTTGGAGAGATGTTAAAAGTGATATAGTATTTTCTCTTGAGCAAAGTATCTGATATGCAGTGTAAAATCATATGAATATTTCTGTCATGGTGTATTATTGCAGTTTTCCCGTTCTGTTCTGAATGTGGACTTCTGCTGAATTTTATTTGTGTTCAGGTCGTATCAGAAACACCCCAGAACCTGAGGAGGAAGACAACGACAGTTCTGTGTTGTCCTTGGGACTCTTTCCTGGTGAATATGTTGAGGTTCCTGGAGATGATCGCTGTATGTTTCGCTTTGAAGCTGCCTGGGACAGTTCCTTACATAACTCAGTGCTGTTAAACAGGGTTACATCATATGGGGAGCAGATTTTCATGACAATCTCAGCATATCTGGAGGTGTGTGTTTATTTCCATGGTACTGAATCCCTGTGTCATTGTTTGGAATATTCCCACGTTATCTTACCCAAAAGTTCGTCATCGTCATTACAACGTCTGATAATGGATCCTATTCAACCTTAATTCCCTTTTATTTATGACCTATTTTCCAGAGTTCTGTATGAGTATTATGTGTCAGCACCTATATCTTCAAGAAACCTGTTCTACAAGGTTTACTAAGCAATATTTATGTTTACCCCAAAGCATGTTCCTTGCCAGCTGATGTACTTAATTTAATTACTCCAGCTAAATGATAGAAGAGTACAAACAGTGAAGCCTTTAATTCTGTGCTAATCTCCAATACCCCGCTAGTCATGTTAGTCATCCATTTCAGATACAAATTTTCTACTTTGGATAATAGTTCCAATTACAATAAATATTGGTAAAACTCTGAAATATGTGATACTCTTGTTTCTGTTGTTTTTATAGAAAAGGGCAAGGAAGAAAAACTCTGCTCCATGGAATTAATTAATTATTTTTGTAGAAAATGAGAATTGAAAACAAGATGATAACATTTGTTTTCCAATTTGAAGACATTGAGTGATGAGTTTTTGTAGATAGGTGTGTAATTTGGTATAGTGTATATTTACTAAAAAATCAATATTGTTTTGATGTAAAATTGTGATAATTTGGTGAATTTACATAAACACCAACCAAGACTTTTAGAGTTAAAGTTTTCACTCTCACTCCTCTCTATATCTTATACTAGTGGAGTGCTTTCTGTGTTACAGCTTGAAAACTGTGGCCGCCCAGCCATCATCACTAAAGATCTGAGCATGATAATTTATGGCCGTGATGCCAGGACAGGTCCTCGCTCATTGAAACATTTATTCTCTGGGAACTATCGCAATGCAGAAGCAAACCGGTTATCTGGCGTGTACGAGCTGGTACTGAAGAGAGCATCGGAAGCAGGTAGCCCAGGTTTGTTCCCTGTCACCCAACCAATAATGAATAGGCATCCAGCCAGTGCAATTGCCATGCTGCATATTTAGGTTGCTATATTGGGGTTTTCACAATGATTTCCTGAATAATGGGTCTGAAATTAACTTGACTGTGCTATTATTTAGCTGTTCAAACAGTCATCCAAAACAAACATTAACAAACTTTGTACTTAAGACATCCCAGGTTAAAGTCTTGACACAGAGACTAGCCATCCTGATTAAGGTTTTTCATTAATCCCTCTAGCAAATGATGGAATAGTATCTTAGATTAGACCAGGACTGCTGCCATTATACATCCTGTTATTTGATGTATATAGTCCGGGCTGTTGTCAGTATAATTTGATTTGAATATGCTGGTAGTACTTAAACATTTATTTTGTTTTGTTTTAACTGTAGTATGGCAAAATAATGGAGAGTAAAAATTGTATAAAGTCATATGTTGGTATAAATGAGAGAATTTATATGGAGAGCAAAATTCACTGATTTCTGAATGACAGAAAATAAATATATTTCATTGGTGAGATTTTAAAATTTTTGTACTTGGCTGTAATAATTACAACAGCAACAACAAAATAATTGTTTACAAAGGCTTTGAGGTGATAAATTAATTTTGATTTGGTGATGGAACATGGCATAATTTTAGAAATTAGAATAGCTGGTTTGCCAGCTGAGATTAAATTTAGATAACTCACAAAAAAATGCACCAGAATGTCTGGCATTATATTAAAAGGACATTTTTTAGAAGATTGTGATACTGAGGCTAGTTGTAAGGAAGAGCATGGATAAAATCATTGTACCGAATGTTATCAGTATTTTTCTGATTGTGATACCATGAAAATGGAGTCAGTATGTTTCTTCAAAGTGTTGGTATCTATCAATGAGTCCACTTGGCATCACAACCAAGAAGAGCAACAATATCTTCACCCTCTGTGAGAACCTCAAATCTTATACAATGAAAGTTATTTGAACTTGAAGGATAGTGGTGCCCTTCTCTAATGAAGTGTTATGATTGCATAGGAGTTTTCAAGTACACTGGCTGTAATTAGCTTAGTTCTGATCCCTGCTTGATTGTTGAAGTATTGTACAGTAGTCAGTAAAGTAGATGTGTTGATCAGGTTCATTTTATATCTGTAGACACTGAGTCCTTACTAAGTAATATGAATATATATATATATATATATATTCATGTTCACAATTTGGTAGGGCTCAGTTATTGTAATGTTAGTATAGTTTTATTATGTAGTCAGTGTGTTTGTGATGGTCTGGTCGGTACAGAATTCTGTATTTCAATTACAGTAGATTAGATAATTTTTTTAACTTAAGGTGTTATTGTTTTCATATTGACTGCATATGCATATATGTTTGTGTCAGTTCATCCATCTGTGCATATATTTAAATTCTGAATCTATTGAATTTTGATGAAATGTGGTATGGGGACGTCTGTACTAAAAACTTCTGGATGATTTTACAGACATACAGATTGAAATGTATTAGTTTTTATCCATGCTATGTAGTCTGGTCATCTGGTTGTGACACCATGTGTTCTCGTAGATGGTTACCAAGGTACCAGAGGATGCCTGAATATGAAGGCTGCATTCCACCTAAACATTGGTAATCACCTTACAATCCAGAAGTCCACAGTTGACATCTTTACTGCCATAAGAACTCAAATTTCAGAGTGCCAGTTTTCTGTTAAATGATTTGTCATACAGAAAATTGGCACATGATATCAAGTATACTTGTTATTAAGATTGTAACTTTTCTTTCAAAATTTTTCAGTATAGTGAATATTTTAACACTCAATAATGGCTGTTGATGCAGCTATGCTCTGTACTTCACTTAATCTGGAAATAATAGGAACAGTAAATAGAAGAAAAACATTAATGGAGCACTTTATTCCCTGAATACAGGAGTTCAGCGTCGCCAGCGTCGGGTTCTAGACACAAGTTCAACATATGTGCGTGGTGAAGAGAATCTACATGGGTGGAGGCCTCGTGGTGACAGCCTCATCTTTGACCACCAATGGGAGCTGGAGAAACTGACGAGGCTGGAAGAAGTGGAGCGTGTACGTCACATGTTACTCTTGCGGGAGCGGTTAGGAATTGATAAAAGTATGCAGATCACTCGTAGTTGTGACTTTACCAAATCAGAAAAGGTGAGAAATTAAAACATAAGACCCATATTTACTGTGTTGTATGTCACCATACAGTTTTCCATGTATCTGGCTTGTGTATGGGAGGTACCCAGTTAGATTTTTTACCTTAGTACTTACATCTTTTATGGCTTCATAAGTCCCTGCAACCTTGTGCCATGACAGGATGTAGTGTGGCTGTCGTTGCTTCCTCCCCATTCCTGTTCAGTTCAGTATTGTATGTCAACTATGTGTATTGTATTTTAACTAATTCATGAAGTTTATACAGTATGATTACCATTTTACACAGGATACTCTGAATTTATTCTTCTGTTCATGAATCTCTTTTATTTTCAGTAATTTGATTTTCATTATTTTTAAAAATAATACTTGTGTGTATGTGTGTGTGTTTATAATGTAAATTATACTCTTAAATATATTAGTTTTATGTGTATGTTTAAAATGTAAATTATAAATTGTAGTTATGAATAACATAACCACCATTTGTCATGTCTCATCTGACAAGGTTGTCTCCAACTAAGATCATAAGCTTCTTCAATCCCAGTTTGGGTGAAACAATGCATTTCTGCCTTTTGGATCAAGAGGTGTTTGCAAAAGAACTCTTAGTGTGATGGCCTGGTGAAAGGTTGTTCACAGTGATAATTGCATAATTCTTATTCCAGAATGAATATTAATATATTAAATGCTGAGACACATCAGTTTGCTCTGTGAATATATACATACCTCTGACCCAGTGGAGTAAGGTTCAAAACAGCATTCTGAAGCTGTGAGTTAGGCAGAATTTTGTGGTCTCCATCTTTTTCTGCTGTGTGGTATGACATGGCATTAAACAAGATTCATGTTAGTGATCATAACATTAGAGAAAGTGGAGATGTGATTATGGTTACTTGGTTGTGAATATAAACAAATAACATGAAAACATTGCATATTGTTGCTTGCAGGAAGTATGTAACATGGTAGCCAAGGCAACAAATGAGGGCCGAGCCAGCCCTGTGGTGCTGAAGTCTCCCAGCAAAGATGTGTATGAGCCATGGGAAATGACTGAGAAGGAGAGTGAGCTTATACTGAAGTGTGTGAAACTAATACAGGGGAGGATACCAAGTAAGGTAGGCCCTCTCAAATTGGTGTGACATCCTATAGTTGATGTAGAACTTCCCAAAGTTTTCAACTTGCAAGGTATAAAGTGGCAAGAATCTGACATACTTTACAAAGTTTTGTTGCAGTTATTAGGGAAAGTGAATAATAAAATGTCTTAAATTTGTGATACTTAGCTCCCTGATTCTTTATTCTCTATAGTTAAAGATACAATAAATTAACCATTTGTTTTTATTAAAGTCTGTATATTAAATTCCATAACTTAAAAAGCCTAGCCTGACATGAACAACCTGTAGATGATGCAGAACTTCCACAAAAGTTGTCAGTGACAAATTATTAACTAACTTACTTTAAATAAATTTATTGATTCATTGTCATAAATTCCACTTGATTATTAATGTTGTAAGGTGTAGTGTGTGAAGTATATGTTGCTAATAACACTTCTGAACAGGTATCATGTATATGAAATTAATTAAGGCAGGGGATCACAGTCTACAGTGGATGTCTAATGAAGATTTAAAAAGAAAGCCTTTGTAGTTTTTAATTGAAGGCCAGACCACAGTAATTACCTTGGTCTGGATTGCTGAAGTAAAACCCAGTATCCTCGTATATTATGATGATGTGAATGTTTAATAAACATGTAAAACAATTTATCAAGTAAATGTGGTAATGAAATCTCTTGTTCTGATTCCAGGATTTGCCTAGCACAAAACACAACGACGTGTCTCCAAGTGAAGAGGCTACAGACATGAGCACTAGTCTTATTTCCAGTTCATCAGTAGAGTAAGAAGCATTGAATATGTTTTAACTGAAAGGGTTATATTAATCTTGTGTAGTTTAGTGCTCAGCAAGTGTTGATACAGTAAACTTACATTAATGAATCACCACTGAATCCCTTTGGTTTCACTTTGATTTCGAGCGTTCATGGTCTCTGTTATTCCCAAGCTGTCTGTGTGCATAAATTTTACTTTGTCTGGACACATTTGTGTGAAATAGAATATTGATTGTTCATACTAAAAGAAATGTAGACAACATTAAACTTTAATTGAGTCTGGACAGTCTGAACTACAGCTACATATATATATGAAGACTTAGCTGTGTTTAAAGGTGGTCCTATTAACCATATAACAAAACAAAATGAAATACATACCTTTAAATCATTATTGTATGAGGTAATAAAGGAAATGCTTTTGTGTATTGTCCAATTTGTTTGTACATCAAAGAGGTTTTGAGCAAATTAGCAGATGGGTTTTAGAGGACAACAGCTAGCCTTCAGCAGACAGTAGATAGGAGATGAGGGGAAGGTGAAAGAAATTTTTCATCATGTGAATATTGAAATATTTGTAATGAAAACTATATTTCATTATCTTTCTCATAGAGTCCAAATTTGTTAACAGTCTGTTACAGTGTTAGTATCATTACTTTTCGTTACATAGGTAATGGCCGTGATAAAAATTAGGTTATTATCAGAGCCATAGAATTAACAATATTTCACTATAACTTCATTATACATTACATTCCACATTATACCTACATTCATTCTTTCAGACTCATACTTTTTATTGTTTAACAAGTGGTTTGCATTACTTTTCTGTGCTGTTCAGATTGTGTTCACCAGAGAAGACTCGAACAGTATTACCAGAACAATATGTATTCTCAAATGGGTCCACTGGTGATGGGCAGTGCACACCTCAGGTCCCTCATCCTGCAAATAACTCATCTCCCAGCCGGGAGCAGTTGGTCCTGTATGTGCCTGAGATGGAGGAGATCCGCATCAGCCCAGTTGTTGCCAGGAAGGGTTATCTCAATATCCTGGAGCAGAAAACAAATGGCTGGAAGAAGAGATGGGTGGTAAGAATTGCAGTTCAAGACTGCTTTCTTCTTTAATTGCATGAACAGTAGGGCATTGTCCTTAAGTCTAACTATGACTTCTCTGTCCTTATTCCTAACCAAGCAACAGCATATATTAAATCTGAAATTGATTTGAGGCAGAGAATCTGGTGATATCTATATCTTAATTCGAGGGTCATAGATTTGGTTCTCAGCAATAACTGGGTGCATATTAATATATATAATACAGTGAACATTTCTTTGAATCCTAAATTTCAGTTAATGAAATAATATACCGAATTAATGTTACATGGCCAGAGACCTGAACTTGTTAAATTCATTTTTTAAGTATGGTTTTATCATGAAACAGGCAGTGCGACGACCCTATGTGTTCATTTTCCGTGAAGAGAAGGATCCTGTAGAACGTGCACTCATCAACCTGGCAACAGCACAAGTGGAGTACTCTGAAGACCAGCAGGAGATGGTAAAGGTGCCAAACACATTCAGGTGTGTTCAAAGTCTGACTGTACAGGCTTGACAAAGTTACTGTACTTATAAAACATGACATAATATTCAGGTAGTCTAGTGTAATTCCAAATCAGAGCAGAGTATCTTAGTACTATTTTTCAGTAAGCTTGGATAGATCAGTCAGTATAGTGATTAAATTATAGGCTAGTGACTGGGGTTCAGTTCCCAGCAGGACAGTATTTCTCTTTTTGCCACATTATCCAGTCCAGCTCTGGTGCAAACCCAGCCTCCTGTCCAGAGGATAACGGTCTTTTTCGTCTAAACGTTTTAGGGTTTTAATTAACCACTCAGACCTCCATCTGGGGCCAAAGTTAAGAATGCATGGAACTATATATCCACTTCCCTATACATTTGCCTAGTGTGGTGCATTGCTAAGCACCAGGGATAATTTTACTGTTTTTATCATATAATACACACCATCCTGTAATTACACACCATCATTGAAAGAAGAAAATAAATTTCTTTATATTTCATGCATTTTATTCTGATATGCAAAAGGTGACATCAGTGGAAAATGTCAAGGTTGAGGATGTTTGAGAATAGTTTCTAAAGAGAATATGTGGATCTAAAAGAGGGTAAGTAATAGTAGTTTTGGGGAAATTACATAATGAGGCATTTCATAATTTTTACTTTTTATTAACTATTATTAGGATCAGTAAATCAGGGCATAGGAGAGATAAGAAATGCATACAAAATTTTGGACAAAGCACCTGAAAGGAAGAAATCACGAAATAGGTCCAGGCACAGATGGGAGGATAATATTTATATGGATCATAAAGAAATAGGGTGTCATTTTATGAACTAGATTTATCTAACACATAACTGGTTGAAAAGTATAGGGAACATAGTTATCCACATCCCTAGTGGTTAGCGTGCTTGCCACTGGACCCAAGGTTTACGAGTTGAAATCCAGCTGAGGTTGATGGATTTTTAAGGGTGATATAAATCTGTAGCACAACTTCCTTCGGAGGGGAAGTAAAGCCGGCAGTCCCATGTCATAGATTTATGACATGTAAAAGAACCTTACAAACATGATACGAGATGTTTCATAAGCAAAATTCAGCAGCCATTTCTCACCCAAGTCTCTCCTGATTCACTACTGGATGGCTCCAGCAGTCAAATCAAGATTGAGTAGAAATTGCGCAGAGTCAGTGGGCTGGTCACTCACTGCTCACAAATGCACACTTCAAAGACTAGGAAATTTCCAAAAACGAGGCAGTGAAAACCCAAAACTGGGTTGTAGAGCCAAGAAACAACAACAACAGTTATCCACATCCAAGTTTCATAAAACATGGTTCATTTCTTAACTAGCTGAATGACTTGCTTCCCACCAGGAACTATTCTCCATATATTTACTTATCTGACAAAGCTATGAATGCCTTCTCTTAGCAGTTGAAAGTACTAACTATATAAGAGTGTGTTGAATTGTGAATATGATATATTTTAATTTTCATGATATATAGAATTGACTTGATCATTTTTCAGTGTTGTTACAAAGCATAGAGGCTTTTTACTTCAGACACTGGGAGACAAGGAGGTGCATGAATGGCTGTATGCTATCAACCCCTTGTTAGCAGGTCAGATCAGGTAAATCCACTGTCAACTATTCTGAGCTTAATGTACGTGCATAACAGCAATAGAGGACATGCAATAAAACTGCTTATTACTTTATTTTGCATTCCTTGCCCTAATATTTTTTTTTATTCCTCCTGTAAGTCATGGCATTCAATATTAAGTTATTAAGTTGCTTTTAGGATGACTTCCTTACTGAACCCTTTGCCATGCTATTTAAATTCTCCCTTATCCTGATGCTATCAGACAAGTTGATTTAAATATGCACTTTTCCACTTTTGTTGATTTAATTCACAATGACATGAAAAAGGAGCTTTGTTAACTTTCTTCTCTTTGTCTATCTGTATGTGCATTTTCACTGCTAGGTGATAAGAGAACAGCTCCTGACTTTCCAATTATGAAAGTGGTATTGATGATTGCTTAACTGCAATTGTGTGAAATTTGTTATTTTTGTTCTTTAGATCCAAGCTGGCTCGAAGGCGCCCTATTATTCCCCCTAGTCTCCCTGCCCCACAGCCATTATTGGAAATGGCGAAATGAGAGAGCCAGCACATACAGCAGCATGGGCTAAGTGGTCTAGTCAAATGGTTTCTCTCTTTGTATTATAAGAACCATCTTTTAAAAATGATTATGGACCAGAGGCTCTGAAAGATGGGGAGCCATTCTGTACCAACATATGGCAATATATGTTAAAATTGAATAGCACAGAACCATGTCTTCTTTGTTATGTATGCTACAGAATAATTTTACTGTGTTTGTATTCTTGCATTTTAAAAACAGTCAGAAAGCAGATGTCAGTGCAGACATGAAGATATGAAATAGCTACATAGTAACAGATTGATTACATGTAGGTCATTGGCATGTGGTGCTCTTTCAATGTTCATCTTGCATTACCATATGGTGGTATGTAATCATCTGAATGTGGTTGCAGGAAGGTACATTACTCTCTTCCCTCGGGTGGGCCCCCACTAGTCAACCCCCCTGGCATGGCCCATTCAACTACCTGCTCATCAAAGTCTCTCTTTTCTTGCCTGTGTTCCATTCCGTGTTGAACAAATACCAAATTTGACTGTTTTTAAAAATCATTATTTTATAAAGCATGTTGGGTTGAAACATTGTGCTTGTATTATTTATAGATAGGGCTGTGTTGGCCTGCTTCCACTGGACTGTAATACTATTATACATTTGGTACTTAGGAGATCTGCTCTAAGAGCTGGAAAATTGTTTTTAAGAAAGTTACAAATCATGAGACACTTAAGACAACTTTAGATATAGTTCTGTAATACAATGTGAGCTTTAAATTTGAATGATCTAATTATCAAATGGTTGTGAGCAAAATACAGTAATAGTTGAACAGATCAAGAAATTGTAGTCATTTGGTGTTGAATGACTGAATATATGTAAATATACAGTTTGCTAAAAGGAAGAAAATGCCCATGCCTTGCAGATTACCTTTTTTTTGGGGGAGGAGAGATTTTATTTAGATGGAAGTTTAAGGAGATATATTCAGTAGTCAAATGCTAATTTTATTTTAAATTACTGAATTTTTTATTACATATATAACTTTTCAACAAGATGTGTTAAATATGGTTTGGCTATTATGAATTGTGGGATGTATTATTTTCCAAAGAAATCTCTGTGGCCAGTGGAAGTGGGTATTGGTACATTACTTGTGTCACTGTATATTGTCCTGCTCTAGTAATTAATGTAATTGTGCAGCTGCTTTTCCCACAATTCTGAATATAACGTTATTGTGCTTTGTGCTCAGAATTCACTAAATGCTGAGAGGAACTTGCAGGAAAAATGTTCTCACATTTATTATATGTAATAACAAGTGTTATTTTAACACTGACTGGAATCACATACTGGATATAAATATATACTGGAAGGGGGAAGACCTGATATACTTTGCATACATTCTAGTTTATTGCCTTTGGCATTGTTGTACTGTAAATAAAACTACATATTATAATATATATGTAAACCTTATTAGTATCAATGGGTGGTGCAATTGTTTGCAAAAGAAGTATAGAGAAATGTTTAAACTGGGTGCTCAGAAAGTTGGTTACCGTACTTTAGACCACCTATGCACACCATTGCGTGATTTGTTAATGTTAAGCATAACCTTGCGATGTGAGGAAAGTATCTTCTTGCTTTGGTAGCTTGGTATCAGTTCTATTCAGTTCAGTTTTTTCCGTGTTTGTGCTTAATATATAACTTTCTGACCAAAAGAGAAAGTCTAATGATACATGTAGGGCCTTGTACTTGCTCACTGTCAGTTGATTTTAACATTCTTCACATAAATAATACCATACACTCTTGGTAAGTATGAGGTACGAGACATTATTGCTATATGAATACGATCCAAGTCAAACTTGTTTTGAAAACATATCGATATTGGCGTGGTCTGGAATACTATTTTCACTTTCTGATCATTCATTTAATAAAACTTAAATTGTTAAAAGAATATTATTGTACAGTATTATGTTTTATGTTATTTTAAATGTCTGCATTATATAAATAGTATAGTTTCTGTTTTCACTTCATCTTAAAATTTTTTTGTACATGTTTTGGTGCCAGGAAATAAGTTGGTTGTTAAGGCTATAATTTAAATTATAGAAAGTAACTATTATACTGTCTCTTGTTAATTGAGTGCATCATCTGCAAGTGCTGTGGTACACAGTAATAATACAGGGATGGACTTCTTCTCCTACTCCACAGAAACAGATTTACACACCTCATTTACCAACTATATCTTTTGGTCTGAAATATTTAACTGGTTTTCTTATAAATTTTATCAAGAAGTCTTAATTTAACTTTGGTTGGCATTCTTTTTCTCATACATGTGCCATACTTTCTAATTGGATGCTGGTTGATACAGTCAGTGGATGAGTACTGCAGTTTTGTTGTGTATTTAGCACTAATTTTATTTTGTTCCTGAAAATGCTGGTCATTTATTTGTTTTTTTATTAGTATTATTGTTGTTTTATTGTAAATTTCAAAAGTCATATAAATTAATATTATTTTATAAATTATTTATGTTCCTCTGGAAAGCTATGTAAGTGGAATAAATAAAAGCTTTAAAAATATTTTTTCTCTAATGATTTAGTCTACCCAGGATCAAGTGATTCCTTCTACAAAAAAACTCACAAAAGTGTAAGATCTAATGTCAGTGTTATACACTTCCAACATTGAATCTACAGCATAGAGGTTGCCTTTTTGTTTGTGTCAAATATTCTCCCACCTGTAGAAATTATATTTTCTATCCTCTGCATACTTTGTGTATGGGATGTGACTGAAACTTTTTAATGTCATGTTTCAAAAATCTAATTTCAATTGAAGATTACAAACATCTGGGATGTTAAGTTTTATCAGTCGACTTCTACAACACTGCACAGTGCAATATCCGAGATTAATGTCATCATATTTGTCATTGTGAGAATGTTAAATCTAACATCTACCTTGTAGTCTCATAGAAATTGATTTGTGTCAGAGGTGCTTACTGCAACCATCAATGCCCTGAGGATAAGGAAGCAAGCACCTCTGAAACATTTTTTAATTTCTATTCAAGCATTATAAACAGAACTTCAGACAGTAATATAAGATAGTGAAACAACCCACAAGACCATAAACCACGAGGTATATTTCTTCGTCGTACGACTGTTGGCTATCTTGTAAGTTTGGAATGAAGGTATTTGGTAGGGGTACTGCAGCTGATTGTCAATTTTTGAAATTTTACGTGCTGTGATGAATGGTGATGGAATGCATTTTGTTTATACATTGATATATATATACTTTAATCGTCAGAACCACTAATCCCACCCACACTTCGTCGTGAGATCGATTCAGTGCACAATATCCACGCTAATGCTAACCTAAAATTTGCAAGGCAGTCCCGTAAGATAATATGGCGTTTCTGGAGGTAAGTATGTTGTTCTTTAAATATTTAAATTTACTTCTTTTATATTTTTCATTAAAAATGACAGCATGAAGTCTAGTGTTGCTTAGCTGACCTGGGTAAGGAAATAACATTTTTTTATACTTTGGTTATGTAGCGGAAGTAAAGTTCCACTATCAGAGTGAGTGAGTAACTTCTCCAAAAAACCATGTTTAAGCATAATTTTCTATCTCTGTTTAGTGGAGGCGCTTCAATTTCTTTGAGCTGAACAAGGACGTGGACTCTGGGAAAATTTCTGAAACACTTAAAGTAAGTTGGAAATTCTTTTAAATACAGATACTTAAGGCTCTTTAGAAGTCACCTCCATTATGTAATCTACTGTGAAACGTATCAAGAAATCATTCTTTTATTCATCCTTGTTACATCAAAACGTAACTCAAGTTATATTTAACTAACCCAATTTGATTTAACCTAAACTGTCATGGAATCTGGATTTGTTGGAGGTATGAAAATTTGACCAAAGCTTAAAGTTGCTTATACAGTTATAGATATCTGTTATAGTGTGACTGTGTTAACATGTAATGTAAGTAAAAGAATTATAAGTTTGAAGTCACTAAATCAAAGATTTTTTGAAATAGTATTAATTTGTGTGTGTGTGCTTTTTCAGCTGTTGTAATTTTCTCATAACAAACTTTTCAGGATGCTAAGGTTAGTGTTGCTACAAGTGGGCATGGTCACCTGGTTTTTGGAGATACAGAAGGAAACATACACCTTGTCAGTCGTTTGTTTAAAGTCACAACATTTCGGGCTTATGAACTGAATGTGATGTTAGCTGAACAATTATGCCACATTGCTCTACTTGTTACTATTGGGGTAAGTGTTTATTTGCATCTTTCATCCATCTACTTGCCATGATTTACACATACATGCAACATTTCTTTTTTCAAAGAGGAATATGCAGTTCATGGTTCTTGTACCACTAAAACAAGTTTGTGTTTGTAAGATTTGAGGTTTTCACAGCGGTGAGTATGAAGATTTTTGTCTTCTGGGTTGTTGTGCTGTGTAGTCTGGTCGATGCTAACCAACGTTTCAGACGTCATACTGCCTCCGTCATCAGTTGTGTTTAACACATTAATTCATATTGGAAATGAATCCAATTTGATGCCATTTTTTGTATTTGTGTATTTATCTTCTTAACTGTGTGCATTGACTGGTGTTTTCCAAGCCATAGTACCAATAACAATATTTTAACTTTGTGACAAAACCTCTGTGTGTGTAAAATGTTTTTAGATTTTACTATGCTCTTGTATATTTGTTTCATTTTTTATCCAAAATCTCCGTAGGAAGATGAACCTGGATTAAATCCTGTTGTCAAGGTATGGAACTTGGACAAATTGGACAAGCACAGTCATCCGATGTGCGTTCGTATCTCTCGTGCCATTCCAAACAACAAGCCAACTCCTGCTACAGCTCTGTCTGTTCACGACAATGTCAACCTCATGGCTGTGGGTTTTGGTGATGGCTCCATTTTGCTGTATAGAGGTGAGGTATACCTAATAGCTTTAATAGTAGAAGCTATGTATGTCGCTGAAGAAGGTTTCTGTGCGAATGAACTATTTTGTGGGATTAATTGTGAAAAAGCTTATGCCACAGCTTAGGCAGTTATCACTAAGTTTCTCAGTGTAGAGACCAGAGTTCAATACCAGGATAATGAATGCAGGATTTTGTGGTGGACAGAGTAACAAGGGGAAAGTTTCTCTCAGAGTAATTTGATTCATGCTAATAATTATTTCACTTATTGTCCTCTAGTCCACTGTGTGATAGGCTAGCACAGCCACAGTAGTATCATGATCTTGGTTCTTAGTTGGGACTTAACCCCTGACCCAGCACTTGGGTAGACTAAGAGTAAAGAAGAAACTAATATTGAATAAGATGCAGTTATTGTTTTACTATATAATGATGCCATTGAACCTGACAGAAATTATAAATAAAGCACTACACATCCTTAATCTTGAAAAAAAGAGGTAGGTGGTTATGTTCATACTCTAACCAATTTTACCCACAAAGAAAGAGGTTCAGTACCTGTTAGATAGGAGTCTTGCTGGGCACCAGAACCATTCTGGACATGATGGTGAAAGGAAAAGTATGAACATCCTTAGCAGAAACTGAAGCAATATTGTCTTGTTGGTGTAAAGAATTTTAAAATTTGTCCTGGCAAGTAAGTATTGCAAAGCAAAATTTTGGTAACAATCATATTTACTTCAATGATTCCATTATATAATATAAAAGAAAAACTGTGTTGCATTCTGAATATGCAAAAAACAATTTATAAAACATATTTTAAACAAATTCTAACACTTAATGCTAAACTATGGAACCTTACAAATAGTAACGAAAGAAAAATTGAACAAGTGGTTATTTAGTGATTTTTTGTATGTGTTTCTCACTTAATAACTCAATCTTTATAGTGAGTTTTGATCTTTACTTTAAAATGTAATTCATTTAGAAAAGTAGTTAAAGAATAATGGCACAATGAAAGGTTAAGTGTTATGTGTAAGATATGTGTTTATTTTCAGGCGATATTACAAGAGAACGCACCAATAAGCAGAAAGTATTGAAAGATGGAAACTCCCCTATCACAGGACTGGCATTCCAAACAACAGCAAAACTGACTTATTTGTTTGTAGCTACAATGAATAATGTGCATTTATATAATGTCACTGTGAAGGATAAAGAACAAAAGGTACATAATAAAATGGACTTAACATGTAGAGAGGAATCATAATGGCACATCAGTATGTCTGGTGATCGCGTGCCAAAAGTATATTGTGTCTTATATGCTGAAAACTGAACAAAAAGTTGGTGATGCAAATGGGGCCTTAAGGGCTTAATTAATTGAGGCATGAAATGTTTTATAGCTAGAAATGAGTTGTAAAGTAAAAGCAAGCTAAGCATATAAAACTTAATTATTTAATGTATAATGGTGACAAACAAATACTTTAATTGTTGAAAATGGTTATTGTTTTCAGTGCAAGCTTCAGCACAATGTGACTGTTGTACATTGTATACCACTTCTGACATGGTCTTATGCTACCATCAGGGCTTATAGGAATTGGGTTCTTTATAGTTTTTGGTTAATGTGCTATTCACTGTCTTGGACAATGCACCACTTGCAACCAAGAGAAAAATGTGATTTCTGCACAGTGGAATGCCTCCATATTGCTGTAGTCTGTTACATAACATAAACATTTCAGAATTGTTTGCTAGGCCATGGCCACCTCATTTACCAGACCTTTGGATTATTCTACGTGGGGCACACCCAGAACTAAAGTTTTTTGTACAAAGGTGAAAACATGGCAAAATCTGTGGGATCATATATAGCATGCAGTAGCAGAAATAAGAACCACACCAAAAGTACTGCAGAGCAGGGTGATGTTGGAGGCAGGAAGTACCTCGGAAATGTTGTTAACCTCTGCCATATTACATGACACTACAACCCAAAAGACAGCTGTCTCCAAAGAATGTCTGTTTGAACACTTCAAGATACTTATCTCCATTTTGAATACAAATATTGATCACAGTTTTTGTCAAACACTGATATGACACGCTTTCTGATAGTTGTCTGCAAATTGCAAGAATTATTTATACATACAGATCCACTTGGATGGAATGGGCTGCATGAGGCGCTGCTCAGTGCTGGCTGAATCAGTGCAGGACAGCCACTTCATGATAGGGAGAAATGATGTAAGTATTTTGTGGTGTCTAAGTTAATTGTAGAGTTTGAATAATTGCTTCCTGAATCATCATCTAATATGAGTTAAGAGTCAATGAAACAGTCTAAACATTCTTAAATTGTCTGTAACATACTGTAAATGTTTCTTTAGTAGTTTAGACAACTCTTTGTAAGTTCTGTTCTAGTATCTTACTGCTGCTAAGAGACCTAACCCTTCTCGTAGTATCTGTGCTCTCCTGCTGTCCAGCTACAGTTGCAGCTCACACTGTTATTTAAGTTTTCTTCCTGTGATTATTAATTTGCAACATTGTAATACAATACCTGATTTTAAAAATGTTTACTGATTCAAATTTAAAAAAGTGAAACCTCTATGACTAATGAAAAATGTGGCCATGACCCTCAAGTCAAGTTAAGAAATACTTGATGTTGTGTTAGTCCCTTTCATATTAAATTTTGTGTATTTTCTCTCATCTGTTTCATTTGAAATATTATTGATTGATGGTCATTTGTATCATTGTTATAGGCAGTGTACTGTTATACACCAGATGGACGTGGACCATGCTATGCTGTGGAGGGAGAGAAAATAATGCTACAGTGGTTCCGAAGCTATCTTGTTATTATTGCCAAAGACACCAAGACTGTCAGTCGTACCACTACTACTGCCTCGGTCTCATCAGCAAAGTAAGTGCCATTGGATGGTAGAGGTATTACCTAGACAGAATCAGATCCCTACATGACTGATATAGTCATGCATTATAGTTGATTCTCTAAAGGTTAGTGACAATGATTGATTCATTATTGGAACACTTTATTGGTCATAGTTAACCAGACCTAGATGTCAGCCCCATATAGCTCCCTCTACTACAGGATACAAAGTAACTGAATGTATAATGAACGTAGAGTTATAATGGCAAACATTTGTGAGCCACCGAAGTGGTCCTAGTGGTTTGTGTCCTAGCCTAGTATTCATTAGGTCCCAGGTTTGATCCTAACCACTGTTACTAGGAATAAATAAAAAGAAGAAGTAAGAAATTTGTCATTGGAAAATGCTCAACATAGTATTTGTATAATTATAGTTGAACCTCTTAATAATATCGTCTCTTTCATTCTTAATACTATGCAAAGCATGGACATTGTGTATCTCTGCTTGCTTTAGGAATTACAGTATTTGGGAATCCACTCAAACTAGTTCTGTTTTAGTTTCTAGTAATACCTAGGATTGAGTTTGTAGAAAGAAGGTGTTTGTCTTATTAGTTTTGGGTTTCAATAGTTATATAATGTGCAACAGAAGCAGTAGTTGTTTCCAGTTGTCAGAAATGTCTTACAATTTATCTTCTTCCTAAGATGTGTCTCCTTTATATGGATCATCTGACAACTAAGCCTCTGCATCTATCTCTTTGGTTCCACAACTGCTTTTCCTCAGTTTCTTTCCCACTTCCTTCATTCCTTCTATGTGACATATTTCCTAACCCATTTCCATCTTGATCTCAGGGATTGACATAAGTCCCTTTTATCAGACACAATATAATATGTAATTTCACTCCAAGACAGCAGCAGAGCCTGTCAGTTTGGTCTTGGAGGATTCGAGGTTTTCACAGCGGTGAGTTTGAAGATGGCTGTCTTCTGGGATGTTGAGCCATGTAATCTGGTAGAAGTTTACTAACGTTTCAGAGGTCCTTGCTGACTCCATCATCAGGGCGATGATGGACTTCTATCAGACTTCATGATGCATCCACAGCCATCTTCAACTTGGTCTTGTTTTAGACTATTAAATAGTGGATCAAGTCCAGCCAAATTGAATATAATGCACCACTGTTAGAACCCTTTTTGAGTTATCACTGAGTTTTCACTGGATTTATAAGTTTAAGAGTTCTGATGCATGAGCATTTATACATCTGTTGTCACAATAGTGAAGGAGCTCTGGAGAAGCACATGGTGACAGTTCTGGACATTCAGAACAAGTTCATTGTCTTCTCTGCTCCAATGCGTGAGGTGCAGGCTGTGCTCACAGAGTGGGGGTCCTTCTATGTGCTAGGAGGAGACAAGAAGCTCTACCACCTACAAGAGAAGGATTTGCAGTCAAAGTTGGCACTACTGTTTAAGAAGAACCTTTATGATGTATCCATAAGGTAAGGTAATGCAGTAACAGTAATGTTGGTCTACTGCCATTCTGCCACAGCAAGGTGAATGGCTGGGACAGTTCTTCCTCAGTGCATAATTTGTCATGTGGGTGTATGTATATCTGTCACTGAGCATCCACAAGGCAGAATTGAACCAGTTGTGACCAAGGCATGCCCTGTTTCAAAGTGACATATTTCATAGATAAAAAGTTAGATTCAGAGTTCACACCTCATGAAAGAATTCCCTATTATCCAAAGATTGGAACGAAATTTCTGTTGTAGAATTCCGTACATATGCATCACACAAACTAAGTACACTTAGTTCGTACCTTTTGCATCTCTTTTCTTCTGAACCCTTCATCTTATTTTCTTTTATTTAAATGAGAGAACTGAATATCACAGTGTAGTAGTTGGTCCTCCTGCTGGATGATCAGGAGTTCTTGACTTTGAATATCAGTTCCAGAACCAGCTGTCTTGTCCTGTCTGAGACTCTCCATGATTTTTTTCATTCCCTCAAGGTAAATTCTGTGATAGCACCTAAAAATAGACCATATACACTTTATTGTTCTTCCCAGTTTGTCATTCTGTTTGATTGTACAAAATGTATATAACTGATGGCATATGATTAAAGAGTAGTTATAAAATATGAATCCATCTTGTTAAATATACAGAACATAAAAAACGTAAAGTTATGGATTTTAATTGTATATTTTATGTTGAATGCAAATAACAATGATGATCTGTTTTCAGGAACTGGAGAAAAATTCTTTGATCTCAAGAGATACTTGATGAGTTTGTTTTTCTATTCTTCATGTAATAATGAATTTTTCATTGTGTTTTAGGATTGCAAAGAGTCAGCAGTATGATTCTGAGGGACTGGTTGATATCTTTCGGCAATATGGTGACCATCTCTATACAAAAGGTGACCATAATGCAGCCATAGAACAGTATATCAAGACAATAGGGAAGCTGGAACCTTCATATGTTATAAGAAAGGTACACTTTGTATTGAGTGAAATAGGATATTTAAAGGTATAAGCAAATATTTATATGGACATTGTTAAATATTTACCATGTTTATATAATTTTGTAGAACATAATGACATTAACATTCAGATGTTCATAAGTCTAAGAACATCATTTTTGGAATTTTGCCTGTTTGTGCATCTGTCTGTCACTTGAACAAGTCAGCAGATTTTTCCAATATTTGGCATTTTTAAGTGTCCTAAATGAGGGTGTAATGATCTACATTAAATTTCATATACAGTGAAACCTCTATCCATCATTCCCGGAACTATCGTTTTCCCGGATGCATCGTCCGTTTTGTTCGGTCCCGAATACATCCCATATAAAATAATGTTACATTTTCCCGCTTCTATCGTTCCTCGAACTATCGTTTTATCGCATCGATCGTTCAAAAATCTTAGTCCCGGCCAACAATTTTCCCGCAATGATCGTTTCTGAGAAATTGTAACGAAATTTACGTGATATTTTTAGAATTTAATTCCGAAAGACGCACAATGTTTTTGGAATAAACAGTAGCGGTAACCTGTTATGTCGCCCAACCAGCACA
>NW_019059715.1:151694-164193 GCF_000696155.1 Zootermopsis nevadensis | reverse complement strand
GAAAACATTTTGAACGTGGAAAGTGCTCTGTTTGGTCTAAAACGTAAAGTTTCGACAAACCAGTTGTCCATTAAAGACTTTTTTGGTAAAAAGAAGTAACTTTGAAAGAGAAACATTGTTTTTTTTTAAATTTTTAATGCTTTCCCGCATCTATCGTTTTCCCGCATTCATCGTTTTTATTTCCCACCCCCGCCGAAAACGATGCATCGAGGTTTCACTGTAAACCCAGACTGTGGTCTTGGGAAAAAGACAACTTACTAACCTAGTCCCAAGTTAAATTTGAGCCTAGTCTGTTACTGTTATTTGTTTTGACTTCTAGTAATGGTTGTTTCATTATGTGACATGATTGTGATTAGTTTAAAATGTTGTGTAACTGAAGGCTTATGGTGAAGGCTACTGAATTATGTTACTTAATCATAACTCTTGAAAGGTTTCTGATATTTCAGCTCCCTGTTGTACTGTTTTATTAGAAGAAATGAAGACTGCAACAAAAATTATAAAAGCTATAAAACATTCAAATTAAAATATAGAGTAAGGAAACCAACAACTATTTGATGCCACTGATGATGACCTCTTGAGGTTGAAACGTGTATGGAATAGTGTCTTATTATAGTGTTAATAGTTGTTGGTTTGCTTACTCTATATTCTAATACACTACACGGTATGCAAAGTTTTAAGATTCAAATTAAAATTTACTCCTACAGTAATGTTCATTATAATAGTAGTGTTAACATACTATGAAGTTGAAAGTAAACAAGTGTTAACATTTTTTTATTGTAGTTTTTAGATTCACAGCATATAGACAAGCTTACAATGTACCTACAAGCATTGCACAAGCAAGGTTTGGCAACGGAGGACCATACAACACTGCTGCTCAACTGTTACACCAAGTTAAACAATACTGAGAAACTGAAGGAGTTTATCATGGTAAGGAATGGCACATAAAAGTAGATTTAGACCACATACATTTGTGTGGAGCATACCAGGAAATGTTTAATTTTTTCCTATAAATTAAGTAGTTAATGATATAATGCCCATTGTGTTAATCTGTAATGTGTCTATATTATCCACTTGTCGGTCATATTTTTTCCATTCAAATTAATATGATTTGCACTAACATTTCAGACAAAAGATCGTGAAGTGGACTTTGATGTTGAAATTGCCATCAAAGTTTGTCGCCAGGCCTCACCAGAGGATGCGCTGTTGCTTGCCAAGAAACATGGAATGCATGACTGGTACCTTAAAATACAGCTTGAAGACCAGGCTAAGTACAGGGAGGCACTAGAATATATCAGCAGCCTGGAATTTGAAGATGTGAGTATAATTAAGTGAGGATAACCAGTATATATTTGATTCTACAGTGTACCTTTATGCTGACATACCCTTCAAAATTGTCTGATGCTGTGCAAATCTGAATTACCTCACTGCTTGCACATACTTAATCTGAAATAAAAGCTGAAATTGTACTGTTACTGTGGACTCTGGCTAATTTCTGAAATTATTGTCTCATAGCAATTTATTTCAGTGAAATGTAAGATATTGTAAATCAGCAACTTTCCAATTTCTATACAGGTATGTTAAGTAAATAGAATAAGTGCATATTATTCATGCCTTGAGATATTTTTGTGTATTATATGTCATTCCCGTGTGTAATAAGCTCAGTGTTTAGTCAGTTTTCTTCCTTAAAGATTAGAGTTTGATTATTACAGGGGACATTATATGCAAATTGCAGGCTGAGTCCAACATGAAGAAGTACGGCAATATCCTGCTGCAGAATGCTCCTGAAGAATCTACACACTTCCTGAAGAAACTCTGCACAGACTACAAGCCCAGCAACAAACCACTCGTGGACCAGGTAAGGCAGTAATGTCAGTTCTGCTTGCTTATTTAGTTATTTGCCATCATATCAGATCAGGCCTAGTGCCTCTATCTAGTTCTCCATTGGGTGCTTGATACTCTTTCCATGATAGGTAAAGCAGCCAAAGGTGACCATTAACTTCTTTTGTTAGGTGTGAAGGTTAACAATATTTGAAGTTTTACCTCAGTATCCCAAATCGCATGATAACTGTGCATGTTAATAGAGTTCTCAGTATGTATCTCCACACAAAAGACAGTGTAATTTAATTGTTTATTTGATGAAGCATTACAAATGTACAGCTTTATAATGAAAAAGAATAAAGAGGACTGAGAATTTCATAATACAGTACTACATTTCTTCAACTTTCTTGTGTGATGAAAAGTAACAAATTTCCAGCAACACAGAAACTGAAGATTGAAGCAAAATGAGTACTATTCAGTGCAGTATTCACACATTGCACTCCCCATTTATGATTTATTTGTGATAACAAAGGATTTCATCACTGAACTTACATACAATTTACCTAATTACTCCAGTTCTGATCTTTTTGACTACCTTTAGAATGTCTTTAGTGCTCAGAAATCTTCAGTGCAGAAACTTCAATTTTGGGATGGTTGAAACAGGAATGTAGAGTTTTCGACTGCTGAATGATGGTAAACTACAAGTCAGGGAATATTAAATGGGAAATGGTGCAGACAAGAATTTACAAACGTTGGCGTTGCTGTAACTGATGGTTTCAAATTTATGTATGTTAATTCAACTTGTTGGCTGTAAAATGTAAGTATTGGTATTCAAGGTCTTTTATTTAAAAGATATCTCTTGAAACTTAAGCTCAGTGGATATAAAATGTATTTCTTTTAACTCTAGTTCTTGATTTTAAAATTTGTTCCTTGGATCTCAAAGTCTTGGCTTAAAAATAAAATCCTTCTATGTATACAGAGTTTGGTGAATTAGACCATACCCAGACATCTTTTTTCCTTTATATGATATTTTTGTTTTTGTTTTAGAACATGCTAGACGGATCAAAGATTCCACATGTGGAACGAGCAAATCCAGAAGATTTCATTCACTTGTTTCTCAACAGTTCAGAGAGATTAGTAGAGTTCCTAGAGCATCTAGTCAAGGTACTGGGTTTTGCTGATATTTCTCTCACAGCAGAGATACAAAATACATAACAATCAGATAGATAGTCATTGCAAAACGGTGGATACTGTTACTGTTATTTTGTGGTGGGATGATTACAATAATAGCTGTGCTGCTTTTGCTATTGCAGGATCCTTGTATATTGTGTGGTGAAAGTAAGAAGAATGATAAGTGGACTTAACTGGCTTGATATCATATCCATTTTCAGAATCATTCCTTTTAGTTCTGGTACCAGAGTTGTTAGCTAGAAAGTCAACTAAATTTGTTTATTAATATGCAGGTTTTGTTCAGGTTATCTTTTTGTAGAGCTTCAAATAATATTATTGCAGTTGCATGAAATCAGTATTTGGCTTTGTTTTGTATCAATAAATAATGAACCATTGCAATTGGGCATGTAAAATTTTGTATAGCAATAAAACATAATCGTACCTGCAATGAAATTTATGTATGTTAAAAATTACAAAAGAGGCAACATTTTCAGGTTGTGTCTGAAAACATGTATGTAGAAGGAATTTGTACTAGTGAGCTTTATGTATAGAATAAGGTCATTATGTTTTATAATTATTGTTATCATAGTATTCACATAAAAGCCTCCAAAGTCAAGTAGACCTTCTTTCCAGAACTTGTTGCTTTATTATGTTTTTTATCATGTCTCTATAGTATGTTGTAGCAGTTATGTTCCTCCCAGTGTGGTCTTACTAAGTTCAGCTGTATCAAATTTACATGAGTACAGTTTAACCACAGAACAAGAACTATATTGTAGTAGCAAAGTTATCAGCATCATCAGTTTTTCAACATTGTATAAATTGTCACACAATGTATCCATTGGAATGAACATTTTTCCAGAATAAATTCTCATGAAATCAAGGGTACAGCATATTTAATAGTAAAAGATTATGTTTTATGTTATTCATTAATATGTTTCTGTTTATGAAAATAATTTTCCTAGGGGTGCATACACTGACAACAACATAGATAAGACAGCTATATTTTGGATATCTTGTTCTCTTTTTTTAGTCATGATTCCAATGTGCCATAGGTTCAACCCAAGTGGAGTACTCTGGTGTACAACACACTTATTGAACATTATCTACACGTGTGGTCATCACTTACTGACCCAGCAAGTAAGACACAGTGTGAACAGAAGATTGTGCGTCTCTTGCAGAACCCAGAAGCAAATTATGACAATGATCAGACTCTCATTCTCTGCCAAATCCACAACTTTAAGAGTGGCATTCTGTACCTGTATGAGGAAAGCAA
Organism: Zootermopsis nevadensis; assembly: GCF_000696155.1. Next base: position 159,932 of record NW_019059715.1, on the reverse strand, counting down.
ATTGTAAGTATAGTGACCTTAGTCTCTTTCTTTGATTATTTATAACCTGTTAAGGGACTGATTGTTGATATTTTGATATAGTTTTGTTTATATTTTGTACATCTGTATTGAACAGCAATTTCCACACAAATACAGAGAAAAGTTCAACATGACCGCCACAGAGATGGTAGCCAACATGGGTCCATTAATGGTGTGTTCATGTGGTATGATGATGAAAATATCTTCATGGAAGCAAAGACAAAAAAAAATTGTTTTCAGAATGTTAAACAATATTTCTTCAACTTTGTAAGGCAGAATATATAATTTATTGGATGATCTCTGCTGAAAGATATGACAGACAGAGAGATGTACAGAACAGACCTGTCAGGTACTCTTTTGATGATAGAATGCAAAGAATACCAAAAAACACAACTGGTTTTACTAAGTCTGTAGTTAGAATAACTTAAATTTTAGTTTGATATTTTTTTGATACCAGATGTAATAGTTATGCCACAGAGATTATCTTCTTGAATTAGGTACAGACATTTTCTCTGTGGCATATTTAGTGCTTGTAGTGCCATAACTTTGTTTCACATGACTTCATTTGTGTAAGCAGCATGCCTCATATGAAAGTGATTAAGTGATGTTGGCATACTGGAAGGCTTTATGTTGTGCATCCTTTATTATGCCATAGCAGAAAAATTTTCCTTTTGTGTGTGAAAGCTCATACATTTATTTTACTCTTTAGTTTTTATTTTGTATGTGTCAGGTACCAGCAAATAGTGCAGTATCATATCAGACAAGAGGACCATAAGGCAGTTCTGGCGAGCTGTCGTCGGTTTGGCCACCAAGATCCCAGCCTCTGGGTACAAGCACTTTGGTCCTGTGCCAAGGATCCCAACATGCCTAGCTCACTTTTATCTGAGATCCTTGGTGTGATAGGTAATAAATTCCATTCTCTAATTTCTCTTGTTTGTTATGGCTGTGATACTCATTTTTATAAATAATGAAGAACACAGAACAAAGTGGTAAGGAAAATGTTTGTGTATAGGACATATGTAATAACAGGTAAGGATAAAATTATGCATTGACGAGCTTCACAGTTTGTATTCTTCATATAGTATTGTTAGAATTATAAATTCAATAGTGATGAGGTGAAGAGGACATGGTTTTAAATTTCATTTTAGATGTGCTCTGCCAGAAAAATAAACCAGGAGCCTCCATTCGTTGTTTCAGCTACTAGTTGATCTGTAATGTAGATACTACATTGTATTGCAGAGAAGGAGCGTTTGTTATCACCATTGCTGGTGGTGGATGCCCTGTCTAACTCATCAACAGCTACACTGGGAGAAGTGCGTGGTTACCTGATTAGTGTTCTACAGTCAGAAAGTGAGCTGACAGAACAGGAACAGCAGTTGATCGATAAGTATCGGATGGAAACTGAGCGGATCCGATCTCAGATTAATGCCATTCAGACCAGGTTTGTGGGACCTAGGACATCTCATATCTTATGTTATGATGTAATTTGAAACACATTTGTATGTGTAATTACATGATTAGCTCTTTTCATGTAACATAAGTGCCTCAATAGTGCCTTGAACTGCCATGATAATGTTTGTTTTAAGTATTTTGTCATGGATGACGCAGAAATCATTTATTTTATAAAATAGTGATCAGAATAAAGTGAAATTCAAATTTATGGTTTCTGTGCAGTGATGGATTTATTCATTGAACTGAAGAAAGTGTTAGCTAGAGGAAATTTAACACTGAGATTATCATCCAAATTTAACCTTAAATTGAAGAATATAAAATTATTTTACTACATATGGTTTACTTTGAAGTATTTAATTTCTGTGTGTTTTAATTACTGGCTGGATCTACATTTTATTGTATTTTTTTGTGTTATTACATTCCACAAATAAAATAATGTTTGGAATATTCACTAGGAGACTGGCATTTGCCTTTTTGTAAGGTTGTTTTTGCAGTATGTAACTGTGAATCATCAATGTAATGCGTAATTTTCTTAAAGCTATTTCCACATTCTTAGGATTACGCTGATTTATAATGTGTTGATGATTCAGAACAGTGATATTCCAAGGGTCCAGGTGTAATGCTTGCAACCACCAGCTGGAGCTGCCTTCTATCCACTTTCTGTGCCAACATTCCTTCCATCAGCAGTGAGTAACATTTTGGCCTGATTGCTTCCATTAACAATGTTACGTAGTACAAATGTATTGAGCCATATTTGAAGTGACTGGCAAAGGTTATATCAGGCTTTGTGAGATTGCTGTGGATGCCATTTTGAGCCAGAAGTGCTCTACCCATGAATGTTACATAACCAGCAGGTATACAGGTTAATTAAAAATGGTATGTGAGTAGTTGCTGTGGAAGTTGTTTGGATCAGGAAATATTACATGAACATGCAGTTTGACAGCTTTTTCAAGTTATGTTCTTTGAATTGTAATTGGTGTTGCTGCCACAAAATCAATCACATCCTATTTTGTTGCATTCAGGGATATACTGCAAATCTTAGGAGATATCCTATACAGCTGATCAACATTCGAGACTGTTTCTTCTCACTGTCAAGCATATGTAGGTAAAGTTAGGCCACTTTCATGAGCAGTTCCTGTCGTATACTTAAATTACCCGTTTTGGTATATAAATAAATGGATTATTTATTTTGTGTTGTGTAAACATCCCAGTGTCATAATACAGAGAGTGTAATGGACAACTGAACACATGATAGTGCAGATTTTCCAGCAAAGATTTGTATACAAAATGTAATTATTGTTTTCTACTGCTTGTTTCAGTTGCTTCCAGAGCTATGCTGAGAATGAAAATGAATGTCCTGCATGTCTCCCAAATAATAAAAAGATATTGGATATTATCAAGTCACAGGTATGTGTTCTATAAAAACAGAACAAGGAAATTTTGTGGTATATGTTTAACTGATCTATGTACTGCACAGGTTTCAGAATTGAACTGTGTCTTAGCACATTCTTGTTGTGGATAAGGTCATATGTGTTACCTAAGTAAATCTAATCTCTCTTCCATTCTTATTAGGAGACCAGCATAAATTTGTTGCTGTACGTAATCATATTATGAGACACAATATAGAAATAATCAACATTTGGTGGGTATGAGTGGTCAGCTTCATGCTGTGGCAGCTTTGCCTTGGTGTTGATTGGACAGGAGCCAAATTCTAACATTATTAAACCTATGAAATAACAGTAACTAATGCAAATACTAATTACTTCCCACAGCATGACATGGCTGGATGATGAGCATTTTATTATGTAAATATTTTGAATGATATTTAAGCCATTCATTTTTAGATGCATTCACATCTAAGGTTGCAAAAATGCACATTAAGACCCATTTGCATTTCTGTGTGTCAGTTGATTCAGTCTGTACCCTCACCTTATTTTTCAAGACCAATTTTAATATCCTCCCATCTGTGTCTAAGTCTTCCAAGTGGTCTCTTCCTTTCTGGATCTCTGGCCAACAATTTGCATGCAATGATCAACTGTTTATATCTGTACATGTGTTTGTTCACTATTAGGGAATGGCTTATGTCTACCATTTGGACCATATTTTCACCATTCACTTAGTTATGACCTACTGTAATAAGTGTTAATAAATTTTCATGCATTCATATCCAGATGCAACTTTTCAGCAGTGTTCAAATGTAAAAATTCTGTTGCAGGTTGTTTTTCTTTTATAATTTTAGTAGCCTTGGAAATATTGTAAAAGCTTGGATGTTGGATATACACACAGTAAAGAGTAAACTTCATTTTTTATCTTAAAATATCAAATTGCCATTATTAAAGAGTAACATCCATAAAAGATGAAAAGAAGCACTTTTGTCAATTTTTAAGTTTGACCGACCAACACAGAAAGTGCTGTAATTTATAATTTGCGCAGTTTAGTTTAAATGTGTGAATTAAGTGACTGTATGAAGATTGCCCATGACACAAAGAGCAGGTGGGTCTCTGTCCAATCACAAAACACACTGATATATTAAAATGTCTACACTTTTTAAAATTGGTCTATTTGTAAATCATGACTGCAGGAACAAAGTCGAGAGTTGCATGAAACATTTCACAGCCAGTTGGAACGAGCTGAGGATGGCTTCTCATTGGTGGCAGATTACTTTGGACGTGGAGTCTTCAACAAGCTGACTGTCATTACTGATTCTCCAGAGAAAACAAATATAAGTAAGTAGATGTGATAATGTTAATGTTCATTCCAAAATTTAATCTTTATAACAATTTTTGTTAATATATATTATAATCCTTTCCTTGTATTTATGCCTTAATTAGCCATCCAAGAGATGTTTATCCATAAGGTTCTTTATATATAATTGATGTATATATATTCTTTATTTTCACATATCAAGTAAATTAGATAAACACTGTTTTATCTGCTTCATAAGCCTGTTCAATGTTATGAGTTCTTGACAACTTTTGTTATTTAAATCCCAATAACTGCTTGTACTTGCTTATCTCATTAGTGTATCTGTAGATTAATAAAAAAGTAGTGAGATAACAATATTTTCTTATAATCTAAAATAGTAGACGAGACAGATTATGTGCATGATGGAATCATGAGCTGCTTGTTTGCTTTCTTCTTCTCAGGATCATCTAAACCCACAAATGGCAGCTCGTTGTCATATGGTCCTGGAGCTGAGGCACGCCTTAGGCTAGGAGAGGGACAGGTGTTACATACTTGTAAGTATAGTTTTAGTTTTCTCTTTGCTATAGTTCAACAAGACTGCATTATATAGTCTGTAAACTGCTACACTTTGGTTTTGGATGTTATACGCTTAGGCTTTACAATGCAGATTTCAAAATTGTATAACTTGGTGGTGGTTCAGTGAACACTGATAGAAAGGTATCTTTCAGTTTCTTTAATGTGAAAAATGGTGTTTTTCTTTGTGTGTGTAATGGAGGTGGTAAATAGAGTTGCTGTTTGGACAGATGAAAGTACCTGCATTACTGCCAACCAAATAAATATTGTCCTTCAGCAGTGTAAGTCTTGATGATTTTATGGCCATAATTGATAAAATTTATCCATGATAATGGACACAGAAATTCTGGAACTTTAGACTTCTGCTATGAATTGATGCAGCTTCTCACCCAAGAGGATTTTATCACTGTCTGCAGTAGTATTTATTTTTGGTTGATTTATGTTATTATGTGTTCTGACAAACATATTGACTTTCTTGCAGCTGTTGATAGTCATGCAGTTCGAGGGGATCGAAGAAATGTTGGTGCAATCATTGTGCCTTCAGAGGGCAGGATGAGGTTTTTTAACATTCAGACCAGTACAGCTCTTCTCTTGAAGCAAACCTGACCAGGAGTCTGGTTGAACCTTCCTCTCGAACATCACCAATACCTACAAGAAGTTCCCCTGCCCATGGCTCCCCTGCCAGAGGCTCACCAGTCCCTGTTCAAAGTGTGCAGCCTCCCATTAACAAAACCTTGACCCCTCACCACTCACCATCTTCCAGGGCCACTCTCTTGCCCAAGCCACGAACTGGGCCTTCCAAAAATCCATTTCATGAAGATGACTATGACGAAAGCAAAAATCCATTTGCTGGTGAAGAATCCATGAATCCATTCAGTGGAGATGATGATGATGATTATGATAAGAACTTGAATCCGTTTGCAACGTGATTGGTTTATTTATTCTAGTCATATGTATATTTGTAATGTTACTACAGCAGTAGTCAGGGGCCATAGCAGCAATGTCTGCTGTAATAGGTATACCAAATTCCCTGCCACTGATGGAATGCCAAAGGAGGCAGCAGAATATGCATCTGATTATCTCATCCGAGTATGTGCAGTTCATGCCTTCCTGCTCTGTGGCTAAAAGCCATAGGCATTCCTTTTGCATAAAGATTGCTTTTTTACAAATACATCAATTCATTGAATATTTGTCTAGCCCCAGGCCTCACAAACAGTTGAATTTACAAATTTTGAATGTGTACCATAGTAAAAAGTCTTCAGTCTTGCTTTTGACAGACTTAGCTGAGGCATGTTGCATGAAGTGAATGTATTTTTAATTGTTTTTTCTATTATGAATAGAGAATGGTTTAGTGTTGAAAAGAGAGATTATGAGGTCACATTAAGTTAATTAGTCATAGTCTGGTGGTGTTATTGTGGTGTCTAACTGTAATACATGACAAGAATTCATCAGCACATAGAGATGAAATATGTACACAGATCGGTTCACCTAAAGGACTGAGTCTACATTACTATCACAGTATCATTTAATATGTAACTGTTGGAGACTATATTATCTCTTCAGTCTGCTTGTATTAAGCTGCAGCACAAGAAAATATATGTAAAATCATATTGTGCCGTAAAATGAGAAACTGATTATTTCTGGTGTTATAGCATACAGTGAATTACCAGAAGTCATTGTCATGTCATGGGCTGTCACAAATTTTAAAAAAGCAAATATGTAACAGTACTATAAATGCTTACTTACAAGATGAACATTACTTTTATTTACACACACACACACACCTACATACATATATAAACACTAGCTATGTATTTCATGTATATTTAGTTTCATTATATTAATTCCCTTCACCTTCAGGCAAATTCTTCAATGCAATATTTCATTGCATAATTTAGGCATCTTTATTTTTAACCCACACAACGATGACCTCTTGAGGTCAAACCGCGTTTGGCACTAAGTGTCTTTTCAAGTCTAAGAGTTTTGTTTGAATGCATGATTTTATTTATTCTGTTTAGATTAATTTCTTACCTGAAACTGTGGGTATTGTTTTGTGCTGCTTGAAGCATTTTTGAAACTATGTTCTCAAACAATGTATTTTACTTAAATTATGAGATTTACACAAGGTGTGTAAGTTCTTACGTAATTATGACAAAATGGCATTGTTGTAATTATATAATATAGTAAACAACATTGGGAGCTGTAAGTGTGGCAGACATATGGCATGTTATATGTTCAATTTCAATATCTTTTGTTTTCAAATAACATATCATTAACAGTGTACCCACATATTATAATGTATATTGCTTATTAATTAAATCCTTAGCATTATTTCAAAAATTGAATATTTCGACCTCCATCATTTGTTTAGTTGTCATCCGTTGTGAGAAAAGTAATGAATTTGAAGCAAGTATTTGTGTAATGCCTCCAGGCATTATCTTTCTAACCTCTGCTCACTTGGGCAAGGGCATGGATTCCATTTATCCGGTGGGAACACCCACAGGATAAATTCTGTTATACCTAAAAGAATAATTATGAGAATAATGGTCACCAGTTGGGATCTACAGTTTAATGTGAACTCTTAACCATGATGGAGGCCTGGTGTCTTCACACTGCTTCCCACTTCTCTTTAAATAATTACAAAGCTCCCTTAAAATGAAAACCACATTTTCAGAATTCAGATTGTTTTTCTTGTCTGTTGTCTATGGGTCTTCCACATCTGACTAATGAACCTCAAACACCATCTTCAAGTATCATGAATAGAAATTAAACATTCCATACATACATATTAAAATATAAGTCAACTTTGTAAACTCTATTTTTGTGTTTACTAAAAGTAAAACAAAACGTTTCCTACAACCAGTGTTATGAGTAACTGAGGGATGCTAGTAGCAATTTGGAAAATGATTAAAGATTTAAAAATGTCAGCTATCCAACAAAATTATACTTTAAATACAGTTTAAAAAATAGTTTTTTAACCTAAGGTGGAAAAGTTGTCTAATTGGGCAAGTTGCCGAGTTCTTAATTTTTATCGTATGGTCATTGTTGGAACATTTTTTGGCGTTATATTAGGAGCCTGCCTACTGTTGCAATGATCTCGGATTTTCAGAAGGAAAAGCAAAATTTCACAATCTTTTTTTGACTTAAATACGTCTATACGGAAGGGTCATTCGGCAAAAAAAGTGAATGGAAAACGTGTAAGATCCATATCAACAATGTGTAAATATGGACCGACAACCATGGTCAGCTTGCGTGCATTGTTATGTCACCCAAGAAACGTCATCTGTTTACTCGGCAGTGTTGTGTTATATTACTGCCGTCAACAATCCGCTTTCGTTTTTGCGGAAAGAGCTGAGCTGTGAATCGGTTGTAGAAGAAGTGCGTCGTAGACTAGATAATTTTGTGCTGGTAAAAACGTTTTAGAATATCACAAGTACGAGGTGCGATCGGAAAGTTTCCAGACTGCGCCTATAAAAAAAAAAAACCGTACACTTATCTCAGGTATTAAAT
>NW_019059715.1:140088-151675 GCF_000696155.1 Zootermopsis nevadensis | reverse complement strand
AGGGTGCGGGATGACGGCCATGGTGTTTGAGGCCAAAAACTGCCGAACTTTGAGGGCGGTGTGCGCTGGCGCGTTGTCATGATGCAGCAGCCAGTTGTGGTTGCGCCACTTTGCCGGCCGCTTCCGTCTCACATCTTCACGCAACCGCCTCAGGACCCCACAGTAAAATTCAGCATTGACCGTCTGACCTGCAGGAAGAAACTTCCTATGGACGATCCCCTCCTGGTCGAAAAACTAACTAGTAGTAACTAAATTTAGCTTTTTTCGTCAGTCGTAGGAATTGAGTTACAGTACTTATTGATATCACTAGTGAAACAGAGCAGAAGAAAATTCCATCATTTGAAACTTTTAGATGTGCAATAATTATCTGATTCTTATTTGTCTCTGATACGTCACACAAAGACATTCGTGTAGTTCTTATTTATTATGTACTCCTCAAGGGAAGTAATTATTATACATGTTGGTTATCCTGATATGCAGTCACAGTATAACTACTTCTGCTCATGCTCGGAAGAACAAATTTTAGCGCCTTTACGTATGATGCTTGAAATGTAAACATAGGATTTTGTTCAGTATTTAAAAATGATGACTAGTGTATCTGAATATGAATTACTCCGCAACAAAAATGTAAAAGAAAGGGAAGCATTAGTAAGTACGGAATAATGTATTTTTGGATTATAGATTACTGTATCTTTTAAGGAGTACATTTCTGCTAATTTTGGACTGTTTTTTGTATCCTTTAAAATACCCACCAAGTTATGGGGCGACATGTAATTATATTGGAGTGTATTAATATCTTTCACACGTTTGTTCTCATTCGTATGTTTGCAAAGTCTTATTCGTCTGGATAAGTTGTTAGGCGAATGAATCACGTGTTTTGGCCTTAATTGTTCTTCAACGTTATTGTTTGCAGTTTTCTACATTGTTCAAGGAGTTAAAAGATCTAAGTGAACCACTCAAGAAATCAGCCCAGGTCAACTCTTTTAATTTATCTCGGGAAGGAACAGCTCCAAGGCAGCGTCACACTTATTTTAATGTCTTTCCTACAACACGCTCTGTTCGGATTAGACGTTCAGCAAGACTTAAACGGTTAGTTCATGAATAACTGTAAGATTGAAATAGACTTTCAGTTTGCTTTGCCATGTTTTGTGCTTGCATCATTTTTTGTTGATTTTATTATAACCTTAGTGCTTAATGCCTAGTTTTATGTTCCATTTTAATTTGCTTGATTAGTATGTAATAAAATACACATATAGTGGTGTCCAACATTCTGAGCATATAAGTCTCACTTTTTGTGAGCCGTTTATGTTCAGAGGCTGTTTCCTAAATTTTTTTGTTTGTTTTGTTTATCTGTATCACCTGCAGAATTTCTGTCATAATGACACATACATATTGTAGGTACTTACTAAAATAATGGATCGAGTGACATTAAATATAACTGGGGTGTGAAAGGTCATATGCATCTGATAAAACCTATGCTACCTTAATGCCATCTGCACCTTCATGTATAAGGCCTAGTGAGAAAATCATGGACCTATAACCATAACATTTGGAGTGAAGGAAATGCCACTTCCGTACAATGGATTAAGCTTTATTTTATTTTTTGACAACATTCATTTCTAACTAGTGCAGTTGAGTTGATATAAATAATTAATTAGTTGGTGATAACATTTTGTATTTGTTTGGTTATATATTAATTTCTGTAAACTGTGATGACTGCTTATTGATCAGCAGTTAAGGATATGAATGAAGTATCTATTATGAACTGTTATAGGCTGAAAGATGATGAATATGTCTGTGATGAAGAAGATAGTGATGAATCAGATGAAGATGATTATGTCAGTAATGACAATCTGGATATGAAAAATCGTCTGATTGTGTGCTTTCCATGTCAGTACAAGTTCAGAGTGGATATTTCCTGTAATGAAGTTATTGATGTGTGGGAAGGAAATGAGAGTGAGGTAAGTGCTAGATTTCTAAATGGGTTAGCTTTTAAATAATAGCGCTAAAAGTTTTATTTAATTAATTAGTAGTAAGATTTTATTGGTGTCTAAACAATTATGAAATATTCTCCTACGTTTTGCAAACTGCTACCAATAAATGTGAAGCATATTACTGGAGATTGTAATTATCCAATTGCTACAGGTGTAGAGAAACTTCCAGTCTTCATGTAGTGTATTGTCATGTTCTACCTGTAGAAATCTAGTAGCAGCTAAAGACAGGAAAGCCTTCTAGCAAATTTTGGACTTCTATGCTTGAACATTGTTACATATGAAATTTCTTATATCATTTATAGCCTGTGCAAATATATTTTTCAGGTATCCAGGATTTTCATTTATTATAAAGATAAGTTCTTAAAGGTTTTAATATTTTGTCATTGTACATTGTTGTGTTAAGTAATTATGCGTTTCATTTCATGTCTTTCAGGAGTACACACCCCATAGCTTTCACAGAAAAGTGTAGAATGTTAAACTTTAGACGTTTGTGATGTTCTCACAGGAATCATCAGGCGAGGAAGAGCTCTTACCTCAGAGACAGATCAACAGACGCTTGGCAGATGTACCAGTTGTCCTTAACCCTGAGGAGGTGACAGAAGCTGACATCAGAAATGTTGCTCAGAAAAGTGGGGGAAAGACATATTCTTCAGAACATGGCACATGCTGTCATCAGTGCAGGTAGTATATATTTATAGACAAGCCATTTGTATGCCCATTTATTCAGTATCAATACAAGATGAAGACCAGATCAAAGAAAGAATCCAGTAATGAAAATATTTGGACCTAGCAGAGATTATTTCAGAGTAAGGAGTAAATTACACAGTAAGGAGCTTTACAGTGTGTACTGTTAACATAATATCATAAGGGTGATTAAGGGATAGTTATTTGTAATTTTTTTATACAGATACTCACTACACACTGTATTAATTGAAACTGAGTAAATATGGAACTTAATTACTAAATCTGTTACTCATGTCTGCATGCAGGCAGAAAACATTGGACACCAAAACAATGTGTCGATCTGGTAGCTGTGTGGGTGTTCGAGGTCAGTTCTGTGGGCCGTGCCTCAAGAACAGATATGGAGAGAGTGCTGAGAAGGCTTTGAAAGATCCGGTAACACACTACTTTGATTATTACAATATATAGATGCATTATATATCTTGACATTTCACAGGTAAATGAAACAGATGAAAGTTATTGCTCTTAGAATGTCTTATTTTTACCTTTATTGTGCTTAGTGACAAAATTGTCTTCTGCAGTGCCATTGGCTAAACTGCTGAACACCTGTGTATAAAATGTTGCCACTATCCATACTGCTGTACAGTATGGTATTTATACTCTTTGATTTTTGAAAAAGTTTGTACTTTGTTGGGATTAATATTTCATCAGTTTCTTTTACAATGTTTGACAAAAACACTTTCAGTAGACAGCAAGAGAAAGGGCAGTATAGGATGTAAAGTAATTTTGTGCTTACAGGACTGGGCTTGTCCACCATGCCGTGGATTGTGTAACTGTTCCATTTGTCGTACAAGGGAAGGTAAAAGACCAACAGGAATTTTGGTTCCATTTGTTAAAAGCGAAGGTTACAGTAGTGTGAAAGAGTACCTGCAGTTTGAAGAAGAATGACACAGTATTAATAGATACGCACTTAGATATACTTACAGCATTTGTTGTGATACATATCTTTGTACTGAATTGTTTCTGTGTTGCCATATTTTAATGAACAATGTACAGTCCCTTTATTTTTATAAGATCTGCATTTTTAGGAGGACAGGCTATAAATTATTATTCACATCATTCTTTGGTTTTGAATGGAATGGGCTTAGTGTAATACAATGGATAACATTGTACTTAAGACAGAGACTGAAGAATCTTTGAGTTAACTATTTTCTTAAACATGACACCATGAGCATATAAATCTAATGGCATAATTTATGAAGGGGTGAGAACTTTTTAGATACATATTAGAAATTACTCATGTTGCATAAGTTTAATATAACACGTGCTAATTTTATTGGTAGTTATCATATGCTTCACAGGTTCTCAATGAGTTCATTAGCACTGTAAACATCTTTAACTAATCCCAGTAAACGATAGTTGGCTGAACTAAATGCTGTCTCCACCTTGGAGATTTATGTGAGGCAATCACTTCACTTCATGTAGTAAGATATACCCACTCATAACTTGCAATGTATTTCATGTGTAGCATTTTTCTTGCTGCTTTCATATTCTGCACGTGAATTCTTTAACTGCAGGACATATGCAGACATACTACAGATATCAGTAGAAAATCAGCATCTGGCCCTAAATTAAAGAAGTCTAGTTTACCAGCACTGAATAGAACATAAATATTAAATATGAATATGAAATAACAGTGATTTTGTTATTGAAATTGCAATCTTAAATAAGATTGTTGTGCTGATATCAGATTCTGTTAAACATTTACTTTTATAAAATGTATTAAAAATGTTTACATATGTATGCTGATAGGTTCCGTGCCTTGTCCTGACTACCATGTTACCAGAGACATATCATTTCTGTAAATCAGTGTGTTTTGAAAATTTAATTAATTATGCAGATTCACATGTCAACTATGCTGTTGACATAAATGTAGTACTTAATCCATTTATTTTCTAATTACATTTTGTCAGAAAAGAATTTCTTCCATGTCATTCCATACATTTTAGGGAAGGTTTATATCCATAAATCCCCCCCCCCCCCCCCCCCCTGTCGGGGATCGAATCACGGTCGTCCGTAGCCAGTTACTATACCAACTGAGCTACTTTGCTAGACAGTTTTGTTAACTGCAACTACAGATGTTTTCATGTAATGCAGTGAATAAATTAAAAACTTATGCCTAAAAAACTCCTATTCATTTGTCCACTAGAACCATTTTGGCTGTGATCGACTCATTTGATTCTAATGAAAAAGTGTCTCCTTTAGAAGTTGTCTAAAAGGTGCTTAATGATAGCATATCTGGTAAAAATAACGCCCTGACACGTAGTGTCATGCTGAGTACTTGGCCAGTAATGCGTAACAGTTATAAACAGTATCATAACAAACAAGCCTACACAGTGTTTCGGAAGTTGTCTTTATTTATGTGGTTGGTAACACACTGAAGTTCCTGCCCTTCCAACACTTGATGGTCTTCCTAATCGTTGCAATCGATTGCTTAGAACTCCTACTACGTGTTCTGAAGATCCGTTGGTTTCCTAAAATTGCCTCCGTAAAATTTGATGGTAAAAGAAACCACGATCGGTTCTTTACACTTTTTCGAAGTTCATCAATCACTGTCGTCGTCGTCATTATCATCATCATCATTCGATGTTGTGTAAATTCTGCAGCTGAAGAAACGCTGTTAATTAAACTACGAAACCAGCTGATCTCATCTTGACTTTCTGTTTCCCGATTGGATGCCGAAGACGGACTTGTAATGCTCTCGACAGCTGTCACCAAGCTACGGCTGTCCATGTGTCACGCTGATATGACTACGCGTTAATGAGTGACGTCCGTCTGCGTACACAAATGCGGTTTCCGAATTCTGATTCCCGAGTAATTTAAACATTCCTTCCGTTGAAAATAAACAAGGCTGTGGTAGGGGTAGTGATGACAATGGTGCGTACTTTCCAATTATGCAGTACTGAAGTGTACCACAGCCGTCGATGTGATTTACAATTTAAATTACACCACAGCTTAATGCGTCAGAATCTGCTTTGCCGCTTGCAAAACTTCTGAGAACGTACGCACCTGTTCCGATAGAATATTATTGTATCATAACAATCCATGGGAAACATAAAATTTAGAAACATAATTTTGACTAAACAGCTGAAAATTATATCATGTGTTTCCTGGTGCTGTTACCGCATTTTATAGGCAGGTTCAAGCCATCCAATATGGATAGCACAAAATATATCAAATCATAACTTTTTATGAAACATGATATGTAATGTGCACATAAATCTCCTTACAAAATTAACACATTATCTACTGCCCCGTCAGTCCCTTTATGCGGTGTGGATCTGTGCTAGTACATCTCATACACAATTTGCCTACCTTCCTGTCCCTATTTATTTATGATTGTGACCTGGGCCATTCTCAAAGCTGTTATTTCGCAACATTCAACAATAACTTGTGAACTGTCGGTGGGAGAGGAGTTTCCTCACGTAACGGAAAGCAAAGGAAAAATAAAGACAATCTTGTGTACAGAAATATCTAAAACCCAAGTTCATAAGGCGTTTTCTTAGTTATTTCTAATCCCTTGGAGGCTACTGGTTTCTAGGACGACTGAAAGCATAACATAGCAACTGTAAACAAATATTCTTACGACATCTTTATCAAAATCTACAGTTAAAACAAACTTCTTCCTCCTCGGCCATGATTTTTCCGACGTTGAGCAAGAAACTGTTGTTCAGTGGAGCGGTTTTTGCTGGCGTTCGCCCTGTAATACTATTTGTAACCAAAGGACACAACATTCCTACTGTACCAACTGTGGCAGGGTCCATATAAGACTCAAATCAGTTCTTCACGCAGATACAATAAGACTGTGATCGTATGCTAGTTACAATTATCTCTGATAAATGGTAACGTGGGTAATATGCAACACGTTTCGAGGCAAAGCTCCTAGATCAGTAAGTACAGAGGACCTAGGACCCAGCGGGTAAGAATGTTAGCGAAAGGTTAATTGGTACGGCCCCGGGGGTTAAAACCTGGTTTGGAGCAAGATTCGGGGAATTATCCTTAAGTTTTTCTAAGGGAGGATGAGCACCAGAGGTGGCTTCGCCCCATTGGAGGGCCGAAAACCTGGGGGCAGTTTGACCCATGATGATAGTCCTCGCAATTTATTTTGCATGATTATCCACTACTTTGTTCGACCCCATATAGTCCCTACCTGTGCCTATTTTAATATCTCACGAAGTAAACAAGTAGCAACTTTAGCATGCCGGTTATTATGAGATGCAATAACAGTTAAACCGTTCTTGCAGTCATTTCCGTATTTTAAAGCAGGGGTTCTCACCCTTTTTCGCTGACGTACCACTAAATCTAATTTAACGCATTAAATGTACCAATAACCAAATGCATTCAGGGAAAACGTATTTATGTTAATATTATATTTTAATTGTCTACTTAGTTCGCGTACCACCCAGCATTGGCTCGCGTACCACCAGTGGTACGCGTACCATAGGTTGAGAAACGCTGTGTTAAAGCATACCACATTTCCATATTATTTTAAAATATATTCTATAATATTCCTGTTTGTATTGCTTTCCGTGGTTAGAGTGATAGTCTTGTGTCTCACTTCAAGGAAGATTTCTGTTACAACACCTGTGACGATACAAACACTTCACCCTGCTTTCACTCCATGATTAGAAAGCCTAATTAGTTAGGAATCCTAATTGTATTGCCTGTGCCTTTGAACTTGTGCACGTTCTTAGGCTTTGTGTGGGTGTTATAAGTCCTGGAGAAAGAAAGGAATGTGGAGTAGTGTTTCTCAAGGATCCTCATCCCATGAGAAGTGTAGCTGAGACCGTTCTCTGTACTTCAAAGCAGTGGTTGCCACACAACAATAAATTTATAGAAATAAACATATCTGAACATGTGAATATAGAAATAATCAGACTGACGTCTTGTAGGCGTGCGTTCATACACATTGTGTCCCTTGTACTTTGTTACTTCTTTCATTTACTCGCTAAATGAAAACGTAAGTTAAAATTCGCTGCGGTAAAGACCGATGTTTTTGTTTTGATTTGTAACGCCGCAAAGACTTGTACGTAGATACGAACGTTTCGGGGAACATACTCTTTGCATGTTCAGGGTGTTTTTATACATTTAATTAAGTCCCATTCGATATTACAACTCACGTCATCTATTCTTCTTAAAGTTATATAATCTGAAAATTCAGCTATTTTGATAACCTCATAAGTTATTATCACCAATAAGAACATATAAAGCTACAGTAAAACCCCTCTAGTTGGACACCCCTATATCCTGGACACCCCTCTATATTGGACACTTTTAATTTGAACCGGCGGACATCCTATAATTTTACATATCCACAATATCCTATATCTTGGACACCCCTTTATCCTGGAACTTGGTCACGCCTTTTGTTGTAAGTTGGACAGATGCATGCATGCACTTAGCTTTAATACTTTTATGGGAAATGTTTGCAGTTAGTATTTTGTTGTTTTGAATTTATGATTTATGAATGCCTTCTACCTGCGGATTACCTTATGGTTGAAGGTGTGATACATTGAGCACATCATTGGAATGCAGCGAAAGTGTATAGTTATTCTTTTGTTGAACCCTTCACTGGATTTTTAACTATATCAGTACTGTGCTTGCAACTGAGTTAAACAGTGTTAACAGAAATTGGAATGGTATGCTTTCGCTCATAACCAACAAGGAATGGTTGAAACTTTATTCGGATTGTGACGAAAATTCGAAAGGGGATGGCAAATTCCAAGATAAAAGCAAAACAGCAGTGTCTTGTCATGGACTTTTTTACAAGAAATAAGTGACATGATATGTTGAGCTACTGCCGTAAAAATCTAATTTACCCTTTTGATTTTTCTTATCAATAATTTCCTTTTTGGGAAGGGCTCCATAATACTTTACAATTACCACATTGTAATTACACCACAATTTGAAAGGATAATTTTTCCCTTTCCCTCTATCCTGGACACCTCTGGAAGTTGGACACATTATCATGGAACCGCAAGTGTCCAAGTTAGAGAGGTTTTACTGTATCTGTATTCTATGCAAGGTATGATGCGAATTTCACCAAAGGCATGGGATTTACCGCAACGAACTGTATGGCATTTCACTTTATGAAATTTCCATTGTCATCTTTAATGACAGACCGCAGATTAGTTTGAGAATTCTTCAATTCTTCACTCATAGACCCCTTTTAAGAGAGGCAGGATTTGTTTGTCTGTGCAGTCGCTATGCTTCGTGTGTAAGTGCCGTTGTAATTTTGCAGAAACGATGTTTCTTAAAGTTCAATAACTTTACGTACTGGGCATGAGGTTCATTGGAATCACCAACACACGTGCATCCGCATTGGAGGTAGCTGTGATTCTGTTTATGTTAATTTTGAAAATTATTTCTGTTAACTGAAGATCGTTTGGTTCCATATGTTTCATTATTGACGTGTAATTCGTCTTTATATATGTATATACTGGAGACCTCCCGTTTTGAGCCTACGACTAACCCATCAAAAGGGTTCGCTGAATAAAAGTTTTACACATTCATTGATATTTAGATTTTACATATTGCGAAGATTGATAAATAGCGAACATCACTCTGCAGTCATTTCTAACTTTATGCAATCTGAACGGGAACTGGCGAAATCTACTGGCAGACGTCACCAAAATACCGCCACGTGCTTTGTTGCGCCAGGATTGCTCAAAACAGTGTTTATCCCATAAATTTATAATTTTGTTTGCTTAAACCGATATGGTGTGACTAAAAATTAGTAAATTATGGTGCAGCTATATTAACCATATTTCTGTGGTAGCAAGTAAAACGAACTAGCCTACCATTAGACTGACTCTCGTGTAATACGTGAGAGTGCTTAGCTGTAATCGGAGTTCCACGAAACAAGAAAGTTACTCTGAGCAATGGAAAATCGATTGTGAGATATGGAACTTGTATTGTCAGTATCCTACGTAGGTCATGTTCATTGGAAATGTTAGGACAATGAGAGAAGGATAATTCTGATAAGATTTCAAGCTTTCACGAGAACTGAATTCGATGAAATCTTCTCGGCCATCATTGGTATCAGCTCTGGACAAATGTAGTGGAACAGTAGGAGGTCAGATGAGATAAGCGTGGCATTGAACCGTCACACTATTATAAAATCTGTGGGAAAGAGAATGATGTATAATATTCGAATCTGAAAATTAAAATATTTGCTCAACATTTGCTTAGACCTTAACTCACGTGTTGGAATTGATGTGTTTATTAAAAAGAAAGTTTCATTCCGTGTCATTTTGGTTCTGTTTTGAATTTAATTATTATCACACTTAACAAGTTTGATTTTTAGCATAGGAATTTTGGTACGCTCTGACGTAAAAATGGAGCATTTTATGCATTTGTTCTGCTCGTATGTCTATCTGTATCGTCTCTCAGCACAGATCGTGTTGCCATCTGTCTGTGGTCCTACGAACTACATGTCATACAAGTCGATAAGAGGTGATCGGATTTTCATGAAAGGATTTTGTCATTAGATGTTCGTCCAAAGTTGTACTTATTAATTTCCTAAAATATGTAACAATACCAACCTGACTGGGGTTGCCAACTGTCCGGTTTTCGGCCCGACAAACTGGTTTTTGGATGAACTGTACAGTGTCCGGTCGCAGTATTTGACCGGGCGCAAAATGTCAGATTTTAGGTAGATCGAAAAATTTTCTGTGAATTTCGCTTTCGAGAAGATTTTTTAAGACAGAAAGAATCTCTTTGTTCTTAAGAAGAACGATGTTGGTTCTACGATTGCTAACATTTTCAGAGTTGCTAATCAACGATGACCAACAACGACATGATGCATGAAAAAATGAACTAGACGCGGACCCGCCATTTATTTTCACAGCTGCTGTTGTTTAAATGATTGGGTTTACTTGTAATTTATCGTCGTATGTTTGATTCTTGACTTCAGAAGCCAAAGCCGTCGCTAGTCAATTTCCATTGTAATGTAGGAGTTCAGTCCGTCGTATTGAACTGTAACTCGGACGTCGCTGAGCTTGATATAATAATCTTGGATTTATATATTTGTTTAATTCGGAAATACGAATAATTTTCATACCCCTCTGATGACAGTGTCACTTTAATGAAGAGTGGCTACGAAATGAGGAATTCTCGGACTGGCTGTCAAAATAAGATAACAAAACAAGACGTTGTAAAGTATGCTGCGTTAAGTTTTAATCTGAAACAAGATTCAGTTGAAGCAATAAGACGTCATGGAAGAACAGAAAGTCATATTAGCAAAGTTCGGGCAAATTTACGAGGTTCAGCTGTTGGCTGGTATTCTGTTCTTCACCACGTCCCAACCAGCTTCCTCAGCGTGCTTGCTGCTATGGACAGATTACTTAAAAACTGGACAGTAATAAAGTCTTATTTTTCGAGGCAAGGTAAAGAAAAAGTGAGCTAGTTATGTGGTCAGTTGATCGTGAAGTCGCTGACGAACCAAGTCTTCAAGAATTATGTTTTGTACTTTGTTGTGAGTGTTTTCAATGTAAGCTTAAGGAAAGCTACTGAAATTTAAAAAAAGTTATACAAATACTTAAGGGGGAAGAGAAAAATGCCCGGTTTTGGCTTAGATAAAAGTTGTTCAAATATATGATCCTCCGCCGGGATGTCTTTATCCACGTCAGTGACCACAGCTACTGTCAAATATTGACGACATTATGAAGGCGTGTTTTTTTTCCCATACCTGTATCACGCAATAACACAGTGTTACCAAAAATTTACGTGGGCTACAGAAAATATGTAGGTTGGCTGCTTGCAGTCCCCGGGAGACCGATTTTAAGTAATTCGTGAACTTCGTGTTAAATGTGGTTACACACAGATGAGCCTGGACGGAGTTCAGATCAATT